>JACEFZ010026515.1:575000-580000 GCA_014155875.1 Cepaea nemoralis
AAGACACCTAAAAGTATACCCAGACATGTTATGTCTCACATAAGGCAGCACTCAAAGCAATCCGATATTGAACACAGAACTCAGAAAGAACACTCAAGTAACCTATGACAATGATAGTTCTTGCAATAACCTAGATCAGATATAGACTGAAAATCAGTAACTAAGAAATAACTTTTGTAGTGAAATCTAACATAATAATCATGCATATGACTACAGAACATTGAGATAGTTCCTACCTGTTCAGAGATTTTTTCAATTCTAACCTGACCAGAGCTAGGGACCCTTATTTAAGCTGAGTCCAGCAGACCCTATTATCTCCTTGGCATTCCCGTCATAAATTCTTCTTATCTCCCCCTGACGGTAATTGCACTTATCACTGCAACCGGGCCATCACACCTTGCTCCTCTCTGTCTGGTACAAAGTCTACAGGCCCAGTGTTAATTGCCTTATCAGATCTGTTTTCACACATTCCTGAGTCTGCCAGTCAGAGTGGACGGGGCTTGTTTACAGCCCTGGGGCTATTATCTTCCCCCGTGTCAATGTTGTTCACACCTGGGCGATTTCCTACCTCTGCTTATCAGGTGTCATGCCTGGTCGGTTTTAATTACACTGTCCATTTTACTTGCCATCTGCAAGCTTACATCATGGCTAGAGGCTTTTTGTGAATAATCTTACCTCACGACTAGATAGCCGTGGAGTAGCGTGATTAATTCATTCTTTCTCAATTTGGCCTCTCAATTTTGGGGACCGAGAAAAATATTCTGGGATGTTAAGGCGGCATTCCATGACATTCTTCTTCTTCTTCTTCTTCTTCTTCTTCTTCTTCTTCTTCTTCTTCTTCTTCTTCTTCTTCTTCTTCTTCTTCTTCTTCTTCTTCTTCTTCTTCTTCTTCTTCTTCTTCTTCTTCTTTTCTTCTTCTTCTTCTTCTTCTTCTTCTTCTTCTTCTTCTTCTTCTTCTTCTTCTTCTTCTTCTTCTTCTTCTTCTTCTTCTTCTTCTTCTTCCTCTTCCTCTTCTTCTTCTTCTTCTTCTTCTTCTTCTTCTTCTTCTTCTTCTTCTTCTTCTTCTTCTTCTTCTTCTTCTTCTTCTTCTTCTTCTTCTTCTTCTTCTTCTTCTTCTTCTTCCTCCTCTTCTTCTTCTTCTTCTTCTTCTTCTTCTTCTTCTTCTTCTTCTTCTTCTTCTTCTTCTTCTTCGTCAGAAGTCGGGGTGCCCCACCGGCTAGATGAAAGTATTATTCACTGGCGAGCAACCCCAAATAGTCAGAAACTGACTAGGGACAAAATCTATATGGCTGAACTACAGATTAAGCCCATGAATATCCAACGAACAGCTCCAAGTGGCTCGTTACAAAATGAAATGAACTGTGCTGAATATTCGCCAAGGAATGGGAAAGAGAAGGTTAGCTAAGATAGATGTTTAAGTCTAAATATATTAGTATAGACGACTATCTCAGTACAGGTTTTTCTCCCTGACTGCTCCCTTCCTTGGTGTCTAAGTGAACCCCCACCAATGTACACAACAACACGTATGCACAATTGGAATTAAAATATAACGAGAGAACTATGAGTTACAAGACTACAACATTTATTTACTACTCATATTACACATGTAAGGTTTTTCCAGACGATGATGGATGCGTATGAGTTTCTGTACTACGGTAATCATGAAGGTGAAATGATTAATATACAATACGTAACTCTGAATCCTGTCTGGATCAGTGAGAGATCAGCAACTCTCCAGTGGAAACCAAAAAAGAAACAGCTTGCCGGTATTCTGACGATCCTGTCAGTCCTGACACTCCTAGTCTTCACTCGTCCTGGAGATCTACAACATAGGTGCTTCTTGTGAGAGCTTGAAAGGAAGTCAAGAATGTGTTAAATCTAGTTCTACATCAGCGCAATCCTAATTAAAACATATCATAACACAAACATATACAATGACCAGTCTGGCCAAGTTTATCTTCCAGCTCTACTGCGTTCACCATCCTCCTTCTCCCTACTGTCTTTAGTCTGGGACGGGCTTTTCAATTGTCTCACCCGCCTGTAATGATTACATTTCTGCCGCCCCATGTCCATGTCGCTAATACAGAAATTCTGTGTCGTACAGCCGCTCCGTCCAAAGTTGGTTTAGCAGCTCACAGGATCGGTAATGGTATTATAATAATGCCTGATCATCCGGGCTTACAAGCCGTGACCAGTAGCTGTGCCAGGTTTCCATGCATTACCGTGGACGCACGCCCACCATACACTGAGAAAGTTTAGCACCATATACCCTATACCAAGTGTGGGTAATGTCTGTACCATTACACCCCTGCTTCCAACACAATCATTGGCCAATGTGCCAATGCGCAGACAATAGCATAACACTTCATATTGGTAAGTTTGCATATGACAAATCAATATTTCAAACATCCAATACACATAAACATATTGATTAAACTAGACAAATCATGATACTTTAACATCATAGCCTAATGCACTAGTTAGTTTGTATGTATACGAAATGAGACGTATATACATAAAAATAATATGTACGAAGCATATTCCTAGCATCGTATATTCATATGAAATTACACATACATACATCCAACATATCTGTAAACATTATATTACTTCAAGATGGACATCTAATGATACTCAACATAATAGCATCAGGCATTATTAATGAGTATTAATATTGTATAGCTACAAAATGAGATATACAACAAGTCTAATTGAAGTGACCACACAGACCAGCCATATTTGCTGAGCTGCCCGGTTTAATCACCACTTAGTTACTGCTGTTGTAAGAATTAAATAAATAGTCAGTTGACTATATTCTGTACAACAAATGCACACACCAAAAGGCAACTAGGATAGTGTACAAAGAAATGCCAAGCATCTACCAAGACACCTAAAAGTATACCCAGACATGTTATGTCTCACATAAGGCAGCACTCAAAGCAATCCGATATTGAACACAGAACTCAGAAAGAACACTCAAGTAACCTATGACAATGATAGTTCTTGCAATAACCTAGATCAGATATAGACTGAAAATCAGTAACTAAGAAATAACTTTTGTAGTGAAATCTAACATAATAATCATGCATATGACTACAGAACATTGAGATAGTTCCTACCTGTTCAGAGATTTTTTCAATTCTAACCTGACCAGAGCTAGGGACCCTTATTTAAGCTGAGTCCAGCAGACCCTATTATCTCCTTGGCATTCCCGTCATAAATTCTTCTTATCTCCCCCTGACGGTAATTGCACTTATCACTGCAACCGGGCCATCACACCTTGCTCCTCTCTGTCTGGTACAAAGTCTACAGGCCCAGTGTTAATTGCCTTATCAGATCTGTTTTCACACATTCCTGAGTCTGCCAGTCAGAGTGGACGGGGCTTGTTTACAGCCCTGGGGCTATTATCTTCCCCGTGTCAATGTTGTTCACACCTGGGCGATTTCCTACCTCTGCTTATCAGGTGTCATGCCTGGTCGGTTTTAATTACACTGTCCATTTTACTTGCCATCTGCAAGCTTACATCATGGCTAGAGGCTTTTTGTGAATAATCTTACCTCACGACTAGATAGCCGTGGAGTAGCGTGATTAATTCATTCTTTCTCAATTTGGCCTCTCAATTTGGGGACCGAGAAAAATATTCTGGGATGTTAAGGCGGCATTCCATGACATTCTTCTTCTTCTTCTTCTTCTTCTTCTTCTTCTTCTTCTTCTTCTTCTTCTTCTTCTTCTTCTTCTTCTTCTTCTTCTTCTTCTTCTTCTTCTTCTTCTTCTCCTTCTCCTTCTCCTTCTCCTTCTCCTTCTCCTTCTCCTTCTCCTTCTCCTTCTTCTTCTTCTTCTTCTTCTTCTTCTTCTTCTTCTTCTTCTTCTTCTTCTTCTTCTTCTTCTTCTTCTTCTTCTTCTTCTTCTTCTTCTTCTTCTTCTTCTTCTTCTTCTTCTTCTTCTTCTTCTTCTTCTTCTTCTTCTTCTTCGTCAGAAGTCGGGGTGCCCCACCGGCTAGATGAAAGTATTATTCACTGGCGAGCAACCCCAAATTGTCAGAAACTGACTAGGGACAAAATCTATATGGCTGAACTACAGATTAAGCCCATGAATATCCAACGAACAGCTCCAAGTGGCTCGTTACAAAATGAAATGAACTGTGCTGAATATTCGCCAAGGAATGGGAAAGAGAAGGTTAGCTAAGATAGATGTTTAAGTCTAAATATATTAGTATAGACGACTATCTCAGTACAGGTTTTTCTCCCTGACTGCTCCCTTCCTTGGTTTCTAAGTGAACCCCCACCAATGTACACAACAACACGTATGCACAATTGGAATTAAAATATAACGAGAGAACTATGAGTTACAAGACTACAACATTTATTTACTACTCATATTACACATGTAAGGTTTTTCCAGACGATGATGGATGCGTATGAGTTTCTGTACTACGGTAATCATGAAGGTGAAATGATTAATATACAATACGTAACTCTGAATCCTGTCTGGATCAGTGAGAGATCAGCAACTCTCCAGTGGAAACCAAAAAAGAAACAGCTTGCCGGTATTCTGACGATCCTATCAGTCCTGACACTCCTAGTCTTCACTCGTCCTGGAGATCTACAACATAGGTGCTTCTTGTGAGAGCTTGAAAGGAAGTCAAGAATGTGTTAAATCTAGTTCTACATCAGTGCAATCCTAATTAAAACATATCATAACACAAACATATACAATGACCAGTCTGGCCAAGTTTATCTTCCAGCTCTACTGCGTTCACCATCCTCCTTCTCCCTACTGTCTTTAGTCTGGGACGGGCTTTTCAATTGTCTCACCCGCCTGTAATGATTACATTTCTGCCGCCCCATGTCCATGTCGCTAATACAGAAATTATGTGTCGTACAGCCGCTCCGTCCAAAGTTGGTTTAGCAGCTCACAGGATCGGTAATGGTATTATAATAATGCCTGATCATCCGGGCTTACAAGCCGTGACCAGTAGCTGTGCCAGGTTTCCATGCATT
>JACEFZ010026515.1:585000-912500 GCA_014155875.1 Cepaea nemoralis
TCTCTAGGCCAGAAGGTTCGCCTGGATATGTTGTAGTTTTGGCAGTCCTGGAGTAAGTGCTCTGATGTCTGCGACTGTATAGCTCACCTCCATAGCATGAGGAAGGGGCTAGAAAAAGTGCCCTAAACACTGTCTTCTCCATCATTACCTAACCAGCTAGCCGCGGTTGGTGGGTACCCTATACTGCGGTCGACATACAAAGTAAAAACAGGTAAAGCTAAAAGAGCTAACCATATTCCCTTGACAATCGAACTTGGAATGTACGCACCCTATTTGATAAAAACGGCGCGTCGGACCTAGAGAGACGAGCAGCACTGATTGGGAGAGAGCTGGGCAGGTACAACATAGACATTGCAGCCTTGAGCGAGACACGACTTGCAGAAGAAGGCCAAATCTGTGAAGTAGGTGCCGGCTACACATTTTTGCTGGAGTGGAAGGAAAAGTGAGGAAAGACGCCAATCCGGTGTGGGTGTTGCCATTAAGTCGGCCCTGGTTGGCAAACTAGCTGAATTTCCGAAGGCTATAAATGACAGGTTTATGACTATTAAGTTACCCCTGCTGAAAGGAAAGAAGCATGCAACCATCTTGAGTGTCTACGCACCAACCATGACAAATGAAGATGATGTCAAAAACAAGTTCTATGAAGACCTGCACAACGTATTAACATCTGTTCCCAAAGGAGACTAATTTATACTCCTTGGGTACTTAAATGCCAGAGTAGGCAAGGACACCGCCTCTTGGAGTGGCATCATTGGAAAGGACGAAGTCGGAAATTGTAACAGCAATGGGCTCCTCCTCCTTCAGATCTGTGCTGAACACGGAACACTATCTCCTGATCATCTCATCTCATTTCATCTCATCATGTTCCTCTTGTACCATGCGGTGTCGAGGTGAAGTATAAACATCGTGAGAGTGCCCGATTATGGGCTTCATATATCGATGTTCCCACGGACTCTGCTATTCCCTCCGTCCAACGTTTACGTGGGCGGCCTTTTCCTCTGTTTGCATCTGGTCTGTACATCATTGCTTGTTGTGGTATGCTGTTGGATGGTAACCTACATGCATGGCCAAACTATTTGACTTGCTGCTTTCTAATACAATCTAGTACAGCTATAACCCCCGCTTTAGTAGTGATTTCTTAATTTCTGATCTTATCTCTTCTTGATACGTTGAGTATTCTTCTCAGGAATCTCATTTCTGTTGTTGTGATTTTTTCTTTTCTCTTTTTCTGTCATTGTCCAGGTTTGGCATTGGTAGCATAGAGTTGGTAGGAAGATTGTGTTGTAAAGTGCTTTCTTAGTAACTATTGATACATGTTTGTTCTTTAGTATTGGTGCCATTTGTCCAATGAGTTGGTTTGCCTTATTGCATCTATTTTCGAACTCGTCTGATCTGCCATTTAATGATATTATACTTCCTAGGTACCTGAAACTCTTTATCTTTGTTTCAGGGTATGTTCGTTTAGGTGAATTTTTTTTTCTTCTTTAGTTATAGTCATTACCTCTGTTTTGCTTGTGCTAATTTTCATGTTATGTTCCCTACGCATTTCGTTTAGACTATTCATGTGGTGTTGTAATTCAGCTTCTGATTGTGCTATTAGTACTTAGTTGTCCGCAAACAGGAGTTCTCTAATGGTTAGATTTGCAGATGGTTCTTCTTCTGTGTTCTCGTCATGCTGTATTCTTGCGGTCTCTGCTTGGCTGATTTCTTTACATATGTTATCTATATATGTTATGAACAAGAGAGGCGACAGGACACAACCTTGTCGTACTCCAGATCTTATGGTGAAGGGTTCTGAGTGCCCTCCAGTTGCTCTCACTATGCATTCACTGTTGTTGTATAAGCTTCTACATAGGTTTGTTAGATGTGTACTCACTCCATATTGTTTAAGGATTTACCCCAGCTTGTTTCTATCTACTCTATCAAATGCCTTTTCTTGGTCGACAAAGGCTAACTAGAGTGTTTCATTGGATTCGATTGATTTTTCTATAAGATGTCTAAGAGCAAAAATGGCATCTGTGCATTCTTTGTTTTTCCTAAATCCAAGTTGTGTTTCGCTTAGCTGAGGTTCTACAGTAGTACGTAATCTTTTCTCTAGTATTTTGCAAACTATTTTCCCAGTGTGACTCAACAGTGAAATGCCTCTGTATTGTGTGCAATCTCTTTTGCTGCCTTTGTTTTTCCAAATTGGGATAATTATGGCGTTTCCCCAGTCTCGTGGTGTCTGTTGTTTGTTCTACCCAAACATGATTGAATAGTATATGTAGCCATGCAATTCCCATTTCTCCTGATCACCAACACAATTTTCCGTCTTCCCACGAGAAATAGAACATCATGGATGTACCTCGCTCGAAACAATGGCACCTCATTGACTATGTCATTGTCAAGAGGAGTGACAGACAAGACTTTCGAGTGACAAAATCCATGTGTGGTGCCGAATGTTAACAGACCATCGTCTCATTATCTCGAAAATAAACATACACATAAAAAACCACCACGGCGTCCTCAAGGGGTACAAATGCAAAAAAAAAGAAATAAAGAAAAAAACAACAACTAAATGTCACCCACCTAAACAGCAAAAAAATGCAGCTGTCGTTTGAAAACATGCTGGAAGACCGCCTCAAGCCTATCAGGATGTGGAAACAGAGTGGAGAGCCCTAAAGGACATAAATTACAACACTGCTATGGAAATTCTGGGTCTAGCCTCCCTAAATAGCATAAAGGCTGGTTTTATGAAAATTCTGAAGACATCGACCAATTGCTGGCCGAGAAACATCTTCTCCTCAAGGCATAACTGAATGACCCGAAGTCAACATTAAAAAAAAAAAAAAAATTATGCCTTCAATAACATTCGGCACATGCGGGACTCCTTTCTGGGCAACAAAGCTGATGAAATTCAAGGCTTTGCTGATAGACATGATATGAAAAACTTCTACGACTCACTGAAAGCTGTCTACGTCCTCCACCACTAGGCATAGTTTCCCTCCTCAGTGCAGATGGGGGTACATTGGTCACGGATAAGAAAGAAATCCTTCAACGCTGGGCAGAGCATTTCAGCAACATCTTAAATGCAACGTCCTTCTTCGATGATGAAACCGCCAAATGCCTTCCTCAAGTTCCCACAGATGATACACTTGATGACCTGCCAACCATAGTGAAACTAAACAAAGCCATCCAGCAACTTTCCAGTGGAAAGGCGCCTGGTCCTGACTCCATCCCAGCAGAGATATACAAGGCAGGTGGGCCGGTCCTAATAGAGCAACCTCACCAAGTCTTTAGAAACATATGGGTGAACGAGACCATGCCACAAGATTTCAAGGACTCGTCAATAGTCCACCTTTAAAAACGTAAAGGAAACCGCCAATCCTGTGACAACCACCGAGGCATGTCCTTGCTCTCAATCGCAGGGAAGATACTCGCCAGAATTCTTCTCAGTCGCCTCACGACCCATCTCGATCAAGGTCTTCTTCCTGAGAGTCAATGTGGCTTCAGAAAAGAACGAGGAACAGAACTCTGAAATGTTCTCCACTTTCATTGACCTTACCAAGGCTTTTGATACAGTCAGCAGAGAAGGATTGTGGAAGATTATGGCGAAATATGGCTGTCCACAAAAGTTTGTCCAAATAGTGCGGCTATTTCATGATGGTATGTAGGCAAGAGTAGCTACAGGAAAATGGTGAACTGTCTGAGCCCTTTCCTGTCACCAATGGAGTGAAGCAAGGATGTGTCCTGGCACCAACACTGTTCAGCCTCATGTTTTCAGCTATGCTGACGAATGCCTTCGAGAATAATGACATTGGAATAGACATCAACTACCGCATGGATGGAAAGTTGTTCAATCTCAGAAGGCTGAAAGACAATACCAAAACTAACAGCGACACACTCAGAGAACTGCTGTTTGCTGATGATTGCGCTCTATATGCCAACTCAGAGGCAGACATGCAACACAATGTTTCAGCTTTCTCATATGCCTGTGCCAACTTTGGGCTCAATATCAACTTGGAGAAGACTATAGTTATGTACCAGACAGCTCCAGGGAATAATCACACCGTGCCGAATATCAAGGTGAACGGTCATAGACTAAGTGTTGTGGACACATTTACCTATCTTGGCAGCACTGTGTCACAAGCTGCCACAATTGATGATGAAGTGAATGCAAGAATCTCCAAGGCCAGCGCGGCCTTTGGCAGACTGTACAAGAATGTATGGGACAGAAATGGAATAAGCCTGCAAACAAAGCTGAAAGTCTTCAAAGCAGTTGTATTATCCACACTGCTATATGCTTGTGAAACATGGACTGTTTATCAGCGACATGCTAGGAAATTAAACCACTTCCACACAGTCTGCCTTAGGAAGCTATTGAAGATTAAATGGCAAGACAAGATTCCAGACACCGAAGTTTTAGAAAGAGCGTCAATGCTCAGTATCCACACTCTACTAATGAAAAATCAGATTCGCTGGGCTGGTCACTTAACTCGTATGCCAGATCACAGGCTCCCTAAACAAATTTTTTACGGCGAGCTGCGTTGTGGTAAACGCTCCCAATGCGGCCAGAGGAAACGCTTTAAAGACACTCTGAAAATCTCACTGAAAGCTTTTGGAATTCATCTTGACACCTGGGAGACTGCTGCTTAAGACCGTAATTCGTGGCGTACATCATTACATAAGGGTGCAGTCACTTGTGAAGCAACCAGGACTGCAAGAGCTGTGAAGAAAAGGCTGGACAGAAAACCAACCCACTGCAGGAGATCCTCCTCCTGGAACGTCAAGCGCTCTTTGCCCACATTGTCAAAGAACATTTCGAGCCAAAATAGGCCTTATCAGCCATCTTAGAACTCACGGTTCCATACTTTCAACCCCACTGGATGAAATAAATGGTCATCATCATTCTTGATGGACAAACAACACATATGACTTGTCGCTCAGCTGCCGTGTACTTAAATGAGGGGCTATATCTTTCCAGATTCGTAACGACAACTCTGGTCGTGAGCTTTCCTCATGGCTAACCCAAATGTTTGTCACTAGAGCTCACCTGCTAGCCGCTTGACTGGCTTTCTGGACCTGTCATGTATTTATGTCTCGCTATGGTTTGTTTCCGTTGAACTGTTGTGTAATTGTCTTTAATTCTTCAAGTCTTGGTTTTACGTCATAATTAACTTCATCTAGATGTCTGATAGTTATCAACCTAGCTTAATCTCAACCAATCGTATATGGTGTGCTAGACGATAACCTGAATACTATTAGTTAGTTGTATATACACTTCACCGTGGAGTAAGCACAACAGGAAGCCTTTGATCGTCAGAAGTAATCCGCCTTCTACGAATTTTGTTGACCTTTTTATTTTCTTTACACACGGGAGGGAGGGGGGGGGGGAGGAAAAAAAAAAAGGGGGGGGGGGTTAGATATTGGAGTCATAACTCTCAGACATCTTTCTCCTTATCTCCTCATGAACATCTGCATCCTTACGCCAACTCCAACACACATGTCATCGTTGCTTGTTAGTCTCCCACAAACTTGCCGCCTCATAAAAGAAAACGGCATACGCGGTGTCAATTTCCTCCCACGGTGTCTTTCACTTGGTAGGGAGACATGCAACATTTCTCCTCCTGCAATTTTGCTTCTTTCGTCGTCTACGCATCTGCAGTTAGCTAAATTACAATGTCGCTATGTTACTTTCATCGCACTCTATCCACAGGTAAGGAAACCGCATTTCTGCACACGCCTAGGAGGAAGCTAACTCTTCCCATTGGCTATTAATTAACATTGTGTTGAAGGAAGCGACCCTCACATGTCGTCTGGCTCTACCGCCAAAGACTGCTGTTACGACTTGGCCGCAATGGCGGGACTTCGGATGTTTTTCTTTCCCTTTGTCCACGCGCTGGTAGCGGGTGGGGAGGAAGGTATCTATACTCTATACCGACATCACTACAATAGTCTTTCCAGGGCACAAACAACTTAAATGCCAAAGTATCGGACTTTACAAAAACTCAGTCCTCATGAGGATTCACCAACCAACCAACCAACCAGCCAAACAACCAACCAACCGACCAACCAGTCAAACAACCAACCAACCAATCACCCAACCAATAAACCCCCCTATAAACATATACCACTGTTTATTGCTTTCATCGACCTCACAAAGGCATTTGATTTGGTCAGTCGTGAGGGTCTGTTCAAGGCACTAAAGAAGATTGGCTGCCCACCAACTCTTCTGTCCATTGTGGAATCGTTCCACACAGGCATGAAGGGTATAATCAAGTTTGATGGTGCAACTTCTGAAGAATTTGAAATCAAGAGTGGAGTTAAGCAAGGTTGTGTACTAGCTCCCACCCTCTTTGGAATATACTTTTCACTTCTACTGAAATATGCCTTTCGTGATCAGGATGGTGGTATATACATTCACTCACGCTCAAATGGCGGCCTTTACAATGCTCAGAGATTGAAGGCCAAGACCAAAATTAGGAGGGTATTGATCAGATAGTTGCTTTTTGCAGATGATGCTGCGATTACGACCCAATCTGAGGAAGAATTGCAATGTCTAATATCTGCATTCTCCAATGCTTGTTCTGAATTTGGTTTAACAATTAGCAAAAAGAAGACACAGATTATGTCACAAGGTGCACATGGGGTACCATCAATCTTTATTGACGACGCCGAACTAAAGATGGTAGACCATTTTACATATCTAGGATCAGTGGTAAATAGCAAATTATCCTTAGGTCAGGAAATCAACATCCGGATTAGTAAGGCAGCAACAACAATGAACAGGTTAAGAAAAAGAGTCTGGGAGAACAGGAAGCTTACTGCAAAAACAAAAGTCCTTGTCTATCAAGCCTGTGTCCTTAGTACTCTTCTTTATGGCAGTGAAACCTGGACAACTTACTCACACCAAGAGAAACATTTAAACAGCTTTTATATGCGGTGTCTGCGAAGAATTCTTGGTATTAAGTGGCAAGACAAAATCACAAATACTGAAGTATTGGAAAGATCAGGTTGTGTGACAGTCTTCGTAGACTTAGATGGATAGGACATCTTAGGAGGATGGATGGTGGTAGAATACCAAAGGACATCTTTTTTGGTGAATTACAGATGGGTAAGAGATCTCAGGGTCGGCCTCTACTACGATACAAAGATGTGTGAAAGCGGGACATGATTGATACAAGCATTGATAATGCACATTGGGAGCAAGTCGCCGCTGAACGTGTTGCATGGATGGCAAACATTAGAAATGGAATAAAGACAAAGGAGAAAATTATTGCAGATAAGTCACACACCGAGCGTTTGAGACGTAAGATGGTGCATGATGGTGGAAATGACCACGTGTTCACATGCGCCCACTGTGAACGGACATTTACAGCGCAAATTGGCCTTATCAGTCACATTCGCTACCGCCATAGGTAAAAGTTATTATGCTTTTTTTTAAAGCACAAACTATCGTCTGTCAAGACGGCAAGGTGCCAATGAAACATATACCTCAGGTAACTGGCAGAGACGTTTACTGTGCGTATAGGGAACAGATTTGAGAATCCATGTAACTAGCGACATGACATGCACATTCCTTATATAAAATTCGCAAACAGGTATGTATGTATTCTTTGTCAACACTGTAACCGGGCTGAATAAGGTGTACGCAGCAGTGACATAGTTTGGGCTTTTGTTTCTTTTGTGTTATCTAGGGCAGAATCTGGCTGACGCCTATTTATGGCTGAGCAATATTATTTATTTTAATGTGGCAAGCTATTGTAATAAATAGAGGGGGAAAAAAAACACACATTAAAAATAACAACCCCACTAAAATATGCTGTGGCGTAAAACACAAATGAATTTGTTGAAATAAAAAAAATACAGTATAATAATACTCATGGAGCCTATTGAAAGTCAGAGAACCTTATTGCCCTTTTTATGTTGCATAACCCTCACAGGACGTTGCAGTCAACACCGGCATTTTTCAGCTGCTGTCGATGTACTAGGCAAGTTTTACGTTCAGTAGTACTAGTTTGTCATTGACGGTCTACTTGGTCTAGGCGTTACACGACTTTCTCCGTAATCCCGTATACTCTCGTGAGTGAAGTGACGTTGTGCGAGAATCGGTAGCGGTTCTCTCCGCGTGGTTGTGAGCCGGTTGCTAAGAAAGCAATGGCAAACTACTGAGCGTAATCTTACCAAGAAATCAAAAATCAGCTGAAAGATGCTGATGTTGACAGCGATGTCCTGTAAAGGATATGCGAAAAAAAAAAGTGTGTCATTGCTTTTTAAACGACCGGCTCACATACCCCCGTAAGTTACCAGCGCGGCGCGATCCGCTGCCATTCCTTAACTTATGTACAATTCACAAACAGGTATGTATGTATTCTTTGTCAACACTGTAATCTGGCTGAATAAGGATTACGCAGCAGTGACATAGTTATAGTATTGCCTTATTCTAAGTGTAAAAAATTACCAATGCCTGTAAAAAGGGAAAGAAATTTGTGTGCATTAGCCATTAGTTTTGCTGCCTCTGAAAGAAATAAACAATAAACATCTCTCTGAGCAGCAGCCTATGGAAGCAAACGTAATGTGTATGAGAAATATAACAATCCTCACTTTTATTATTTTTTAACAATAGGACATATTCATATTATATTGCAGCAGGGCTCGGGTACGGTTTTTAAAAAAAAAAGTCCTAGGTACTTAAAAGAGTGTGTTGCATATCTCACTCTATCTATCTATCTATTTGTCGGTCGTTCGGTCGGCCAAAAAAAAATAATCTTGATTGTCTACGTCTAACATCTCTAATCAGTTTAGGATTTCTATTTGTTTCTTAAATAACTGCCTCGTTTATTTTTCTGTCCGTTCATTACATTATGTGCATTTTCTTTATAAACACATTTCCACTCTCATTATTGTTTCTCAGCTTGCCTACTTAATGTCAATGTTTCATGTGCTCTACAACAGTATAGACTCTTTGTAGCACTTCCTTTTTTATAATTACCATCATTACCTCTTATTTTTGCCTGCTCCGTGGTTAAGGAGTTATGTACGCAGTTCACAATCATGCATTCAAAATACAGCTGTGGGCGATTTGACAGCAGACCTCCTTACGTGGTTTTTTTTTTTATGAAATGGGAAATGGTATCGGTGCCGGTCGTGAAGAAAGCAATAAAATACTACTGAATGTAAACTTGCTCAGGAATCACGAACAGCCAAACAATGCTGGGGTTGACTGACTACTTCTTTTTGCTGTTGAAACAAAGGTCTTGATTTGGGATTTATACTGAGACTGTATCTACTATTTTTTGGAACTAAATTTCACTTTCCATGATCAAAATTGCCATACAAATAATTCAGATTATTTACAGTATGTCCACCAGCTGATGGACCTGATTTCTTCTTCTTCTTCGTTCATCCTGAGTTTTTTTTCGGACGTGATTGCGTTGTGCCTGTTTACAGCAGAGCTGCGTTCTTGCGCCGTTAGGCCGACACATCCGACTTCTGCAGGCATTTCTTGACCGGGTTAACCTTCCCGGATATATATATATACCTGATTTAACATGTATAGATCTCATTATTATTTCACTGTAAAAGGTGAATAGATCGGGAGACAGCACACACAGTTTTAAGTGAAACAAGACTTCTCAATACTCCAGGCTATTAGAGATACAGGTAACAGAGTAAGCATATACAAGATGGGTTGGTGGAGTAGCATGGCAGACAGTCAGAGGTCAAACTTATCAAGAATACAGAGGGCTGACGTGTTTAACAGAGCACAATCACCTTGGCTGCACGGCTGTGCTTTGTGAAAGGGTGAGTTGTCCAACAGGAAGCTACACCCATTCATTACCGGAGCCCTTTAGGCATGTTGTAAGAGGCAACTTGAATGGTTGTGTTTTGGGCAGACTACCCCATAATGTAGAAAAGTTCAGCCACAAAATCCAAAAGAATAGCTCAGCCAATCAACAGGAAAGCAAGCTCTTCTAGAATAGCTGTGACGTGATGCGGAGAATGCCGCAAGGAGTCCAGAGTGCTGATTAACTTCCTTCACGTGGTAGAAAAAAAGAAAATTATTATAAGATCTTCATTTTGGGATTATGCGAAACAGAGTAGATGAGGATAACTCTGTGAAGCACAGGTGAAACAGTACTGTTTTCAATCCATACAGAGGAACATACCACCCACAGTGAAGGATTGGACCTAATGTTATCCAGCAAATATAAACATATTTCTGCATGCCCTCACCTATAGAGGGTGTTGAAAACCTGTTGGTTCATTTATATTAATCAATGAATCATGTTCCATCTCCACAGTGATTGCCTGCATAAGTGATTACTTATGTGCATTATATAAACTAATTGATATCCTTGAAGTTAGCAAAGTGCTGACTGCAAAGTCCATTTTAAAAGGATAAAGATCCATCTAATAGGTGTGTTGCTTATTAATACTTTGCTTAACTGGCACTTTTAAATTATAAGCCTATCTCATATAACTGGTCCTAGCCTGGAACTTACCAATTTTATCATATTTTGAGGGCCTACAGCTCCCTTTTTTTCAAATAAAGCTCTTCTAATGTATTCACCTTGTTTATAGAAATTACTTGTAGTCCATTTCTTAACACAGTACAAAGCAATATAATACAGTACAGTAGAGTACAGTAAAGTACACCTCAAACATGTTATTACAAACATAACTATTAACAACTCTGTATGTTGTAACAATATCAGTAAAAATGTACCGGGGGAAATTGTAACAGTACACAAAGAAAACAATCAGTACTGAAGAAGACATGAGGTAACTAAAAATCAAGACACAATGTGGTTGTAAAATTTCTTTAATTTCACTAACACTGCAAAGCATAATATTCAAAAATATTTGTTCAGTTCTGCTGTAAGTTTCTGAGACAAGGAAGACTATGTGAAACCACTCTGAGTTTCAGTGAGCGTGGAATGTAACAAAAATTAAAATGTACAAACAACAAAATACTTAACATTTAAGCACTATTTTAAAAACATTAACAATTTTATTCAAGTTAAAAATGAAATAAATACAAAAATGTTAATAATGTGGTATAAATTATACATGATTACGAAGGCTTAAGAAAAACATCACATTGGGATGCTACATAAAGTAAAGGACCACTTTCCTTGACTCGAGTTATATTTGGTCAATGGTAAGTAATTTTAGACCATTGACCTGGAAGCCGATGCAAATTTTAAAAATATCAATATTTGAGGAGCGGCTGGCCAAGTGGCTATAATGCTGGGTTCTCCTTCAGGAAACCTGGGTTCAAATCCTCACTAAGGTATGAATGTTTTCTGTCGGGGCAGAAAGAAAACCCTAACTTGCGGCGACTGCATTAGCCAGGAGGCCTTAATTCCTCAGGCTCAAGACTTTCTTGTCCTATACTGCAAGGTACCAGAGGCACTCAGAAAGCATGCTGAGGAAGGTGAGGTCAGGCATGCTTCATGCAGAGTGGCTTGCTTGGCTTCGGAGGTCACGGGTGGCAAGCATCGCCTGGATCTTTTCTCCAGGCATGCCGGTGTGCTGGGGAATGAACAGGCGGACAGATTGGCTGGCTCTGCAAAACTTGGTGGAGTATTGATGCATGACAAGGCAGACGTGGTTGCGGCCTTGTGGGAGCATATGTACACCTCAGAGGAGCAAATGGATCATCATGGTCTGGCAAGAATGAGGCAGCGAGGAGAGACGAGGGGAATCTGGCTGACGCTCAATGCTCAGAGGAAAGGCAAGACGGGCTTATAATCAGATTGCTACTGGTACTATTGGTGTTGGAACTCTTCGCTGGCTGCTGAGGAGGAGACAGAGCGCCTATGGGAATGCCCCAATTGCTGTGATGTCGGTTCCTAGATCAATCAATCAATCAATCAATCAAGGTACTATAGGCAGTAGATAACAGTTTTGTTTTCACAGGTAAGAAAGTAAAGGACCCTCTTACATGCTGTGAGGTTATAGGGTATATGGTGCCAGCCCCAAGTTTTCATGGACCAATTAACACCTAATGGGTGATTTGGTCAATATCATGCTGGCCACTCTCTACAACTGGGGTTAGAATTGAATTGTAAGAAGACACAGATTATGGTCATCACTGGGAAGGCTGGCAGTGGAATCATTCAAGGATATGGATAGCCTATGACATATCTAGAAAAGCGCCATGGATTGGTAAAGTCAGGAAAACGCTAGACGACAGATTCAGATGAGAACGACAGAGAGGACGAATTGGAAGAACACAAGGGAAATGAAGATTACCAATTGTTCGTAGGGAAAAGGCAGCAAGGTTAGTGTAATATAGGAATTAGGCCCTTCTCGGCAGCACGAGAAACTAATCTATTTACTAACTAGTATATGTGACTGTCTTGCAAATTCCGGATTAAAACGGATATTAACTTTTCCTCGAGCGTCGACATTGTAATTGATTTCCCATTCACCAATCATGTTCTTTGCAAGTTGATTTCACTGTTTCATTTTACGAGCCACGTGCCACATTGTTGGTTGATCTAATTACCATTGCTTTACCCTGAAGAAAGGACTAACATGTTGGCAATACCTGCTGAAGAATGTCCTCGGCTTGACCCATCCACGACCTTCCTCTTTGTAACCTACTGCCCTTCACCTTCCTAATTTCACTATGCAGCGAATGTTGTGTGTTTGTGTTAACTCTGAGGTAGGCACATGCTCTGCAAATTTGTATTCTGTCTATAATGGTTGGAAAATCAAGAAGGTAGTGCATCGCCCTGCATGCAGTATCTCTTGTACATCCAAGAATAATGCGCATGGCTTCGTTCTGTATCCTTTCCATCCTTTCTATCTGCTTACGGCTGAGAGTCTGGATAGCCATCGCATACTCAAAAACAGACATGACCAGCCCTTCGTACAGAAGACATAGATGGCGCTGCTCACAGTTTGCTGCCACCATCACCTGCATCGCAGCCAAACCCAGCTTGGCCTTTGTTATCACCTGGTCTATGTGCTCAATATAAGCAAGGCGTCAATCAAAACGTATCCCCAGGTAGTTCATTGCCTGTGTTCTTTCCACAGTCTCTGAACACAGCTTTACAGTTGGTGTTGGAGTGTTGACAATATGATTATTCAAAGAGAACCATGTCACTGTTGCCTTTGTTGGGTTGGCCATTGCCCCAGCTTCAACACACCAAGTACTTATGCGATTGAGTTCGGTTTGTAGTTCCGCAGCAGCCTGATCTCTATCCTTACCCTGACGATACACTAAAACATCATCGGCATATGACAATGTCCTCCCTGGTCCCGTGATCTGCTCGCTGGTGATTCTCACAGTGTAGGCGTTGAACAGCACTGTATGGTGACCTTATGCTGACTGTTAAGTTCAGAAAGTAGTGTCCTTAGAACTGGTAATTTCCCAGACAGGAGTGCCTCTATTACTGATTTTGCATCTGTCAATATCACCATATGTTGTCTACCATGGCTGGTATTTTGTAATTTCTCTATTGTCTTGATTGCCTCAATTTCAGCATCATAGTTATGGCAGAACTTTCCTGTTAGAACTCTGGCCATGTCCCTAGTATTATTTGGGTATTCTATATACACCCCCGCTCCTCCATTTCAAACAACATTTTGCGCTGACCCATCTGTGTAGACTCGGATCCAGAGATCCTGTGGGTATTCGTCACCAAGGAAGCTAAGAGTGGCTGTTCTTCGATGTACACTGTTCTGTTCTTCCTTGTCAAATATTCCTCTCACTTTTGTCTGGATTTGTAGCGAGTCTATGTTCATCTTTCCATGGAGTTCGCTCTGGAATAGTTGTCAGTTTAAGTGCTGATTGGGAGATACAATTAAGTCTAACACCATATACCCAACATGCCTCAAGGCTGGTAAGAGGGTTCTTTACTTCTATTATATTGAGAGTCATTGAATTCATGGCATAACCATATACCCAACATGCCTCAAGGCTGGTAAGAGGGTCCTTTACTTCTACTATATTGAGAGTCATTGAATTCATGGAGCTAAATAAAACCGCTCTAATATTTGACATTTTAAACATCACAAAGTATATGTCATAAAATATATGTGTTTGAAAAGTTAGTAGGAATAAACAGACACAAAATAATATAAAGTTATTATTATAAAGTATTTGTTTGCCCATAAATATAGCCAAAAGACAGTATAACTGAAATGTATAATGCTGTTAAAAAAAGACAAAACATTCATACAATATGTAGTAAAATGTAGGTAAGTAAAATTATGGCACAAATACTGTGTTATTCTGAGTTCAAATAATCTTTCAGATCTGTTGTAGGCATATTTAACTCATGATTACAAACAGCAGAGGCGTGATAGAAAAACCAGATAAGTAAGCAATTAACCAATATATATTGGTGTCTTTTGGAAGTAGGAATTTTTAAATATGGCTGCTCAGTAACGAGAAAGCAAAAATAGTGTCATCAATGTCAGAGGCAGGTAGATGAACACTTGAAAGTTTAGGCATGCATAAACACTCTGAGTAAATGTGGTTTTATAGATAAAAGAATACTGAAAATTCCTTGGACAGCCACAATAAGTAATCTAAATGTTTTGAAAAAAAGGCTAAGACACAAAGAACATTTCATAAACATTAGAAAGAGACAGTCATAATTATTAGTTAAATCATGAGAAGCAAGCAACTGGAATATATTGCAACAGCTGGAAAGATTTGTGGAAAGAGAGATAGAGGAAGACAGCAAGAGAATATTCTTTACAGCCTGTTTTCATAGCATGGAAAGGTTCCACATGACATGGAAAGATGTCATGGCATGGAAAGGTGCCACATGGCATAGAAAGGTGTCAAGGCATGGAAAGGTGCCACATGGCATAGAAAGGTGTCATAGCATGGAAAGGTGCCACATAGCATGAAAAGGTGTCATGACATGGAAAGGTGCCACATGGTATGGAAAGGTGTCATATGGCATGGAAAGGTGCCACATGGTATGGAAAGGTGTCACATGGTATGGAAATGTGTCACATGACATGGAAAGGTGTCACATGACATGGAAATGTGTCACATGACATGGAAAGGTGTCACATGACATGGAAAGGTGTCATATGGCATGGAAAGGTGTCATATGGCATGGAAAGGTGTTATGATATGGATAGGTATCACAAGTATGGAAAGGTCTCACATGACATGAAAAGGTGTCACATGACATGGAAAGGTGTCACATGGCAGGGAAAGATGTCACATGAGATGTGGAGATGCATGGCTGCCCATGCCAGTTGACAGGGCACTTGGTGATGATAAAACACTCTTACTAGGAGGTACTGCAGAGGCAAGTTGACCACACATGTTGACACTGAGATGAGGGAGCCGGTTGAACAGCATTCACATCCAGAAGACATTATCATCTACACAGATGGGCAAGTGAAGCAAAGTTCAAGGTCAGTGTGGGCATGTATAGCACAAGGGATTGGAAAAATAATCAAAGAGGACAGCTGCACATTCTAGACAACTTCATCAAGCACGACTATTTAGATCACTGCTGCCTCCAGATCACTCACAAAAGCAGCAGGATGAGCAGTCACACTTGCAGTAATATCAGACTCCATAAAAATGTTACAAAAATTGCAACTAGCAGACACAACCCTGAATGGATTGACAGCATTCAGAAGTTAAGCATCACACCACTTTCCTGGATGTACTCTGAGATGGCTGCTGCACTGGAGGACTGAGCACACTTGGGAATGCCCAATGCGCCGTAATGTTGATTGACATAACGTAACATTTTGAAAGATCTACAATAAATATTTTAAGAAAAGAAAACAAAAAGAACATTTTATTACAAGAAAATACTTCAGTTTCAATTATTTTTTTTATATATAGAATGAATGAGAAGTCCAGACTCATAAAGACTGCTTGATGAGTATGAATCTGTTGTTTAATAATTATATCCAATACTAGACCAAGTACAAAAATATACAGGTATTCTTATGCAAACTGCAATCACACAGGTGTATATAAACTTTTGACATGCATTTGTATAAACAGCAGTGACATTTCCTTTGTATCTTTATATTTTCAAATGTCCCTGTTCTTTCTTAATGGTTCTGAGGTAATTTTATTTCTGTCGTTTTAGATCTGATCACCTCTGGTAGTCAACTGTCTTTTAAGGCAATACGAATACGATCATCAGCTGTTTTCTTCAACAAGCTGAGATGTTTATTTCTTCTGGCGTGACATTTTCCAAGCATTCCAGATTCGGACTGTAGCATCCCACGAACATGAAACATACTGTGGAAAGTTAAATAAAGGTTATCAAGAGCAAAGGGATAAAAATGCTGACATTAAAAATGTTACAAATCATCAAAATACCATTAACTTGTCCTTATTGCTTTAATACTTATACATCATGTACAATCAAAAGTAGATTATGTAAATTCTCAACTAAAGTATTCATTCAGACAGCAGTCTTCTCACCTTTTTGATTAATAAAACCACAGATCTATACATAGGGCAGGAAGAAGAGGTAGCAAATCGTATTATCCTCTCTTTTGAGAGGAGTGTGTTTCACCTAGTTATGCACCTTAAAAGTTAGTGTGTACAATTTAAACATGCATTTGTTTAAGGTTTGCTTTCTCTAGACAAGGTACTGGATTCCATCTATATGTGGGTAGGTTTTTTCTTATAATTTTGTCAGTGCAATGGCCTTACAGCCTACTCTTTGTGATGTCCTACTGCCATTGGGATTTTTAATGTGCATAACTTGCACACAGGTCCTCCTGTTTTTCAATATTATCAGAGAAGGCTTGGTATTCAATCTCATTACCCAAGAGATTAGGCAGATGAGTGATAACATTAGATACCAGTGGTTCCTAGAAAAATTCCTGCCCTATGCTGAAATCAAACTTGGTACCTTTTGAGCCTGAGGGGACATCATAACCTCTCAGACTACAAAACCATGGTACAAAACCATAGCATATTTATGTTTCACATTCAATGTATGCACTTACCTGGCTTCTTTCAGGCATGTGAATAATGCTTCTCACTGAATCTTTATGCCCAACATTGCTCTGTACCAGTCTGTAGTGCTCAGCATCAAATATTCTGTTACAAATATAGGTCATAATATATTCACTTCATATGATATATAACTTTGCAGTATGCACCTGATGAGATGCAGCAAAATATGCCAGGCACTACATCGTGCAACATATTGTTTGTAGCTTCTGTGCTTAAATTCACTAAGGGGATACATTGTTTTGACTAAATACTGTGTCTAATGTAATAAGATTTACAATTTCAGTACTTCTAACAGTAATATTCAATTCTAAGAATAATAAATAAGACTGTTTCTCAGTTTGTTTTTATTGTTATACACATCTATTTCGAATATATTATCCTTCATTCATAATGCATGAGCAGAAAAAAACACATAACTAACATTACAAAAACAGCTTGCTTGGAAACACTGACTATGCAATTTTTATCAAATGAGAAAAAATTCTTTCAGATACATTTTTCTTCTTCTTTATGAAATACAGCTATTGTCTTAAGCCTTCTATTACGTTTGAGTATATTAAGTATTTTGGATAGTTATTTATAATATAAATATTCTGCAGAATATATCAAATAACCAGGAACACGATGGACAGGAGTCATTATTATCCCTAGATCAGGAAATCAACATCAGAATTAGTAAGACAGTAACAACAATGAACAGGTTAACAGAGTCTGGGAGAACAGGAAGCTTACTGCCAAAACAAAAGTCCTAGCCTATCAAGCCTGTGTCTTCAGTGCTTTTCTTTATGTCAGTGAAACCTGATAACTTTGCACAGTGGGAAAAAAATCAGGAATAAAATAAAGACAAAGGGTGAAAATAATTGTGGATAGGTCACACTCTGAGTGTATGAGACGTCACATGGTGCTTGATGGTGGAAATGACCATGTTTTCACATGCATCCATTGTGCATGAATATTCAGTGTGAATTACTCTGTTCAGTTACATTTGCTACTGCCATGAGTTGTCCTTATTATGCCCTTTTTTAAAGCATAGTGTAACAAACTATCGTCTGTCAAACCAGCTCACCATCTATATTATTACAAATAAACTGACTAATGCTTTATACTATGCTATTTTCATTAATGAATACAGGCAGACTTTGCTGAATCCTACTGAGATATTTATTTAACTCAGATGACAACGGCTGGCAAGAGAAGGTTGACCAGAGAGATGAATGAAGATGGATTGTATCTGCAGCAAAGAACCTCAATGGCTCGGAACGCTGAAGAAGAAGAAGAAGAAGAGAAGATGACAACATTCCAAATACTTCTATCTTAATACAGTACCAAGAGAATAATCATACCTTCAATTGTCAAACTAATTAGCTCAGACGATGGCAATATAATATGTTGTTCAATTTATTGCCTAGCATATTTTGATGCATCTCTTCAGTTGCATACTGCAGACTTATATTATTTGATGTGAATTTAAACACAGAAGTCACAAACAATATGTTGCACGATTTATTGCCTGGCATATTTCACTGCATCTCATCAATAAGGTGCATACTGTGCAATTATATATCATATAAGTGAGTAAATGAATAATATTTAAGCTGAAACAATTAAAACACATAGTCACAGGTATTTTTCGATTGTGGAACATCTGTTCATTTAAAGAATATCTGTGACTACATGTTCTAATTGTTTCAGCTTAAATATTATTCATTTACTCACTTATATGATATATAATTGCACAGTATGCACCTGATGTGATGCAGTGAAATATGCCAGGCAATAAATCGTGCAACATATTGTTTGTGACTTCTGTGTTTAAATTCACTAAGGGATTACATAGTTTTGAATGGTAATATAAATGCTTGTATGTGACATTGCTAATGCCTATAAAATGTCTATAACATAAATATAACATAAGTCTTGTTGCCAATCAACTGCTGCTTTAACGGAACAATTTAATAATGTTCATGGCAGGTCGTGGAAGCAGACCAAGACAAATGCTAGCTGAAATCAGATTAGGACTATTAGGTGCATAGAACACAGTGCAATCAGCATGTTAAATGAGATCAAAACAACCTCCTTCTGACAACAACTGGAATTTCCAGTTCAGTCACTTTGTTGGAATCATACACATGGATTTCATGAAACATGTGTCCAGTCTACAACATGGATACTTGTGATCATCTTCTAGTAGGGTTTAACGTCTGCTTCTTGTTTTTGGTGATTCTTTCTGACAAAAACTGCACAGAAATATCATGAGCCTGAAACTAACTACTACATTATTTGAAGTCTTAATGAAGGTCTGAAACGAGAAAGAAGTAGTAATATTTTACACCAACATCACCATCATCATGTGCTCTGCAAAATGGTATAGGCATTCATGTATCTTTCCAGATCTTGGTCCTTGATGTTCTGGGTCAAATGTTATTTCTCCATGCCACTTTCTTGGGTTATCCAGCATAATTTCTCTGTCTGCCTCTGCTTTTCTACCACTGATCTTGCCAGTCATCATGATTTTTTTCCAGTGCTTCTCTTCCAGGCGCTCATTAGTTACACTGGCAGTCCAAGGTATTTGCAACATTCATCTAAGAAACCACATTTCCATTGCTTCCAAGCTTTTCTTAATTTGCTCATGCACATTCCAAGCTTCACTTCTATAAACAGGACAAGTTCAATAAAACATTTAATCAACCTCTTTATAACATTTAATGCAAAATATCTGATTGTATATGATACTATTCATCTTCTGAAATACATCTTTTGCTTGGCCTATTCTGCCCTTAATCTCTAAATACACAAAAATACTAAACATTCATTTATCACCAGCTTCATGTTATGTAGTTAAACTTAAGACTGAAAGAATAACATCTTACTTAATAGCGTGCTGAACACCTGCAATAATACTGCCATGATTACTGTCAATACAGAGACAGGTAACTCCGCCCTGAGCTGAGAGAATCTGTTCACATTCATTCATTCCATGACTGGACTGAAACCAAAACAGGGAGACATTTGTTTAATGTAAAATTTAGTGGGCATGTTCTGTATAGTAATTAAAAGTATAGTAATCTAAACTACTGTGCACTGTGTAGGTCTCAACACATCCATCTGTGTCCTGTGTTCTTGATGAGGAAAACCACTGAAAGTCACTCAGCCACCCATCTAGTCTTTTCTTTCTCAGTCTTTAATACCCTCGGTCTTTTCAGTTATGACATTCTTCTTTATTGTCCATTGTATTATTTGCATTCTCCAATGAAAATACATCTTAGAGGTCTCTTGTTTGTTAAATTGGTAACCAGTGCCCGTGATTCACATGAATATAGTACTATGAGCAGTATACAACACCCTAAGACTCAATTGCTAATTTCCATGGATAGGGATCTGTTATATCACATTCTCCAACAACTGTAATTAACACATGTAATGTCAAAGTTGCATCTTGTGAATAATGGGCCATTTCATTATCACTAGAGAAGAAAATCAAGGATTATGAACTTAACAGTTGCAGAAAAAGTGTTAAAATAACATGGGTCAAAAAGAAGAAAAATACTGACATTCTAGAAGATCTGAACATTGAAAAAACCTGGCTCATAAAGAGTATCATGTCTCAGAAACTAAAACACTTTGGCCACATTAAATGTGACAGTGGTTTAGAGAGAACAATTGAATAACACAAGAGTAGGGAAGATTTGCAAAATTACAGTTACACAAAACAGAGGGCTTTACAGTACCAAGCCGTTATCAGCAAACAAGAAGACGAAAGACACCAGCACACAAAACAAAGGAAATGACATTAAAGTAACTACTTTAAAACATAATATTATGGATTCATGTGAAATAAGATTAGCAAACAAAAGTTAATGCAATATGTGGTACCTAACAGAGACTTCAAATATGAAAAGGGTGAATGCTGAAAAGAGTAAACTAATATTGAGAAAGCAGTCAGAGAAAATGGGGTCATATGGTGTTTGGAGGGTACTGTTAGATCAGAGAAGGAAATTGGTACGGTCAACAACCCCGTGAAAATGGCAAGAAATTTAGGGCAGAGGAGAGGAGTATTTAATGAGGGGGCAGGACAAAGTGGAATGAGGCAGGAGAAGTAGATATAGTATGGAAAAGAAGAGTAAAAAGTTATACAAAGAGTGTGAACCCTGGAGGAGTTCATAATAGATTTAAACACAGTATGTGAGTTTCTAACAGTATAGATGACTGATCATGATACAGACAAGATTGATGAATGATATTGTGCATGGGATTGTAATAGTAATAAGCATAACAGTAAAGAAACTCAGATACAGGATAGTGAGAAAAAATAAGAGCAAGTTGTGTAAGTAGAATAACAATACTGCCGAACACATTGGTCAAACAGAATGGCAGGTTCTCATGATAGACTGCTTCACTCTTCATGTTCACTATTAGATACAGAGAGCAAGGATGGTTGTTATACCATGTATCATCTGATCCAGTGCACTAATACAGTACCCATATCTATCTTGCCATCGAGAAAGCAAGAGTAGGTGGTATACTGTATCACTGGAAGTGTAGTTGATATAAATGGCCATTGTCCACAAGATATAAGATGATACCACAAGGATAATTGTTATACAGCATTGCACTAAGATATACAACATGACTCATCTCTTGCTGTGTGTGTGTCTACAAACTGGAAATCATAAATGTACATTAATAGAGACAGCAGGAATGATTGTTATAGTGTATATGTGTATTACGCTTCCAATAATTTCTTACATTGATGTTCCTCCATGCCATGATGTCAAACTGTCCCGCACTTTCTCTCTTGGTCATCCCCTGCTATTCCCCGTCAGCCTTCTAGTTGTGATGAGATACTCCAGCTTTCCTCTTCTCATGACATATCCAAAGAATGTGGACTGTTTTCTGCTGATGCGAGTCACTAGTTCTCTTTGTGAATTAACTTCTTTTAAGATAACTTTATTGACTTCCGGTACAATGGCGACAAAATGAAGCGTTACTTTTCGGAGGGACGCTATTTAGTGTTATCCTTTGGATTTCGTGTGATTTCCTATGGATTTCCTGTGAATAGTGTATTCCTGTAGATTATGTGATCTTATTTTGTGTTCCTTTTATTGGAAGTTTTCAAAAGAAGCCACGGAAGGCAGGTGGTGGATGAAATTTTGAGGGCAGCCGACAGATATTGTGGGTCATGGCCTCGAGCTTCACGACGGCAGGCAGAGGAACTCTTCTTGAGTCAATGGCTGCGGTCTCCGACCAGTAAGGTCACTGCCATAGAGGAAAGCAACGGCAAACTACCTCTTTAAAAGTGCCTAGTATATCATGATTCGCTTAAAGACTGATCATCGCAAGACAAGGACAGAGACGTTAAAATTAGCAACTTGGAACGTTAGGACGTTAAACAACGACGGAACATTAGAGAACATAAAACAAGAAATTGAAAGGGAAAAAATTAATATTTTAGGTATGTGCGAAACGAGATGGACAGGAGCAGGCATCAAGATAGAGGAAGATTTCAAGATTATTTATTCTGGAGGTGAAGATCGTCATAGAGGAGTGGCAATTATTTTGGACCGGAAAACAGCAAAATCTGTTCAAGGATATTGGGCCGTGTCGGACAGAGTTCTACTAGTTAAATTAAGTGGCAGACCTTTTAGCATAAATATTATTCAAGTATATGCCCCAACAGGAGAATCCAGTGAAGATAGTGTAGAAGAATTTTATAATGACATAGAGTCTGCCTTAAAGAAATGTAAAAATTCAGAAATAAACATCATAATAGGGGACTTCAATGCAAAAGTAGGAAATCAAGGGGATAGATACACAGTAGGAAACTATGGTTTAGGAGAGAGAAATGAAAGAGGATACAGACTCATAGAGTGGGCAAAAGAACAGGAAATGATTGTAGGAAACACCTGGTTCAAGCAACACCCTAGAAGATTATGGACATGGAGGAGTCCTGATAGCAGGATTAGAAACCAGATTGACTACATTCTGATTAGCAGAAGATTTAGAAACGCATTAACACTAGCAAAAACAGTTCCCAGTGCTGATTGTTATAGTGACCACAGATTACTCACAGGAACATTGAGGATAAAGTTGAAGAAAGTCAAGTATATAACAGGAAACACTAAATATGATTTGTGTACATTGAGTAATGACAAGGAAATACAAAACAAATTCAACATAGAAGTACAGAACAGATTTGAAATTTTGTCTGATCTAGAGATCCTATTCCAGGATGTGGATGATCAATGGGAAACGTTGAAGAATTCAATCAATGTGGCTGCAGAAACAACTATTCCAAAATTAAAGAAGGTGGGTCGTAAGAAATGGATGACTGAAGAAATTTTACACCTCATGGAAACAAGAAGACTCAACAAAAATAATTCTGTCAAATATGAAGAAATTCACAGACAAGTCAGAATATTATGTAAGGAGGCAAAAGAAGCATGGCTTGAGGAAAAGTGCTTAGAAATTGAAAACCAACACAACAGTCAAAATACCAAATTAGTGCACAAAAGAATTCAGGAACTTACTAATAAAAGAACAAGTACATCAACAGGGTGTCTAAAAACTGAAGATGGCAAAATCATAATAGAAAAAGACCAGATTCTACATGTATGGACAGATTATGTGAAACACCTTTATGATGATAACAGAGACGAACAGTATGATATTAGATTTAATAATGAAGGACCGCCAATTTTGGAGATGGAGGTTCGAAATGTTCTTAAGCATATGAAAGCTGGCAAGGCCCCCGGTGCAGATAACATCACAACAGAAATGATTAAAGCTTTAGAAGAATTTGGACTAGAGCAAGTCACCAGACTGATGAACACATTATATGATACTGGAGATATACCTCCTGAATTATGTAACTCTGTATTTATTGCAATCCCAAAGAAATCAGGAACCTTGGAATGTGATCAACATAGAACAATTAGTATAATGAGTCACATCACAAAGATTTTGCTAAGAATTATCATGCAAAGAGTGAGGAAGAAGATACAACCTGAAATAGGGGAAGAACAATGTGGGTTTGTAGAAGGAAAGGGTACAGTAAATGCTGTGTATATGCTGCGAACAGTTATTGAACGTGCTATAGAAGTAAACAAGGATATACATCTTTGCTTTATTGACTATACAAAGGCTTTTGATAGAGTTAGACATGTCAACATGGTGGATATGCTTGCAGATCTACAAATTGATGGGAAAGACATTAGACTTATAAAAAACATATATTGGAAACAACAAGCTGCAATAAGGATTGATAATGAAGTGGGACAGTATCAGCCAATTAAGAGAGGTGTTAGGCAGGGATGTGTGATGTCTCCAGATCTTTTTTCCCTATACAGTGAAAATATTTTCAGAAATGTAGAGGATATAAATGGAATCAGCATTGGAGGACGAAACATCAATAACATTAGATATGCAGATGATACAGTATTAATTGCAGACAATGCGCAGGACCTGCAACAATTAGTAGATGCGGTTGTTGTACACAGTGAGCAACTGGGGTTAGAATTAAATTGTAAAAAGACTCAGGTTATGGTCGTCACTAGGAAGGAAGAAGTGCCACAATGTAATATACAAGTAAATGGAAATATTCTTCAACAAGTGAATCGGTACAATTATCTTGGAACAGTCATAACATCTGATGGGAGATGCCTTGAAGAGATTAGAACAAGAATCGCCATGGCGAAAGTAGCCTTTAGCAAGATGAAAAACATTCTGACCAATAAAAAGATGTCAATTGAAACGAGAAAAAGAGTGTTGAGGGGATACATAGAGCCTGTTCTTTTGTATGGATGTGAAACTTGGACAATGAGCAGTCAAGCTGAAAAGCATCTGATGGCTGCAGAAATGTGGTTTCTGAGGAAAATGCAAAGAATACCATGGACAGACAGAAAAACCAATGACCAAGTACTACAGGAGACAAATGAACATCGTAAACCGATTAGAGAAATTAGACGTAGACAGTCAAAATTTTTTGGACATGTTATGAGAAGAAATGGATTGGAGAACTTAGTGACAACTGGCAAGATCGAAGGGAACAGACCAAGAGGAAGACCGAGAGGAAAATACCTGGATGGCTTGGCCACATGGCATGGACGAGACAGGAACACTGAGCTGATCCATGACACTGGTGATCGAGTGAAATGGTGAGTCATGACCGCCCACGCTTTCCGGCATGGCACATGATTGATTGATTGATTATTGCTCTTTCTATCTGTCCATGGTGTTCTCATAATTATTCTATAAAACCACATCTCCGCAGCTTCCACACAATTCTTCACTTGTCTAGTTAGTTAGTTAGTCATGGTTCCAAATTCACAGCGACGGGTCGTCCCGATTATGCTCCGTTCCTGTACCAGTAAATATCACACAAAATGCTCATCACTGTCCAATGTGAAAAGTGGAGCAGACAGAAGTCTTGGCAAACCAACAGCCCGCATAGGTACACTGTGCATAATGCCGCAGCAAAAATGCCAACACAAAAGTCCTCCCCGAAAAATACAGTTCATCATCGATGAAATCGACAGTCAATAGAAAGACTTCATTGACCCGGGTGTTATCCCACATGGCTCGGTTTCTTTCCACCGAAAGCGCAGCACAAAGCATGAACTCCTTAGCTCCAGTGACGACCCCCAGGAGTCTCCTGAATAATGCACTCGTGAACTGAAAAGGCAAACCAGCTGGTTGCCATTGTTCCGAACATGCACTTCACGCTACAAACAACAGCGGACAGATGTAAAAGCATTCCACATGAATTTCACAGCTCACAGTGTCACACCACGCACTCATTCAGTAGCAGGGCAACAGAACCATGTACTAATAGTCCAACATGAGGAAAATGCAATTGCAAACCGTAGCCACAAGCGTAAACACTCCAGAGGCCTTAACGGTTCAATGCCTATCCACCATGTTGGGGAAATATACACACTTGTCTGTAATTGTTCAAGATTAACATTTGTACATCAGGATTGGCTCATTATAGCTCTTACAAACTCCTTTCCTCACCTCAATTGACCAATATAAATTACAGAGAATATTCTTCATCTTGTGAAATGATACTTTTGCTTGGGCTCTTCTGCATTCTCTCCCCCCCCCCCCCCCCCCCCCACCACCACCACCACCACCAAAAAAAAAAGAAGAATATTCTCCACTGAGAACATGAGTATTTCCTGTGGTAACATATGTGTGTGAAATTTACAAATTTAACAAATCAACTGAAAGTATACATACGCCTTTGAATATAAATGTTGTAGAAGAGTACAACAATTCATTGGAAAAAGAATAGAACAAACAGATCTATCCAACAAGAACTCAGTATTAAAGGAGACTGGTTATTAACCCCTTGTTCAAGATTAACATTTGTACATCAGGATTGGCTCATTATAGCTCTTACAAACTCCTTTCCTCACCTCAATTGACCAATATAAATTACAGAGAATATTCTTCATCTTGTGAAATGATACTTTTGCTTGGGCTCTTCTGCATTCTCCCCCCCCCCCCCCCCCCCCCACCACCACCACCACCACCAAAAAAAAAAAAGAAGAATATTCTCCACTGAGAACATGAGTATTTCCTGTGGTAACATATGTGTGTGAAATTTACAAATTTACCAAATCAACTGAAAGCATACATACACCTTTGAATATAAATGTTGTAGAAGAGTACAACAATTCATTGGAAAAAGAATAGAACAAACAGATCTATCCAACAAGAACTCAGTATTAAAGGAGACTGGTTATTAACCCCTTTACCGCGTGTCACGAGTTAACTCGTCATAAAAATTGTTGGCTTTAACCGTGCATCACGAGTTAACTCGTCATCAGATGTAAAAGTCTTCTGTGTGCCGTGCGTCCCGAGTAAACTTGTGTTAATACAAAAATAGCATAGGAAATGCATAGGGTGGCTAATCCAACAGCCAGTTCAACAGCGGAAGATAAAAGTAGGTCATCACGTGATGCCAAAAGTGAAAGTGGACAGTAAACAAGAAAAAAAAGGTACGAAAGAACAAAAAACTTTTTATTGTGATTTTATTATGATTATAATTTATAACTTTGTAGTATGATTATAATTTATGCATAGTATAGCTTGTGTAGATGTATGCGTACATACATGTATATTATGGGCATGTATTTGCATAGTTTTTATTAGCAAGCTTGGAATCTACAGAGTACGTGCATGAACAACATGGCTGGGTTTTCATATTTTTTTAAAATTTTTTTTTCAGATGCTAATTTTCGAATAAAACAGAACACCATGACAAGTCGTAAACGTCCACTTACGAAAGAAAAAATTCAGGAGTTACTATTTGATGACAATGATGAAGTTACTTCTAGTTCTGAAGACAGCGAATTGGACAGTGAAAATGATGACAGCTCTGATTCTGAAGCAGTTGGTGGCGGAAGTGATGAGAGTGATATTGATGACACAATTTCTAAAAGACAACTCATTTTCACTTAAAAAAACATTTTATTTTGCCAGGACAACATAACATATCAAATTATGAAAGAAAAAAAATACACAGTTTGCATAACAAAAAAAAAATTTTTTTCCCACGGTAAAGGGGTTAAGACCAATAAATTTGAGGAAAATGAAATATTTTTGGCTATAAAAAGACATGAATGTCTGGAAAAGATAACTATTGAGAGATGAGTACTGGGGAAGCAGAGAAAAGGAAGACCACAAGGAAGATGGATTCCAGAAGTGATAGATAATTTACTCATGACAGCAACAGAGACAAGACATCTGGCTTATGATAGAGAGACATTTCAAAAGGCTGTTATGAGAATTCTGCCCAGGGACAAGTCAATGAATGATCATAATTTATAACATTTACCTCCCTTACATAAGATTGGCCAGTCTCCATGGCGAAGGGGTTACGGACGTGGTTTGTGATCCCGCATACCCACGTTAAAAACACAGCTGCTCGCGAATTGGCAGCAAACCACGTAGCGCTGTTTTTTTTTTACAAAATGGTATGGGTGCCGGTCGTTCAGAAAGCAATGGCAAAGTACTAAATGTAAACTTGCCAAGATATCAACAACAGCAAACACATGCTGGTGTTGTCTACAAATGTTCTGTAAAGCATATGCAACTAACTTTTTTAACATAAAATTGACATTTACAATTATAAACAAAATTACCCAAATTCTAATAGTGCCGTCATCTGACCCTGTTACCCACTTATGACAGATGGGGTTCCATCGCACACATGTGACCTCACCCTCATGGCCCTGCAGAGTATTGGCCAGTGTCATTTTCGAGCCAGTGGTTGAAAATTTGCGGATGTATACCATCTTGTCAGCGCAGGAATAGGCAAACTCCATACTGTTTAGTGTAAGATGGCAATACTGTTCATTTCCATTAAATATTGAATACAAATAACCAGAAAATATATGCTTCAGAATTATAATCTTAACTCTTCTGTGAATTAAATACCAGTTTTCTTCTTCTTCTTTACCTTTACCCCAAGGTCATGAAAGTGTTACAATGAATGCTTGTGAGGTCAATGTTTTCTACTGCTCCCTGTCTTCAGAAAAACATACAAGTGTGGTATTGGGTATTGCTCTTGTTTGCACATTCAATGTTTTTAACACACACAAAAAAGAAGTAAAAGACTCTTTATCACATCTTGAAGTGTATTTGGTATATGTAACTAGTTCTATATTTTAATAGACCAATAGGCATTCAGTGGTTAATGTTGACAATATTACACCAGCTGCTTTCACTTCTAAAACATTTTCTGGTGTTCATTTTAGGCTGCGTTGACCTGCGAGCCCATGTCATCATGTGCATGAAAAGAAAAAAACCTGTCTTTCGGAAGATTCACACACATGACCACAGTTTCTTTTGTCTTCAACTATTTTTGGAGAGTAATTTTCTACACAACAACCAAGTTAAGTCATGTGACCAAACCATGTAAAAGTTTCAAATATTTCGCCAGTGACATGAGTGGCTCTTTGTAGCTGTATATATGTTTATTCATTCCCCATCAAAGATATCTTTTTTTTAAAAAAATGTTCTCTACACTAAATGAATAGAAATGTTCAGTAACTTTTGTGTTGAAAAGTCTAAATTCTTCAGTCCAATTCTGCCTTAAGTATAAATCAGGGACATTCCCACAAATAGACATAATCACAAAGTAGTATAGTTTGATTTTCCCAAATGAAGCTAGTATCTTGGTATTTCCAAATCTGCTTCTGCTTTTCATTCACTTAGAATCAGCCTATATCTGCAATTCTGTTACCTGGATTGTTTTCTGTCATTCCTGCAGACTTTTACAGTTAGGCATATAAGGCTGTTTTATCTGGCCATAGAATAGACCTTTCTAAGTTGTGTGCCACTAAGTTCCCTCATTATGGCTAAGTTTTTCTAGCTATCAAGCAGTCTTGCCATGACAAATGAGGCCAGCTTGAGTTTTCTCTTGATTTCTTTACCTTAATTTCCAATATTACATATAATAAACCTAGCATATTCAAAGACATTCACTTCAAGATGCCAAAAAACAACCTATCACAGGCATCAGAAGAAAGTGAAACATACTGTAACTACTGGTAAGATTAATGGAAAATAAGAGGAAAGGCAACAAACTAGTCTGTCAACATGACATGGATAGTTAACAATTGGGGTCATAAATTGATCAACTCTGCTAGAGAACTGTCGAGAAGAATGATCATCCATTCCAGCTGGCAAAACACTTAATGACAATATTGAGAAACTCTTGGACCTGTTACAACAGAAATAACCTTTAGTCGGACTGTTTAGAGAACATGAGATAACAACACTGACTTAGGACAGAAAATTTTCTGTCTAGTGAAAAAAATTGTTAGTGCTAAAAGGAATTTTTTGGAAGAGGTCATATGTTCAATTGGTAGGTGGCCAGGCTGTAGTTACTGCATTGGGTAGTATATAATCAATTACTACTTCGGCAGGAAATAGCTCCATTGACAGGAATGCAAGTTAGAATAGTGTGATACCTCTGAATTTAGAGTGAGATCGCCTGATGGTGAGAGACACTGGTAATAGGAAAAACTAATCCACATGTGTAAATCAGTTCACTAGGTGTAGTAGCATGTGTATGGACTACACTTGAGTTCAAAGTGAGCAAACACACACAAAAGAATTGTGTGAACATTTTATTAAACTATAGGTGGTGCGCACATGTTGTGGATTTACCCATAACAGAGGAAGAGGCTGACCACGTAAACGTTGGACGGAGGGAATAGCAGAGTCCATGGGAATATCGATATATGAAGCCCATAATTGGGCACTCTCACGAAGTTTATACTTCACCTCGACACCGCAAGGTACAAGAGGAACATGATGAGATGAGATGAGAGCATGAGAAATGACTATTAGCTACTTGTTGTCAAGTGAGCCTTTAGAAGGCGAAATAATCGTTGTCTGTCAGATTCATCATAAATAATTGCGACTGGACAATATCACTGACTGCATAGTTCTGATGATATTGAATAAACTGTCAAAGCCTGAAAGATGTCTCACTTGTCTGTGCCCATTATGTTTTAAGTTCGACCTGTTGCAGTTTTGTTGAACAGACTTATTACCCATAGGGGTTGACGCTTGTAACTGTTGGTCCAGATTCAATGACTAGACCACAGTTCTCGACAACTTGTTGGAATAAAATAAAGCCTAAAGGATGCCAACAGATGATTGTTATTTTATACACACAACTCAAACACAGTAAAATATAATAACACATTCAATAACAATATTTATAAGACGTAGTGACACTTACTTTTGAGGACTAAAGTCCATGTCTGTAATAATTTCATCAGAGGCAAGTTCATTTACAAATGTGGTTGCATTAGGATCAATTTTACAAGTATCTTTCAATCTGTAGAACAGAAGATGATTCCAAATCACATCTTCAGATGATTACAGCTAGAAGAATTATTAAAACATAACTGTTTAGAATAGATGGCATAATATAATCTAACGGATTATACTTTTCACTAATGCATAGTTTGTGTAAACTTTCTTGTATAAAGATTTCATAATTTAAAAACAATATGACATAATGTTTCACTCAATAAAGTCTTTAGTGTAAAATATGCACATCTTATTTGTACTAACTGTCCTGCCTCCAGATCCCACAGACAAATCCTTCTATCCCAGCCAGCGCTCAACTGAAATGAAAAAAAAGAACAAGAAAACAATGCTAGAGTTGTTTCATTTGCTACAAGAATACTACAATGATTCCATTATGAAACCTTAATTAAAAACCAAAAAAAAACATGCCCTAAAGCAGGTATCTGCTATGAGTCTGTGATGTGATAGGGGCACCACATTTTGCAGGTCTGAATGCTTGACTGAATAATTAGCTAGTCTTGTCCTCTTCTGGAAGATGACCAACGCAGGCGTTGAACCCTTGTCCGACTGTGCTTATGACATTATCAACATAGCCCTCTGACAACTACACTTATGTGGCCACCCATAGCTTAATTACTTTAAAAAATAAAACCGGGTGTAAATGAAGAAATTAAAAACATTAATTGTAATTAAAAGTATAACTGGCAGATGACTCATTAGACTATCACTGCCAAGAGAAACAGATTATCTTAGCAACTACATGATGACAACTATTGTACATCATAATAAAATGTTTATAAGCATTGTAGTTTGATCAAGTGAACCAATACAATTATCTCGGAACAGTCATAACATCTGATGGGAGATGCCTTGAAGAGATTAGAACAAGAATCGCCATAGTGAAAGTAGCCTTTAGCAAGATGAAAAACATTCTGACCAATAAAAAGATGTCAATTGAAACGAGAAAAAGAGTGTTGAGGGGGTACATAGAGCCTGTTCTTTTGTATGGATGTGAAACTTGGACAATGTGCAGTCAAGCTGAAAAACATTTGATGGCTACAGATATGTGGTTTCTGAGGAAAATGCAAAGAGTACCATGGACAGATAGAAAAACCAATGACCAAGTGCTACAGGAGACAAATGAAAATCGTAGATTAGAGAAATTAGACGAAGACAGTCAAAATGTTTTGGACATGTTATGAGAAGAAATGGATTGGAGAACTTATTGACAACTTCCAAGATCGAGGGGAACAGACCAAGAGGAAGACCGAGAGGAAAATACCTGGATGGCTTGGCCACATGGCATGGACAAGACAGGAACACTGAGCTGATCCACGACTCTGGTGATTGAGTGAAATGGCGAGTCATGACCGCCCACGCCTTTCCGGCGTGGCACATGATTAATTGATTGAGGGTGATAATTCTTGGATTACCACTTATTCACAGATTGACCTACATGGGAAGACATGGCTGAGAAATTGCTGTGTCTGCCTCTGGATCTGAGGTTACTTGGGATTTGTCCTTAAAACATTGGTTTCTAAGGATATCACTAGGCCCACACATCTCTTGGGTAGTGACATCAGATATCTAATCTTTTCAGAATAGGGCGAAAACAAATTATGCAAGCTAAAAATTCCACAGCAGTTGGTAATTATAAAGACTAGCCTGTAAGGCTGCTGCTCTGGAAAAATTATAGAAGAACAAATCAAACTTATCTACAGGTATATAAAACCCATTGCCTTGGATGGGATTTGTCATAGTGAAGTAGACATTATACACATGCACATCAAAGCTGGACACCCTGACCTATGACTTAGGGAGATGCACAACAAGGTGTGACACACTCCCCTCAAAAGAGGAACTTTGAAGAAAAAGCTACAGACTCATCATATACAAGTACTGGAGAACTAAGACACCACAGCTGTAGTTGTCCAAACTGAAAACATAAATTGGTTTTGAACCACCATTAGAGTATGACGCCAGCTTCATGGCGAAGGGGTTACGGACGCAGATGCGTTGGTTTCTTATAAAATGGTATGGGTGTCAGTTGTTCAGAAAGCAATGGCAAACTACTCAACGTAAACTTGCCAAGAGATCACAAACAGCCAAAAAATGCTGCGGTTGACTGCGACATCCTGTAAAGGATATGCAACTAACTTTTTTTAGAGTATGACAGATCTGCTACTATCACCCACCCTGTTCAACACCATCATAGAAAAGATTGTGTTGGAAGCACTGATTGATCTTAAAGGAGCAATTATTATTGGGCCATCAGATGAAAAAGACATTAACATGCCAGTGGAGATGAACAAGAACTATAAAAGATAATAGCCAGGCTTTCTGTATAACACCTGTATAAACATGGTACAGAAATGCATGCTGACTAAATCTATATGATGGTATATTTAGTTATTGATGAGTAAAGTGCTAGCTAAGGTTTCAACATAAATACAACAGAATACGCTGTAATTACAAGGATTAATATATATATATATATATATATATATATATATATATATATATATATATATATATATATATATATATATATATATATATATATATATATATATTATGGGATGTCTTACAATAAAAGTTCCATCCACACCATGCTGATGACTGACTAAAACTAGACTTGTTACACAGCTGAGGTGCTCTGAGAGTACATACTTTAGAATGAAACCTGCAACTCTGTTGGTCACAGAATCAGTATCCTAGGAGAAAAAATGAAGTGTAAATATGCATTTCTGACTATTGTTCATGTCATGATGAATAAGCATTAATGAAGAACTGTGACCTATATTTCTCATCATGAATGTAGAGATAGACATATTTACTAAGATATAATATAAAAGCCAAAACAAATACTTTTATGATCTTGTCTAACGAGAGGGGGTGGAGTATGATGTGCATGTATGTGTGCATGTGTTGGGGGGGGGGGGGGGGGGGGGAAGAATCATCATTAAGAAAAATCACAAATACTTTACTTTAAAAGAGGCTAAATATAAAGCTAAATATACATGCCTTATATAAAACATAAACATATAGTTTGTTGCCTTTTAAAATAATAGGAACAATTTGGAGAGTTATTTTATAGTAGGCCTACTAGTTAAAAATTATTTGTTCAGTAAGATTATAAAAAGTTATGTGTAAACTGAAAACCTCAAAAAAAATCCATACTATGGCACATCACATGCATTGTAGGAACATACAAGGAATGGAAGTGACCATTGAGGATGCAGATTTCTTTTGCGTACTCTGAACAACTGTAAAAGTAAAATTAAACAAGATGTGATGGTTGGGATGCATAGGTAAGAGCCTATCATGCATGTTGCATTGACTGAAAGAGTTTAAACAAAATTGACATTATGTAAATTATTTGGTTATATAGTAACCTTTGATTGTCACAATTCTTAATCCTTTCCTTCAATTTTCCCATTTACTTATTGTGTAAATTCCAGTAAACTGATTTATAGTACTATGAAAAACTGTCTTTACTTGACCAAACATTAATAATTGTTTACCATCAGGTCAAAAGCATGTTTTAGTACACTTACAGTGCAGTTCCTATTTATTTGCATTCATGGATCTAAAAATTGTTTTTTGCAAAAGAAATGCTGTATATTATTACTACAATAGTTTGTGAGAAAGGTTATGTGTAGATTTATGGGTAAAAGTATAATATGACATTATAGCCTTACAATATTTACTATTGAATTTTGTAATAGGTAAGCAAAATAATTCTGTATTCATAAGTGAAAATCATTAGAAACTATTGTAAGTGAACAATATCTCAACCTGGAAGCTGAAGATGAAAACAGACATGAAGATGTAAAAATGGGCAGGCAGGCATTTACATGCCGGCTTCCTGGCCTAGAGGTTATGACTTTTCTCCATAATCTTGTACTCTCGTTAAGTAACGTGACGACAGTGAGAATCAGCAGTGGTTCGAATCGCGTTGGTAACTTACAGGGTATGTGAGCCAGCCGCTCAGAAAGCAATGGCAAACTACTGAGCATAATCTTGCCAAGAAATCAACAATCAGCTGAAAGATGCTGATGTTGACAGCAATGTCCTGTAAATGATATGCAAACATTTTATTTATTTTATTATGCATTTACATGAGCATGTATGCGTGCGTGCGCGCACATGCGCGCGAACACACACACACACACACACGCATGCACAGGCACCCCCCCCCCCACACACACACCCACCCACCCACCCACGCACGCACGCACAAACACACACACTCGCACACAATTATAAATGGGATAAAAACACACACACATATGATTTCTCAAATTTACCACTGTCAGTTTATTTTGCTTATGCAGTAGTCCAGAATCTGGATCTAGCAACACAGCGTATTTCTGAGTCAGGAAGTCCTCATCTTGAGGCTGCATATTCTGCAGGACCTGAACTGCAGTATCATCATACCCCCAGACGTCTGTAAGCAAAGAAACAAAACTACTGACACTGATAAGTCCCATAATCAGATATTGCTGTTGGGGAGTGCAGCATTAGACCTTCACATATTTTAGGCCTTAACATAAAGAAGTTGGCACATTGGGGTAATAGTTAAGACATTGAGCTGACAATGGCATAAGTGTGGTCAGGCAAGGGTTCGATGTCAGCTCTCGAAGATTACCTAAGGAGGGAGAGAATGACTGGAGAGAATGGTGCTGCAGGGAGTGACCAGGCGATCTGGCCGATACTCAAGACTCTGAGGGAAGACCAGATGGACGCATAATCAAACTGCTACTGGTACCATTAGTGTTGGGATCTTCTCTGGCTGTTGAAAATGAGGACGGAACATATATGGGAATGCCTCAGTGCTAAGATGTCGGTTCTTGACTGAACTCATCTCAACTGTAGGGGGGAAAGACTGACCACCTATTTCTCTGTGCACTCAGGCCTACACAATGTGATGGTTCTAACACTTCACATACCCACAGCAGGTTCTGCTACAGGATCTTGTTTTGTTTTTTTTAATGACAAAACATGTGACAAGACTACTTTCTATTCTCACCACCATTTCTTCCCCAACAATTGCCAGAATAAGATTAACTCATACTCATTCTATGTGATTGGATCAAACCCAATGCCAAACTGAGCTGAAAAATGAATCCTGCTAGTGTTGAGAATTGAATTAGGGCACTGTGTTTGTAAACAGACACACAAAGCATTATAACACCATGGCTCATTTAGTTATGTTATTGAAACATTTAAAATATAAAGTTTAACTTTAATACTAGTTTCCTAGTAAAACTATATTTTCATTATGTGTTTATGAAATAGAACACTACCAGCCAATCACGAGAGGTGTGCAACAGGGATGTGTAATGTCTTCAGGTATTTTTTCCTTATATAGTAAAATATTATGAGAAACTTAAAAGACATGAAAGGATGTGTCATCGTAGGGCACAATATCAACAGTATAAGATACGCAGATGATACAGTATTGATTAAGGACAATGAACATAATCTACATCATTTAGTGGATGCTGTTTTTGTACTCTGTTAACAACTAGGGTTATAATTATTGTAAGAAAACGGAGGTTATCATTGTGTCCAAGAAGAAAGAAACACAGCCAAGAGAATAGGAAATTTCTTAAACTCGTGAATCAGTACTTCTATCTTAGAACATCTCATAGTAGATGCCGTGTAGAGATTTGAATTATCAAGGCAAAAGTAATGTTTGCAAGATGGAAAATATACTCCCCAATATAAAGCTGTCAATTTCAGTGAGAAAGCGAGTTGTAAAATGCTATATTGAACCTTTAATTTTGTATGCATGGGAAACATGAACAATGAGCAGACAAGCTGAGATGTTTTGGGCATATTTTGAAAAAAAACTTGAAAACTTAATGATAACAGGTATACTTTATGAGAAAAAGGCAATGGGGAGATGAAGTGATAAACAGCTGGATAGTCCGGCCAAATGTCATAATGGGCACAAGAACACAGACCTGATCCAAGACTGTTGATCATGTGAGATGATATGCAGATATTCGTCCATGCTTATTGGCAAGGCACATGATCTTATGATGATGATGGACCTAAAACCATATTGCACAGACAGAAGATGACAGGTGCAGATGCAAAGGACTATAATCAAAATAATTGGCAACCAAATAATCTGCAGCAAACACAAATACTCAAAACTTGTTTGCTTCTTATTTTTAAGACATAAAGGGCCAATCATAAAACCCCCAAAACTTAAAGGACCAATAATAAAACCCCCAAAGTTTCCTCATCATCATCATCATTGTCCACTTTTGTCATCAAACATCGTGGGGAGGAATTGTTGACATTCCAGCACCCGATGGAATGGCACTGGATAGTGTCATTCCATGTGATTGAGCAATGTTTCTGATGTTGTCAATCCATTGTCTTCTCAGGCGTACTCTTGCTCTCAAATAAGACCTTCTTTTATGTAGTGTCAGAGCTGGTAACTGATGGTGTTGTATTCTAATACAATAAAATAGTTGAACCATTTAATCTTCTACCTTTCAGTATATGTGGCACAAAGTGTTGATCCCACTGTCTGTCTGATAACATCATTACTCACTCAGTCTTGGATAGTTTAGTTGGCAAAGTGTCCTAATGGCATTACAATCAATCAATCAATCATGTGCCATGCCAGAAAGCATGGGCGGTCATGACTCGCCATTTCACTTGATCACCAGCATCGTGGATCAGCTCAGTGTTCCTGTCTCATCCATGCCATGTGGCCAAGCCACCCACGTATTTTCCTCTCGGTCTTCCTCTTAGTCTGTTCCCTTTGATCTTGCCAGTTGTCACTAAGTTCTCCAATCCATTTCTTCTCATAATGTCACCGTCTCACCATTAGATATATTATTAGAGGGCTGCAACTCCAGCCCAAGAGAGAGAAGCGAGTCGCTCAGAGCCCGAGTAATCTAGAGCCTTCTCGAACCACCGGTCATCGAGTCCATGGGTCTGTGGACACTGATGTGGCCCGCCTAAAGCGGGGTCCACGAGGAACTCGGACAGAGTTACCGCCCGTGTCGGATTGGGACACGCGGAGACCGGCAGAGGACAGACGGACTTGAGAGAGGCAACAAGGCCTGCCTGAGAGGGACTCAATAGATATTCATAGATATATATATACATAGGCTAGATAGTGTGCTAGATTGTTGTATGACAACTCTGTGTTTGAGATTAACTATCTGTGATATGTAATATGCGTCAACGCATACTGTAAATGTATATACAATAAATATTTGATTCTCATAGCGAGCAGATTTATTGTTGCCTGTATGAACCCAAGTTCAGTTACCTAGATAAGAGCAAGATGATGACAGGCTTTTTGGGGGCTAGTTTTCCGGTTTTGGCATAAAATGTTTTGTGAAAGTTCTATTAATTGCCATGTAAAATTACTTAATTGATCATATCACATTGATTTGTTTAAATCAAAAAAATTGTTAACTTACAAGTTTACAAAAAATTAGTAGCTATCTAGCGATAAAATAGAATTAATCTGAGTCCCTCAGCAGCGTCACAGCAGTGCCTTCGAATTGTGCCTCATTATTGTTATTCTGTACACTATTTTTGACATGACTGTGACATTTTTTGACCGTTACTAATGTTTTCTCACTCTACGAGCAGATTGTTCCGCAAATAGTGCCGCGTGCAACCCATGTAACTTTTCCAACAGTGACGAGAGTACAAGACAACATCCAGTTCTGGAATTGAGAGCTAAGTTTCATGTCATACCCATTGTAACTCTAAGCTGTACTTCTCATCTTTCATCAATGTATTATTGTGTTTCATATTGATTTCGTTGCATATTCATGACCTTGTCACCAATATAACCTTGCATTTTGATTTAAACATTAATAATTAAGGGAGTTAACCAAATTTTCGACTACACAACATTTTTTCTAAGGGATTTAACTCTATAAACATTACAAACAAGTAAAACACAAAATGTCTACCTTAGATAAATGCATTGAGCAAGGAATAAAACTAGGTTATAAAGAGGAGAAATTGTCAGAATGGGCACAGAAAACACACGCAGAAAACATTGCCCGTGAAGAAAGAGCGATAGAACGAGAGGAAAAGAAATTGCAAATGCAGGCCGAAGATAAGAAATTGCAAATGCAGGCCGAAGATAAGACATTGCAAATGGAGGCCGAAGAAAAGAAATTGCAAATGCAGGCCGAAGAAAAGAAAATGCAGATGCAAATGGAGGCCGAAGAAAGAAAATGCAATGCAAGCGCAAGAAAATTACAAATGGAGATCGACGCGGCATGCCAAGCAAGCCCAATTGAATGCTGAGACACAAGTGAAACTAAAACAAATGGAAGATTGAGTCCAACGCAGAAATCTCAATAAATAAGCTAAGAAGCTAAAGAGGAAGAACAAAAATATAATAAGTATAAAGGTCTCGTGAAGGCGTACTGCTCAGGAGATTCCATCAGCGCCTATTTGGAAAATTTTGAGTGTCTCATGGCCTACCATAACATCATTAAATCAGATTGGGCATTTATTCTAATGAGGAATTTAGCTCTTGAACCACTAAAAGTAATAGAGACAGTACCAAAGGAAATGCGAAAAGACTATGACTACCTAAAACAACGCATTCTCCAACATTTTTCTTTAGATACTGCAGGTTACCAACAACAATTTGCCAAATTATCTCCACAGCCAAACCAAACCTTTATAGATTATGTCAGTACAGTCCAAGACGTGTGCACAAAATGGATCAACTCGGCTAAAACCAACAATAGCCATGACAAACTTAAAGAGCTTATTATTATAGACAAAATAGTTAGCACCATCCCCACACCGTTTGCCAAGTTCTTAAAACAGATGGACTGTAAGAGTATTCAGGAAATAGAGGCAAAGGGGAATGCATTTTTCACAGCAAATAGGGATATTTTTCAGTTGAACATTAGTCACAACGATACAGCAGCTGCAGTGGTGAACACCAGATACGCTAAACAAACAGATAGTAGATTTAAACCGCGCCCCAATGTCGGTAAAGTAGCAAAATGCCAATATTGCGGTTACAGTCACGACACTTACTCTATGTGCGACAAATCGCCTACCTATCCAAACCACCTCAAAATGATGGTGGAGAAGCAGAAAAATAAGCGCAACGCTTACCATAGAGTGGTCAAATGCTACTTTTGCCAAAGTTTTGGCCACTATAGTCGTAATTGTGATGGACGTAAGTTATTGAAACAAGCCAATGCTGCTATGGTAGAAACGTCGTCTGACGAAGAGATTGAGTCACTGAATGAATGTAATAATCAACAGGACAATGAAAGCGAGCTTGGTAATGCTGTACACGTCATTAACACCATTACAGACAGTAAGTGCAACACCTGTACAAAGTTCCAACTAGACACAACGTTATTATGTGGCCACACCATCCCTATTTCAAATGAAACAGCAAACGCTGCTTTGTCATCTACAGGCAAGCTAAGTTTTTCTACAGGGTTTGTAAACAACAAAAAGTGCACATTAATTCGCGATTCCGGCGCAACGCTCTGTGGGGTTAGGAAAACATTAATAGACACTAAAGACTACACAAACAAACATGTGACTTGTCGCACATTCTCAGGTACGATAGAGAGATACCCCCTTGCTCTGGTCGAAATTCGAACACCGTTCATATCTGGACAAGTGTTGTGCGCTGTCCTTGACAACCCAGTCGCTGATATTATTCTTGGTAATTTACCCAACATACATCCATGCTCTGAAAAGGAAATCAAAAAGTGGGAGCAAAAACACGGTATCCACCACACAAACAGCGACGCTAAAGAGAAACACCATTCTTGCTTGTCTCATTCTGCCAAAATACCAAGGGAGACAACCACTGAGGTAATTCAGAAAGAATTCACCGAGGTGTACAATGCAGGGGCGGTCGAATCTATGAACGATACGACCGAATTAAAACCTCGAATTGAGGATGCTACCGAGCTACCAAATACCAAACCTGTAGATGTGCAACAAAACACACAACACACAAACGCAATCACACGACAGACAACCCACAAAAACAACACTGACCAACTGCAGGAATCATTAGAAATAGTAGCGCCAAACTCAACTAACATCAATTTTGGAAACGAACAGAAAAATGACCCTACACTTACACCATACTTTAAGTTAGTAGGTACTTAAACCGAAATTAACAAAGAACGCATCGTGGACATTTAGGCTACAGAACAACATCTTAACTAGGTTTTACACAACACAACAGACCACGATACAGCAAGTAGTCTTACCACAAGCTCATCGAGACAAAGTTCTAAAAATAGCCCATGACTCCCCTTTTGGAGGTCATATGGGGTATGAAAAGACCAGGGCTAGGGTCCTCACTCAGTTTTATTGGCCAAAGTTTTGCCAAGATATAAAAAGCCTTCTGTAGATCTTGTGATATATGTCAGAAACTGGTGAAAAAGGGGAAAAACCCTACAGCAGAAGTCCAATCAACGACAACTGCCTCGAGGCCTTTCCAAATCGTGGCAGTTGACCTAGTAGGTCCGTTGAATCACATATCTAATAAGGGGAATAGATATATTTTTACTCTTATTGATTTATGTACAAGGTGGCCCGAAATGCTTCCATTAAGATCTATCTCCTCTAAGGATGTGACGGACATATTACTAAACATTTTCTCCCGTTTTGGCTTCCCGGAGAAAATCATTTCTGATAGAGGAACCCAGTTCATATCGAATGCCACCCAATCAGTAACTAAGTTACTAGGCATCAAGCAGTGTTTCACCAGTCCCTATCGACCGGCCGCAAATGGTATCTGCGAGAAACTAAATGGGGACCTGAAACATATGCTATCTAAAGTGACAGCTGAAAATCCAGCCGATTGGGACATACTTCTCCCAACGGTGCTGTTCGCATATAGAGAAGTCCCACAGTCAAGTACAGGGTTCTCTCCCTTCGAATTGATGTATGGAGCGAACCCAAGAGGACCTCTCACCATTTATAAAGAGATAATATCACAACCTGTAGATATCCAACTTCCCATTTCTACCTATGATTTGGTCACTGATACCAGAGACAAAATCATACGTTCCTGTATATTGGCCAGAACATCACTACAGGAGAAAGGTTTTAAATACAGGCAGTACGCCAATAGAGGTGCAAAAACAATTGTGCTAAATCCGGGTCAGGATATTTTACTACTCCTACCTGACAAAAGAGATTTACTGTCAACCTCTTGGCAGGGACCTTTTAAGATCATTAGAAGAATTTCAGAAGTAGATTACGAAATCTCATTAAATGGAAAGTTGAAAATATTCCATGTAAATATGTTGAAACCATACTATGCTAGACAGGACAACGAAACAAATGAACTGACGCAACGAACTGGTGACAGCAGACGAAACGACAATGTTCCAACGAAATGACACCTCGACAAACGAAGCATCGTTAACGACACACTCTTACGACGATGAAAACGACGAAGACATATGGACATTACCGACAATCTGTGATATCGACAACGACGACAAATTTGACGACATATTGACAACGATTGATCTCGACGACGACGACAATGACATTGAAGACAATTTACAAACAGTAGCATCTGTGATAAATCAGACAGACTTGGACAATACTGAAATCCCTGTACCAATCATGACTGACGACGGAAGCATAAATGACATACATATCTCTGACACTTTGACACAACAACAGCGACAAGACATTTTGACTATCCTTGACGAGTATAAAGCTATCTTTTCTAACAAACCTGGACGCACTGATAAAATAACACATTCAATTGTGCTGACAGATCTGAGACCGGTCAAATGTAGACCATATTCTATTCCTCTTCATTACAGATCTAATTTAGATAAAGAAATTTTAGAGTTAGAGAAGAATGGCATTATTCAAAAATCGATGTCTCAATATTCTTCACCGATTGTCCTGGTGAAAAAGAAAGACCAGACAATCCGCTTGTGCATCGACTATAGAGTATTAAATACAAGAACAACAACGGATGCAGAGCCTATGAACAGTTGTGAAGATCTTATTTTAAATATGGCTCAATCATCCTTATTTTCTAAGACCGATTTAGCGAAAGGATATTGGCAAGTTCCACTACACCCTTCTTGTAGACATATAACAGCATTCGCAACACCTCTCGGTTTGTACGAATGGCTATATCTTCCTTTTGGCCTGAAGAACGCACCGGCCACATTTGTTAGACTAACAAGATTGTTATTACACGGAATTAAAGATGTAGTAGCCTATATTGATGATATATGCGTCCATTCTTCTGATATGACTTCTCACTTACTTACTCTCAAACAAGTCTTCAACCAAATCTCTCTTTTTGGACTTACTATCAAACCTTCCAAGGTTGAAATAGGTTATACACAAATAGACTTCCTTGGTCATAGAATTTCTGAAGGTAAATTGTTGACTGATGATAAAATTGTTTCCAAGATCCTTAATCTAGAAGTTCCTACCACAAAGAAACAGATTAGAAGTTTACTAGGTCTTATTAACTACTATTCTAAATTCATTCCACATTGGGCAGAACTCACCTCAGTTTTTTCTGATATGTTAACTAAAGATCATCCATCAAAAATTTGTAAAAGTACCAGCTTAGATGATGCAATGTGTAGATTGAAACATATTTTTTCTAATCCACCAGTCTTACGATTACCCAACATAAATTTACCCTTTATTTTGACCACAGATGCTAGCGCTATCGCAATAGGAGGATGCTTTAATGCAGGAAGTGGATAGCGTACGACACCCGATTCTCTACGTGAGCCGCAAACTAAAGAAGGCTGAGACTCGTTATGCCACAGTTGAATTGGAGTGCTTTAAGCCTAGTGTTCTGTATATTGAGATTATCTAAGTTCCTCTTGGGGAGTCATTTTGTGGTCCTCACAGACAGTTCGCCATTATTAGTCCTTAACCATGGGTCGCCCAAAAACCACCGGTTACAAAGATGGTGTCTTCTACTTCAGGATTTCGACTTTGAAATACGCCATATCAAGGGCACCGATAATATTATGGCTGACCTTTTATCACGGCAAGTAAATGCGCCAGTAGAATGACTCTTTATCACATTGACCATTAGCCATACTATAAACTGTGATACTTTTAGTCGGTTTCATATAACAGTGTAACTCTACACCTGCTAGAGTACTCTCAGTGATTAGGTTAATTACGACACCCAAGAACATGATACGTTACTTTGAGAACTATACCATCAAGTGCCTAAACGCTAGAACGATTCCAGCAAGAAACAGTAACTGTGTTTGTTTCAACCAATAATATCAAGTGCACTGACTCTGAACACTGTAATATTTCATACGGGACATTAAGAACAATCCGTATGTGCTGTTGCTACGAAACTTTGCAAACAGCCGAAACAGAACGACAACGACTACAACACTCAAGAGACAACCATACTAACTTTAACATTCATGGCATAACACGCTAACAACAGGACGACAACGCGCACATCATCGTTGGAGTTAGTTATTTAATTAATTAATTAGTTTAGGATTAAATATGTATTATATTTCCATTAATGATGTATATAAATTGTGTTAACCTGTAATTTGTACATATTCTACATTAATATTACAGGCGGTGCCATTCATAGGCTAAAGAACCGTCCTATACAATTGTCTCTATTTAAATTGTGACCTATTTTTCATGCATCGTACAAAAAGTACGTATTTTCGTAAAGGGCAAATATCGCCTAGCCCATTTTTTTCTAAGGGCAATAACACTTACCTCAACTTTAATTATATATTTTAACCAAATACTATTTTGAATGAAAGGTGAGTGATTGACTGCGTGAAAGGATTAAATGAGAGAACGATACACTTGGCGGACAAATTGTACGCAAACCGTATTTATTTTAATTTGTCTGCGTCTTTCATGTAAAATTGCATGACTTGTCTAATTTGTGAATACATGTGTAGTACTTAGTTTAATAGTGAGTTAATATACTTAGTTTAGCAGTTAGGATACATCTAAGCACCACTACTTGGAATGCCTTATCATGTATTGCACACAGTGCAGTGATTCATGATTGAGGTTATCCCAACTCGTGACGCTTGGAAATACGCCACACATTCAGCACACACATTACACAAACCTTAAAACTCAACACTATCAATTTAAAATACAGTCACTTTATTAGAAACATCAACTTATTAGTCAAGCACACTAACAAGCCAACAGGGACACTTGTAGTATGAGGGGGATAAAATAACAAGGGAACTACATATTTAGCATTATATAACATACGAGAGTAAAAGTGTATTGAAATGCACACACAGATCAAGATTTGAAGGTGTACTTAATTAGCCAGGACTTCGGTCTTGTTAACTCTCTTTAATACAGAGGTTAATTGTCTGGGTACCAGTTGGGTACTATTGAGAAGGGCGGGTTGTAAATACAACTACTTAAACGTCACGTAACTTCGGTCTGATAAGCATTATTAAGGACACAGGAGACAGAGTGATCTCTTTACCAAATCAGAGAAGTGGTGTATGGGAGAATACATGAGTTTTAGTGCCAGTATGTAGGTTACCAGGTTACTGTCCACCAAACTACAAACACCAACTTTATGTGATTCGGTGACAGAATTAGAACAGATCTAATTACCCAATAACAAGCCATATCAGGGGGGAGGGGGGAATCCTGTCACCGTCTCACCATTAGATATATTATTAGAGGGCTGCAACTCCAGCCCAAGAGAGAGAAGCGAGTCGCTCAGAGCCCGAGTAATCTAGAGCCTTCTCGAACCACCGGTCATCGAGTCCATGGGTCCGTGGACACTGATGTGGCCCGCCTAAAGCGGGGTCCACGAGGAACTCGGACAGAGTTACCGCCCGTGTCGGATTGAGACACGCGGAGACCGGCAGAGGACAGACGGACTTGAGAGAGGCAACAAGGCCTGCCTGAGAGGGACTCAATAGATATTCATAGATATATATATACATAGGCTAGATAGTGTGCTAGATTGTTGTATGACAACTCTGTGTTTGAGATTAACTATCTGTGATATGTAATATGCGTCAACGCATACTGTAAATGTATATACAATAAATATTTGATTCTCATAGCGAGCAGATTTATTGTTGCCTGTATGAACCCAAGTTACCTAGATAAGAGCAAGATGATGACACATAACATGTCCAAAAAATTGTGACTATCTACGTCTAATTTCTCTAATCAATTTACGATTTTCATTTGTCTCCTGTAGTACTTGGTCATTGGTTTTTCTGTCTGTCCAGGGTATTCTTTGCATTTTCCTCAGAAACCACATTTCTGCAGCCATCAGATATTTTTCAGCTTGACTGCTCATTGTCCAAGTTTCACATCCATACAAAAGAACAGGCTCTATGTATCCCCTCAACACTCTTTTTCTCATTTCAATTGACATCTTTTAATTGGTCAGAATGTTTTTCATCTTGCTAAAGGCTACTTTCGCCATGGCGATTCTTGTTCTATTCTCTTCAAGGCATCTCCCATCAGATGTTATGACTGATCCAAGATAATTGTACCGATTCACTTGTTGAAGAATATTCCCATTTACTTGTATATTACATTGTGGTACTTCGTTCTACCTAGTGACGACCATAACCTGTGTCTTCTTACAATTAAATTCCAACCCCAGCTGCTCATTACAAAGCATTTGGTTAAAATACTAAGATAACACAATATGACGACTTACAGATATTGCTATCTTCTGATGCTGCCAGCATAAGATCCATGCTCTCAATAAATATAATCTTTAAGATAGTGGTGTTGGGGTGCAGATGAGATGATATCTGTATAAATATAAAATGAGATCTGTGTGTGATGTCAGCATGATCATACTATGATGTTAAATTGTAAACATATGAAATTATACTTTTGCAAGTCAGTGTCAATATGCAACAAAAATGGAAACATATATTCATATATGTTCATATTTGTGTTACTGATCATAATGATCACCTTAAATATTTTAAAAGTTTGATGCATGTTCTTTACAGGACATTGCATTAACCCCAGCATGTACTGGCTGTCTGTGATTTCCTTGGTAATTTTACGTTTAGTAGTTTGCCATTGCTTTAATAAATATACTTTGAAACAATACTAATTAAAGCAATTGCTTCCCATTGTAAATTTAAACAAAGAAGACACAAACAACACAGTACACAATTTAATGCCTGGCATATTTATGTGTATCTTGTCAGAAACATGAACAGAAATAAATAAGATGAAGAAAACAAATGAATCCTTTTGGCTAAAATACAAAACACAGACACACTTAAATGCAACCCTGGTGCTACTGGGGTAACCTCATACTGACTGCAATGTCTTTCAATTTACACTCATGGGGGGTCTCCATGGCCAAGTGGTTAAGCCATAATTCTTGTGCTCTGATAGTCATGAGTTTGTTTTTGGACTGTTATTTCAGACCATGAGTACATATTTTCTGGAGAGGCCCGAGAATCATTGCTGGAGCTATGTAGTTTGTGCTTTGTGTGATGCGCTTGGCAGGCGGCTTGAAATTCTGTGGAGAAAGTCTCAGCCAGATTGGGCTAAACCTGATGCAATGAAGTTGATCCTCTTGACTTTAACCTTTAACTTTAACCTTTTCTATGAACACAATTGTGGATGCCAGCAGCGAACAACTGCAGCATCCGAAAATTGAAGCAGGTATGATTGTTCATGGTACAAAGCACACAAAATGCATTTTAATTATCATTTAAATAAAAAGAGTAGGCTCCAAGACCCCCAAATGTAAAACAAATTTTTTAACTGAAAAGAACATGTTGTGATCAGATATCTACCACTTTATCCCACTTTCTATCCCATACAGTTGCCATTTTGAAATAATGCAAGTTGATGGCTTAAAGGAAAATAAAAACACTGTCTTGAACTGAAAGGACAACTAGGACAGAAACATTTAAATTAACAACTGGTACATAAATATGTAAATTAACTACTAGGACAGAAATATGTAAATTAACAACTAAGATATAAACATTTAAATTAAAAACTATGGCATAAATATTTAAATACATAACTAGGACAGAAACATTTCATTTAACAACTAGGACAAACACTGAGAAAACCTTGGGATAGTATAACTAGACACCCCTTTGTCTGGAACCCACAAGGTGAATGAAATAATCAATAAATCAATCAATCAGATGCCGTCTTCACAATGAAGGTTGGCTGCAGAGGATCTCCAACACTGTCTGTCTCTCGCCCTGACTGTACATTCTGTCAGATTGATGTTCGTCCATCTCTTGATATTATCTTCCCACTATCGCTATCTGCCTCTTGCTCACTTGCTTTCAACCTTGCCCTCCAGTATTGTTTTTATAAGAGTATTATGACTTTTAACATGGCCAAAATATTTCACTTGCCTCTTTTTTTTTTATTTCTTTCATGAACTCTCTTTTCATTCCCAGTTTTTCTATATAACTTCTGTATTTGTTGTTTTTGTTTCCAAGAAATATGACATATTCGTCCGTATATCCACATCACCAGGGTCTCTATTCGACTTTCTAGTTGAATTAAATAGAGCGAGACCTAAAAGCATAAAACACACGTAGAAGAGAATTAAACACAAAGATGAACTATATTAGCAGAACATGGCGGAAGTTGTAGGAAATAGCAGAAGATAGGACTGCCTGGTGTAAGTTGGTTCAGGGTCTATGTCCAAAAGTGAGGTAAAGTGCAAGAGATGAACAAATCATTGCAAAAGACCAATTCACAATAACATGTTATTGCCCACATCAGTATAAGATAACCATCATATTTTTGTTAACGCTACACGATGAGAGGATCTGGATAAGGTTGTGACAACCTGGAAGATCACAGGTGTTAGAGATAGACAGAGGGAGCAAATGCTGGATGGGTTGATACAGTGACACAGAAGACAACCAGTGGTTGAACTTACCAAGAAAACTTAACGCATGTTTGTGGATGAGGATGTTCATCTGTGCTACTCAGCAGGACATAAGATGATGATAATGAGAAAGTCACATAATACAAGTAATTTCATGACAATTTACGACAACATAGTTAGCCCATCTAACATGTGTATTTTGATGAATAAACCAAAAAGTGTCACTCACTGGGACAGTTGCTGGCTTGTTGAAGGAATAATGGCTTTTTACTGTCTTAGTATTTCCTGTAGGTTGTGCCTCAGGACGTTTCATTTGCTGAATGATTTGCTGTTGTTCCAGCAAGAGTTGGCGAGCTTTACTTCCTATACGTATTTTCTTCTTCATTCTCAAGTCTGTCGGTGTGAATGTTTCCTTGCTAGGTTTAAAATGATACATTATGTCAGAAAGCATACTGAAGGACAAATATACATAGGTAATATAGCAAATATACACAGATGAAATGCAATATATATATAGTGACAGACAGGCAGACAGACAGACAGACAGACAGACAGACAGACAGACAGACAGGCAGGCAGACAGACAGACAGACAGACAGACAGACAGACAGACAGACAGACAGACAGACAGACAGACAGACATGGCGAGTTGCTTAGTATGGAATGAGTAAAAGGACAAGAGGATAATACTTTATTTGAAGCCAGTATTTGTGACTGACAACTTATACCAGATTGTTAATATCAGTTTGTTCTGATGACATTGTTGTAGAATAACATCTTGCCCTGTTCCCACCATTGCCAATTGTCACTAAGTTTTGAGGTTTGTCTTCATAATGTGCCTCAAAAATCTTGACTGTCTTTATCTAATTTCTCTAATCAATTTATGTTTTTCACTTATTTCTTCAAGAACTGTCTCATTACATTTTCTGTCCATCCATGGTATTCTTTGTATTTACTGATTCTTGAACTCACACTCATACAATGTAAGATCTGTAGTATCCATTCTTTTTATCTTTATCTTTTTTTTTTTTTTTTTAGCATATCCCTTACAGGGCATGCAGACAACACCAGCATTTTTCAGCTACTGTTGATGTACTAGGCAAGATTACACTCAGTAGTTTGCCATTGCTTTCTGAGTGACCAGCTCACATACTCCCATTAGTTACCAACATGGCGCGAACCGCTGCCGATTCTTGCGCAGCTGCGTTACTCAGGAGAATATATGGGATTACGGAGAAAGACGTTAACCCCTAAGCCAGGAAGACCGGCTTTTTATCTTAACTGACCCCTAAAACAAACATTTGTAGTGCACACTGGAAACACATTGGACAGGGCAAGGCAGATACCTGTACATAAAATGATTGGACTGCATTCTTTCCCACTTTGCAATGACCCCATCATGGTCCCCACTGAAGATGAGAATTGGTATTTTCGATGCTGGTGTAGGAAAGAAGAAATCACTTTGATTATAGTTATGCTGATGTGGTTTAAGAAAATGTACACCCACTTTTTCAGAGTGTTAAAAACATAATATTACTTGTTTGATTGTTTAAAATGGAGTCATTATGACAGTGCTAAATGTTTTAATTGTTGAACGACAGATTGCTATGCAAATCATGTTGATAAAATTATATATTCTAATATTCTATAAGATGTCTGATTGTTATGCAAATCATGTTAATAAAAAATTATATACTCCTATACCTAAATTATATACCTTGCATTGGTTTTCACAGAATGGTATGAGTGCTGGTCGTTCAGAAAGCAATGGCAAACTAATGAACGTAAACTTGCCAAGAAATCACAAACAGCCACAAAATGCTGGGGTTGAGTGTGATGTCCTGTACAGGATATGAAACACCATGTACCCAATCTGTTTCAAGGAGTGTAAAAAGGTCTGATACTTTTTACTTTTTATATCAGTCTGTTTCATGTTTCATATAAATATTGTTTCTTATATTTTACTTTCTTAAATCATGTGGCATTTTAAATCCGGCAAGAATTACAATTATTGCCTGTTTCAATCGTATACATTTCATGATGTCTTTCCTTATTTCGTTCAGAAAGCAATGGCAAACTACTGAACGTAACATTTGCCTAGTACATTAACAGCAGCTGAAAATGCTGGTGTTGACTGCAACGTCCCGTAAGAGATACGCAACAACAAAAAAAAAGTAACTGGTAATCTTGTGAAGCAATAGACTTATTGAGATGAGGTGACCATATCTCTTCCTTATCCGTCCTTCCAAGAAAATTTTTTTTGTACACTTACAGCTGTATATGTCAGACAAACTGAATTACTGCCACTACCTGGGACTGAATCTCAGACCAGTGTATTGGTAAACATGCATACAAACAACCATACTATAATTTTGTCAGGAATATACTCTTAATGTTACTTCCAGTCACTTTCTAAAACTAACAGTGATCTAAAAGAACCATCTTACTGTAGCATATACTCTCCACTTGTGATTTGCAGTGAAGCGTTGTAACACACCCTGATGAGTTGTATTTCCACACTAACAGATGATTGCGATTACTGGAGGCTGTTGAAAGCAACACAGATAACAACTTTCAAAACAATGTATTCCCTAGTGAATTTAAACACAGAAATGACAAACAATATGGAATATGTTTGTTAAACTTGAAATTACCATGGAGATAACAGTTGCTACACATTCAAACATTACCTGTGACTATGTGTTTTAATTATTTCAGCTAAAGTATAATTCATTTATTAACTTAATTTGCTATATAACTCTATGCACCTGGCAAGATGCAGAGAAATATGCCAGGCAATAAATCATGCAACATATTGTTTGTGGCTTCTGTGTTTAAAATGACACCTTTTAAAAACATATAATTAACTCATTCTGTACCATGCAAGTCTTGCGCTTGCCATACCATATAGGTACTTGTCATACCATACAGTTGCCAGCCATACCATATAGTTGCCTGCCATACCATAATGTTGCCTGCCATACCATACAGTTGCCTGCCATACCATACAGTTGCCTGCAATACCATACAGTTGCCTGCCATACCATACAGTTGCCTGGCATAGCATAGTGTCGCCTGCCATACCATAGTGTTGCTGCCATACCATACAGTTGCCTGCCATACCATACAGAGTTGCCTGCCATACCATACCATCTGCCATGCCAGCGAGCCAGCGAGCCACCCCACCCTCCAGCCAGCCAGCCAGCCAGCCCCCCACACACAAACACGCACGCACACACGCACGCACACATGATGCATGCACGCACGCACACATGATGCATGCACACACGCACGCACGCATGCATGCACGCACTCACACAAGCACACAAAAAAATATATATAGCAATGAGCAAACAAGGAGTAATACATTTAAAATATTGAGTGACACAGAAGTAAAGAGGAACAATACTGATATATGAAAACTCTCCAGAAAACAGGAAAAATGAACATTTTGAACACATCACTACTAAATGACTATTTTAGCACAGAATACAAGTAACATTAGACATATTATTACTGATGTTGGGTCACTTACCAATAACTTGGTTAATTTCAGGAATGAATTTTATGATTTGAAGATGGTACTTTTCATCTTCTTGTTCAGAAAATGTTCCTATAAAATCTGACACCTGCAAAATAATGTCAGCTCATTATACATCTGAAAAACAAATGGAAAATACTTTTTATACGATAGTGGCAGAGTAGCTAGAATGCTGGATTCTCCTTTGGGAGACATGGGTTCGAATCCTTGATAAGGTGTGGATTTTTTTCTGTCAGGGGTAAAAAGAAAACCCTAACCTGCACAATTCACTGCAACTGCATTAGGCAGGCGGCCTGAATTCCTCAGGCTTAAGACCCTCTGCCATACACTGCAAGGTAAAATGTAGACAGTAAATGATAGTAACCCTCGAACAGCTCATTCCACCTCTCCCACGTTATCTACTGCAACTTCCTCCATGTCCTCTTCTCTCTTGTTTTCTACTGCAACTTCCTTCATGTCCTCTTCTCCCTTGTTATCTACTGCAACTTCCTCCATGTCCTCTTCTCCCTTGTTATCTACTGCAACTTCCTTCATGTCCTCTTCTCCCTTGTTATTTACTGCAACTTCCTTCATGTCCTCTTCTCCCTTGTTATTTACTGCAACCAGTAAATTTGTCCTCTACTCCCTTGTTATCAACTGCAACTTCCTCTGTGTCCTCATCTCCCTTGTTATCAACTGCAACTTCCCCCATATAGTCTTCTCCCTTGTTATCTACTGCAACGTCTTCCATGTCCTCTTATTCCTTATTTTCTACTGCAACTTCCTCCATGTCCTCTCCTCCCTTGTTATTTACTGCAACTTCCTCCATGTCCTCTTCTTCCTTGTTATTTACTGCAACTTCCTCCATGTCCTCTTCTCCCTTGTTATCTACTGCAACTTCTTCCATGTCCTCTTATTCCTTATTTTCTACTGCAACTTCCTCCATGTCCTCTTCTCCCTTGTTATCTACTGCAACTTCTTCCATATCCTCTCCTCCCTTGTTATTTACTGCAACTTCCTCCATGTCCTCTTCTCCCTTGTTATCTACTGCAACTTCTTCCATGTCCTATTATTCCTTATTTTGTACTGCAACTTCCTCCATGTCATCTTCTTCCTTGTTATCTACTGCAACTTCTTCCATATCCTCTTCTTCCTTGTTATTTACTGCAACTTCCTCCATATCCTCTTCTCCATTGTTATCTACTGCAACTTCTTCCATGTCCTCTTATTCCTTATTTTCTACTGCAACTTCCTCCATGTCCTCTTCTCTCTTGTTATCTACTGCAACTTCCTCCATGTCCTCTTCTCCCTTGTTATCTACTGCAACTTCCTCCATGTCCTCTTCTCATTTGTTATTTACTGCAACTTCCTCCATGTCCTCTTCTTCCTTGTTATTTACTGCAACTTCCTCCATGTCCTCTTCTCCCTTGTTATCAACTGCAACTTCCTCCATGTCCTCTTCTCCCTTGTTATCTACTGCAACTTCCTCCATGTCCTCTTCTCCCTTGTTATTAACTGCAACTTCCTCCATGTCCTCTACTCCCTTGTTATCAACTGCAACTTCCTCCATGTCCTCTACTCCCTTGTTATCAACTGCAACTTCCTCCATATCCTCTTCTCCCTTGTTATCTACTGCAACTTCTTCCATGTCCTCTTATTCCTTATTTTCTACTGCAACTTCCTCCATGTCCTCTTATTCCTTGGTATCTACTGCAACTTCCTCCATGTCCTCTTCTGCCTTGTTATTTACTGCAACTTCCTCCATGTCCTCTCCTCCCTTGTTATTTACTGCAACTTCCTCCATGTCCTCTTCTTCCTTGTTATTTACTGCAACTTCCTCCATGTCCTCTTCTCCCTTGTTATCTACTGCAACTTCTTCCATGTCCTCTTATTCCTTGTTATCTACTGCAACTTCTTCCATGTCCTCTTATTCCTTGTTATCTACTGCAACTTCCTCCATGTCCTCTTCTGCCTTGTTATCTACTGCAACTTCCTCCATGTCCTCTTCTTCCCTGTTATTTACTGCAACTTCCTCCATGTCCTCTACTCCCTTGTTATCAACTGCAACTTCCTCCATATCCTCTTCTCCCTTGTTATCAACTGCAACTTCCTCCATGTCATCTTCTCCCTTGTTATCAACTGCAACTTCCTTCATGTCCTCTTCTCCCTTGTTATCTACTGCAACTTCCTTCATGTCCTCTTCTCCCTTGTTATCAACTGCAACTTCCTCCATGTCCTCTACTCCCTTGTTATCTACTGCAACTTCCTCCATGTCCTCTTCTCCCTTGTTATCTACTGCAACTTCCTCTATGTCCTCTTCTCCCTTGTTATCAACTGCAACTTCCTCTATGTCCTCTACTCCCTTGTTATTTACTGCAACTTCCTCCATGTCCTCTTCTCCCTTGTTACCAACTGCAACTTCCTCCATGTCCTCTACTCCCTTGTTATTTACTGCAACTTCCTCCATGTCCTCTTCTCCCTTGTTATCAACTGCAACTTCCTCCATGTCCTCTTCTCCCTTGTTATCTACTGCAACTTCCTCTATGTCCTCTTCTCCCTTGTTATCTACTGCAACTTCCTCTATGTCCTCTACTCCCTTGTTATCTACTGCAACTTCCTCCATGTCCTCTTCTCCCTTGTTATCTACTGCAACTTCCTCTATGTCCTCTACTCCCTTGTTATTTACTGCAACTTCCTCCATGTCCTCTTCTTCCTTGTTATCTACTGCAACTTCCTCCATGTCCTCTTCTTCCTTGTTATCTACTGCAACTTCCTCCATGTCCTCTTCTCCCTTGTTATCTACTGCAACTTCCTCCATGTCCTCTTCTTCCTTGTTATCTACTGCAACTTCCTCCATGTCCTCTCCTCCCTTGTTATTTACTGCAACTTCCTCCATGTCATCTTCTCCCTTGTTATCTACTGCAACTTCCTCCATGTCCTCTTCTCCCTTGTTATTTACTGCAACTTCCTCCATGTCCTCTTCTCCCTTGTTATCTACTGCAACTTCCTCCATGTCCTCTTCTCCCTTGTTATTTACTGCAACTTCCTCCATGTCCTCTTCTCCCTTGTTATCTACTGCAACTTCCTCCGTGTCCTCTTCTCCCTTGTTATCTACTGCAACTTCTTCCATGTCCTCTTATTCCTTATTTTCTACTGCAACTTCCTCCATGTCCTCTTCTTCCTTGTTATTTACTGCAACTTCCTCCATGTCCTCTCCTCCCTTGTTATCTACTGCAACTTCCTCCATGTCCTCTCCTCCCTTGTTATCTACTGCAACTTCCTCCATGTCCTCTTCTCCCTTGTTATCAACTGCAACTTCCTCCATGTCCTCTTCTTCCTTGGTATCTACTGCAACTTCCTCCATGTCCTCTTCTGCCTTGTTATTTACTGCAACTTCCTCCATGTCCTCTCCTCCCTTGTTATTTACTGCAACTTCCTCCATGTTCTCTTCTTCCTTGTTATTTACTGCAACTTCCTCCATGTCCTCTTCTCCCTTGTTATCTACTGCAACTTCTTCCATGTCCTCTTATTCCTTGTTATCTACTGCAACTTCCTCCATGTCCTCTTCTGCCTTGTTATCTACTGCAACTTCCTCCATGTCCTCTTCTTCCCTGTTATTTACTGCAACTTCCTCCATGTCCTCTACTCCCTTGTTATCAACTGCAACTTCCTCCATATCCTCTTCTCCCTTGTTATCAACTGCAACTTCCTCCATGTCATCTTCTCCCTTGTTATCAACTGCAACTTCCTTCATGTCCTCTTCTCCCTTGTTATCTACTGCAACTTCCTTCATGTCCTCTCCTCCCTTGTTATCTACTGCAACTTCTTCCATATCCTCTCCTCCCTTGTTATTTACTGCAACTTCCTCCATGTCCTCTTCTCCCTTGTTATCTACTGCAACTTCTTCCATGTCCTCTTATTCCTTATTTTGTACTGCAACTTCCTCCATGTCATCTTCTCCCTTGTTATCTACTGCAACTTCTTCCATATCCTCTTCTTCCTTGTTATTTACTGCAACTTCCTCCATATCCTCTTCTCCCTTGTTATCTACTGCAACTTCTTCCATGTCCTCTTATTCCTTATTTTCTACTGCAACTTCCTCCATGTCCTCTTCTCTCTTGTTATCTACTGCAACTTCCTCCATGTCCTCTTCTCCCTTGTTATCTACTGCAACTTCCTCCATGTCCTCTTCTCATTTGTTATTTACTGCAACTTCCTCCATGTCCTCTTCTTCCTTGTTATTTACTGCAACTTCCTCCATGTCCTCTTCTTCCTTGTTATTTAATGCAACTTCCTCCATGTCCTCTTCTCCCTTGTTATCAACTGCAACTTCCTCCATGTCCTCTTCTCCCTTGTTATCTACTGCAACTTCCTCCATGTCCTCTTCTTACTTGTTATTAACTGCAACTTCCTCCATGTCCTCTACTCCCTTGTTATCAACTGCAACTTCCTCTGTGTCCTCTTCTCCCTTGTTATCAACTGCAACTTCCTCCATATCCTCTTCTCCCTTGTTATCTACTGCAACTTCTTCCATGTCCTCTTATTCCTTATTTTCTACTGCAACTTCCTCCATGTCCTCTTCTTCCTTGGTATCTACTGCAACTTCCTCCATGTCCTCTTCTGCCTTGTTATTTACTGCAACTTCCTCCATGTCCTCTCCTCCCTTGTTATTTACTGCAACTTCCTCCATGTCCTCTTCTTCCTTGTTATTTACTGCAACTTCCTCCATGTCCTCTTCTCCCTTGTTATCTACTGCAACTTCTTCCATGTCCTCTTATTCCTTGTTATCTACTGCAACTTCCTCCATGTCCTCTTCTGCCTTGTTATCCTCTTCTCCCTTGTTATCAACTGCAACTTCCTCCATGTCATCTTCTCCCTTGTTATCAACTGCAACTTCCTTCATGTCCTCTTCTCCCTTGTTATCTACTGCAACTTCCTTCATGTCCTCTTCTCCCTTGTTATCAACTGCAACTTCCTCCATGTCATCTTCTCCCTTGTTATCTACTGCAACTTCCTCCATGTCCTCTTCTCCCTTGTTATCTACTGCAACTTCCTCTATGTCCTCTTCTCCCTTGTTATCAACTGCAACTTCCTCTATGTCCTCTACTCCCTTGTTATTTACTGCAACTTCCTCCATGTCCTCTTCTCCCTTGTTACCAACTGCAACTTCCTCCATGTCCTCTACTCCCTTGTTATTTACTGCAACTTCCTCCATGTCCTCTTCTCCCTTGTTATCAACTGCAACTTCCTCCATGTCCTCTTCTCCCTTGTTATCTACTGCAACTTCCTCTATGTCCTCTTCTCCTTGTTATCTACTGCAACTTCCTCTATGTCCTCTACTCCCTTGTTATCTACTGCAACTTCCTCCATGTCCTCTTCTCCCTTGTTATCTACTGCAACTTCCTCTATGTCCTCTACTCCCTTGTTATTTACTGCAACTTCCTCCATGTCCTCTTCTTCCTTGTTATCTACTGCAACTTCCTCCATGTCCTCTTCTTCCTTGTTATCTACTGCAACTTCCTCCATGTCCTCTTCTCCCTTGTTATCTACTGCAACTTCCTCCATGTCCTCTTCTTCCTTGTTATCTACTGCAACTTCCTCCATGTCCTCTCCTCCCTTGTTATTTACTGCAACTTCCTCCATGTCATCTTCTCCCTTGTTATCTACTGCAACTTCCTCCATGTCCTCTTCTCCCTTGTTATCTACTGCAACTTCCTCCATGTCCTCTTCTCCCTTGTTATTTACTGCAACTTCCTCCATGTCCTCTTCTCCCTTGTTATCTACTGCAACTTCCTCCATGTCCTCTTCTCCCTTGTTATTTACTGCAACTTCCTCCATGTCCTCTTCTCCCTTGTTATCTACTGCAACTTCCTCCATGTCCTCTTCTCCCTTGTTATCAACTGCAACTTCCTCCATGTCCTCTACTCCCTTGTTATTTACTGCAACTTCCTCCATGTCCTCTTCTCCCTTGTTATCAACTGCAACTTCCTCCATGTCCTCTTCTCCCTTGTTATCTACTGCAACTTCCTCCATGTCCTCTTCTCCCTTGTTATCAACTGCAACTTCCTCCATGTCCTCTTCTCCCTTGTTATCTACTGCAACTTCCTCCATGTCATCTTCTCCCTTGTTATCTACTGCAACTTCCTCTATGTCCTCTACTCCCTTGTTATTTACTGCAACTTCCTCCATGTCATCTTCTCCCTTGTTATCTACTGCAACTTCCTCCATGTCCTCTTCTTCCTTGTTATTTACTGCAACTTCCTCCATGTCCTCTTCTCCCTTGTTATCTACTGCAACTTCCTCTATGTCCTCTACTCCCTTGTTATTTACTGCAACTTCCTCCATGTCCTCTTCTCCCTTGTTATCAACTGCAACTTCCTCCATGTCCTCTTCTCCCTTGTTATCTACTGCAACTTCCTCTATGTCATCTTCTCCCTTGTTATCTACTGCAACTTCCTCTATGTCCTCTACTCCCTTGTTATTTACTGCAACTTCCTCCATGTCATCTTCTCCCTTGTTATCTACTGCAACTTCCTCCATGTCCTCTTCTTCCTTGTTATTTACTGCAACTTCCTCCATGTCCTCTTCTCCCTTGTTATCTACTGCAACTTCCTCTATGTCCTCTACTCCCTTGTTATCTACTGCAACTTCCTCCATGTCCTCTTCTTCCTTGTTATCAACTGCAACTTCCTCCATGTCCTCTTCTCCCTTGTTATCTACTGCAACTTCCTCCATGTCCTCTTCTTCCTTGTTATCAACTGCAACTTCCTCCATGTCCTCTTCTCCCTTGTTATCTACTGCAACTTCCTCTATGTCATCTTCTCCCTTGTTATCTACTGCAACTTCCTCTATGTCCTCTACTCCCTTGTTATTTACTGCAACTTCCTCCATGTCCTCTTCTCCCTTGTTATCTACTGCAACTTCCTCCATGTCCTCTTCTTCCTTGTTATTTACTGCAACTTCCTCCATGTCATCTTCTCCCTTGTTATCTACTGCAACTTCCTCTATGTCCTCTACTCCCTTGTTATCTACTGCAACTTCCTCCGTGTCCTCTTCTCCCTTGTTATCTTCTGCAACTTCCTCCATGTCCTCTTCTCCCTTGTTATCAACTGCAACTTCCTCTATGTCCTCTTCTCCCTTGTTATCAACTGCAACTTCCTCCATGTCCTCTTCTCTCTTGTTATCTACTGCAACTTCCTCCATGTCATCTTCTCCCTTGTTATCTACTGCAACTTCCTCTATGTCCTCTTCTCCCTTGTTATCAACTGCAACTTCCTCCATGTCCTCTACTCCCTTGTTATTTACTGCAACTTCCTCCATGTCCTCTTCTCCCTTGTTATCAACTGCAACTTCCTCCATGTCATCTTCTCCCTTGTTATCTACTGCAACTTCCTCCATGTCCTCTTCTCCCTTGTTATCTACTGCAACTTCCTCCATGTCCTCTTCTTCCTTGTTATCTACTGCAACTTCCTCCATGTCCTCTACTCCCTTGTTATTTACTGCAACTTCCTCCATGTTTTCTCCTCCTTTGTTTTCTACTGCAGCGTCCTACATGTTCTCCAAATGTTATTCATCACTGCTTCTAAATCTCTTCTCCATGTGTTTAAGTCTTCCTCAGCTCTAGTTCCAGGTTCCAACTGCACTCCTGTTTACTTTCTTTTTGTTTTGTGATTCTAAATGTTGTTATTATTCTAGAATGCACTGCTTCTCACTCTATTAGTGCATTTTCTGCCTCATTTGATAGCATTGGGGTTACCTCTTCACTGTGATGCACATTTTCTTCAGTATGGCTGGGAAACAGAAGAATGTCCTAATGCACTCACTTATTTCAACCAGCAGTGACTGAGCTCTGTGGACATATATGAACGACTATGTCAGTTGGCAAGGTGCATGATTATGATGAGTGTTAACTAGTGTAGACAATTGACTGTCTCATTGTCATCATCGTCATCGTCATTATCATCGTCGTCATGATCATCATCCACTTCTGCTGTCAAACATCGTGGGGAGGAATAATTTGCGCTCCAGCGCCCAATTGGTGGCACTGGATAGTGTCATTCCGTGTGGTTGTACAATGTCTTTGATGTCGTCAATCCATTTTCTTCTTGGACGTCCTCTTGGTCTCGTTGCAGATGATCTTTGATGTAAGGCCAAAGATGGTAGTTGCTGGTGTTGCATTCTAACGACACGGCCAAACCACTTGATCTTCTGTTTTTCAATAAATGTGGCACAAGGTGTTGATCCCACTATCTGTCTGATAAAAGCATTTTTTACTCAGTCTCTGATTGTTAAGTTGGCAGCTCTCCTCAAGCATCTCATCTTGTAGGTGTTGATTTTGCGAAAGTATGATTTGGATAAAGTCCAAGTTTGAGATTGATAGCATAGGGTTGGTGTGAATATGATGTTCATTACCTGTCGTTTTGCGGACATGGGTATATTTGGATGTTTCAGTAAAGGTGATAATTGATATGTAAGTGCACTAGCTATTTGACATCTGATTTCAATTTCTCTGTCCAATTGCCATCTTCTGTGACCATACTTCCAAGATACTTGAATTCTTTAACTTGTTTCAGAGTTGTGCTATTTATCTGTATACTTAGTGGACCAGGCGATCTGCAAATTTGCATTACTTCTGTTTTGGCTGTATTTATACTCATATTGTATCTGCTTCATGTTTAACTCAGATTATTAATATGATTTTGTAGTCTGCTTCATCGCTGTAAAACAGGCACTGATCATCTGCAAACTGAAGTTCATTTATTTCCTGTGAATCAGTTGTTTCATCTGGACTGAAGAGTTCTAAATTTTCTTAATCTGTTCTGTCAAGGCTTGCTTCTTTGGATATTCTGTCCATGTAGATATTAAATAACAGAGTAGAGAGCACACATCCCTGTCTCACTCCTGTTTTTGACTGTGAACATATCTGATATAACTTCTTGCGTTCTTACTGCACTTCAGCTCGAGTGGTACATGGCTATGATGTTTTCTAGCAATTTTCTTTATATCTCAGTCTTCAAGGATGGTCCTTAATTTATATCTGTCAACTCTATCGAAAGCCTTTTCCTGATCTACAAACACAATATTCTGCTGGTCACTATATTCAATAGTTTGTTCACATATTTGTCTAAGTGTAAATAGTTCATCAGTGCAACTTTTACCTTTCCAAAAACCGAACTGTACTTTGCTTAACTGTTGTTCAACTATGGGTCTAGCTCTTTGTTTCAATAGTTTTGCGTAAATTTTCTCTATATGGCTCAGGAGTGATATAACTCTGTATGTTTCGTACTCTCTCATATTGCCTTTCTTTTTCCATGTTGGTACTATTATTGCCTGTTGCCAATCATCTGGAACTTTTCTTTCTTCCCATGCTATATTAAAAAGTCTTGTTAGCCATTTAACTCCTGTTTTCCCTTAGGTCTGAATAGCTTCTGTGATTATACCATTTGGTCCCGGTGTTTTGTTTTTAGGACTTTTCTGTATAACTGCTTTGACTTCTGCCAACTATAATCATCTAGTATTAGTTAGCATTCATGCAGCTGACATTTTTCTATAACACAACATAAGACTTTTTCTGTATTATTTCTGCCATTCTCTAATTTCTTTTATTGAAATTATTTTTTGGGTAAATCTGGCCAGCTGCTATACTTAATTCCTTTTCAAATGGTATAGTAGAAAAATGACTGCCTCCTTCTGAAAGTTATGAAGTCTTTTTATGTCACTGTCTGCCTCTTCTAGAACTTTACAAGATTCCATCTAGAAAATGAGTTTTCAAAAACTGTTACAATAAAGAGACAATGGCTAAAAAAAACTTACATTATCACCTGACTTTGGATCAAACATATTGGCATAAGATGTTCCAGCCACTGCCCAAACTGTTCGACTTCTGGGAACGTAGCAAACTCCAGTGACAGCATTCAGGAAAACATCCAATTTGTGAATCAGTTTTCCGTCTAGTGACCAAATTTTTAAACTTTTGTCAAATGACCCAGTTAAAAGCCTGAAAATAAAGTACAACAATGCTTGCAAGTAACATTTGATGGCAAATATATACATATATGTATATCTGTATTTGTGTAATATTAAAAGCAAAACGTATAACACCTGAAAGTGTTTATATAGAATTTGGTTGTTCAAGATAGGAGCTAGCTCTTTAGTAATGCAAAGCAATAGAGACAGGTTAAAGGTAAAGGTAGTAGGTACTGTCAATGGAGTGTGAAGTGTTAACCTTTTCTCTCTCTCTCTCCCACTCTCCCTCCCCTCCTCTCTCTCTTTCATACCCTCTCCCCACACACACACACACACACATACACAAAACATGAGAGTCATGACAGTGGAGTGACTAGCTTGCTTGCCTGCCAGTCTAGTTATCATGTGCTCAAATTCCCAATATGGCATATAAAAAAAAAACTGACCTGGACTCCCAGGTTGACCCAGCCTAAACTGGCTACCAGGAAAGCCCCATGAAGTAAAGGCTGGAGTCTGATATTCACCACAGTTGTATAAGTGCCAATTGGTACATACAAATATGGGGTTAGCACCATATTCCCAATACAACTCAAAATATAGAAAAGTGTGATTGACTTTAACATCAGATCATCAAGTGCCACACCGACAGGGTGTGGCCGGTCATGGTTCGTCATCTCACATGTCACCAGTCTCGAATCAGGTCTGCGTTCTTGTCCTGACCATGTCATGCTTCCTAACCATCAAGGTATTTATCTCTTTGTCTTCCTCTTGCTCTCTTCCCATCAAGCTTGCCAGTTGTCATTACATTTTAAAGTCCATTTCTCCTCATAACATGTCCAAAAAATCTGGACTGTCTACGTCTAATTTCTTTGATCAATCTCCGTTTTTCATTAGTCTCTTGAAGAACTGTCTCATTTCATTTTCTGTCTGTCCATGGTATTCTTTGCATTTTTTTCAAAAACAACATTTCCACTGACATTAGATGTTTCTCAGCCTGTGTGTTAATTGTTCATGTTTAACGTATATGACATTAAATAATGCCAAACATTTAAAGAGAAGAAAATAATGTTCTTCAAAACATATTTGTTTATTGTTGAAAAATAGCCAAGCCACAGTTTCATCCACTGGGAGATTACTTCTGTAGAGTGCTAGACAAAAAACAAATCTGGAAAGATGGTAAGAATTTTATACTAAAAGAAAAAGAGGACACATAACAACAATATTACCAAATGCTGTTTTCATTGTGCTTGGCTAACACCATACATGTTATTCCTGCATCATGAATGATATTGCTGAAATATAAGAGTAAATAAAGTTAACTTTATTCGGCTGTCATTAATTTGTCTGGCTAACACCATACACTTTACTCCTGCATCATACTGAAATATAAAACAAATATGGTTAATCTTCTTCAATTTTGTCCAGTTTGCTTGCCTACACCATATTGCTATTTCTGCATCATGAATGTTATTAGTAAACGACATAAGTAAATGACCCTTATTACACCCCTTGAGGCATTTTGGGTATATTTTCATGGGCTAATCAGCACTCAAGGGGTCATCTGGTCTCACTATGTCATGCTGGCCACCTTTACTTCCCATTACATTTCCTGGTACCCATTTAAAGCTAGGCTGATCTGGGAGCCAGTATCAATTAAAAAAAATATGCCTCAGTGCAAATTCAAACCCATGACCATTGTGCCAGTAGGCAAGCCTGCTAACCACTGCACTATTGTGCATCCCCCCACCCACTTTGAATGATATTTCTGAAATTTAAAAGCTAATACAGTTAACTTTCTTTACTTTGCAAACAGTTAAAACGGTCACTAAGTTTTTCTGTGAACTCTTTTACCACAAAGTTATTTCTGTTACACTGTAATACGCTACTAATTAGGTTCTAAATGTGTGCATTGGCATCACAGATATTGATGATTCTAATCAAAGCTTTAAAAAAATAACATATTAATAATAAACTAAAGAAATTCAAAACATATGAATATGAATGAATGTGTAACTGTTCTATTAACAGCATTAAGCTCTGGAAAATATAAAGGATAAAGACGACTTCTTAAAGTGAAGGTCATGGCTTGGTGCCACCCTAAAACGTGTAGAAACATCAAGAAGACCATTAGTAGGCAAAATACTTATAATAAGAAGAAGGGGTATATCAAGAATACAATTATAAAAATGGTATATATCCATTAATGCAGACATACATGGAATTAAATAGAGTGGCACAAGACAGACGACCATGGAATAGAAAGATCAGGAAGTTTTACAACAAGTGCAAGGTATGAAATACTTGATGATAATGAATGCCTGTGAAAAACAGTTATACAGTTTTAAAAGTGTTTAACTGCTTCAAGAATACCAAACACAACTACTTACTTAAATACTGCAGTAAGGCTGTGATTTCTGGAGTATGATGAGGATTCATAAATCACTAGGCGCTGGTCATACCTAAATACAAATATATTCAATGTTTACTTCAGCAAAAATAGCTATGTAAAAAGACATATATAAAGTCAGGGAGCCATGGAACCACAGTGACTAGCATGCTTGCCTGCCAGCTTGGTGATCATGTATTCAAATCCCTCATGAAAGTGGGGATATTTTTAAACTTGGACTGGGCTTCCTGTTTTAATTAGTGTGCTCAGAAAGATAGAGATGGGGTAGATCTGAAGACAGAGGTTGTTGTCTCTGAGCGGTCATGGCAGCAAAGGTTAATATAATTTTTATGCCAGGGCATGCGGGTGTAAAAAGAAATGAGCAGGATGACAGGCTTGCAGGTAAGGTTACTGTGGAGGGTAGACAAGCCATGGACCAGGCTGATATAATGAGTGCTTTACAAGAAGTAATTTATTTATGAGAACCAAGCGATGACTGTGAATCTACAACCATGGTCAGACTGTGAGAACACAAGTTAAAAGAGGTGTGGCCAAACAAGAACACTGTACAGGAAGCCAAAGAAGATTAATGTGTCGTTAGCCGCCGTGAGATTTACTGAGGAAGGGATCTGAGCATTTATAGACTAAATAGTTAAATGTGAGATGAGGATGATCAGTCAACTAACTAACTAACTTCTTGTTCAACACAGCTTAAAGTGGGTACTTTGAAGTGTAGGCGGCTGGCTGGACACTGACCACATTTCCATCAAATGCTGATGGATCTATAAATATATGGCACTAGCACCATATACATAATATGCATCGAGCTAGGGAAAAGTGTCCTTATATAAACACTATGATGCATTATCAAAGAAACCAAACTGTTATATGTAATATCACTGTAGTTGAACTAGCAATGCTTTGGTTCTGCCTTTCTATAAGAGAAACAATGTTTAAGGTCTATGTTTCTCAATAAAAGTAGTAATAATGATTTCACCCATTCACCCCACCAACTCTCTCTCTCACACATATACACCAAACACACATGCATGCATGATTTTTAATTCCCCCCAGATATTCAAGATACAAAAAAAAAGCTGAAGAATTATAAAGGTATTTAGTTTTTGTTTTCATGTGTACTTAAACGAGACATAAATTAAACTTAAACAAAATAGAAAAAAAAGAAAAATTTTACTTGTCTATTAACTATTAATCAAACATGTGAACTAAAGAAAGCAAAACAATATAGCAGCTAAGTAAACATTTGTAATGTTCTGTTATGCCTCTCTGCAGATGTGAAGTTCCAGTATCAGTCTTGCTTACCCTACTGGTGTTAGAGCTTGGAGAGGTTAAGGATAGCTCTGAAACCCAGTTCCCACGGAGACAGTGCTTTGGTACCAGGTCAGAGGGACAGTCTCTACACCAACCTCACTCCAATAGATGCCAATAGATATATTAGCATTGGACTTACGGGCTAAAACTCAAGTCTTCCAAAGGACTCATCAACTAACCAACCACACACCCAACCACACACCCCAACCAGCAACCCACTCACCCAACCACCCAACCAACCAACCACCCATCCAACCACTCACCAAACCAACCACCCAACCAACCAATTAACCACCCAGCCAACTAACCACCTACCCAGCCAACCAACCAACCAACCAATATGTTCTTAACAGTAGTTGTTCACTGAAAAATGTTAGCATTTTCTCCCCACTAAAGCAAGACTACTCTTCATTGGCTAATGAAAATATTCTTCAGGTGTACATGGTCATCAGTGCAGATTGTTCTCGTTCAGGAATTAAGGGTTAGAGCACTCTAGCTATGTCTGTAGAGATAGTTTCTGTGGGAATTTTCTTTAAACACAGAAACCGCAATGAAGACTTTTTAAACCTGGTTTTGATGTCTAATCTAATTGCTATAACTCTGAGATTGCTGTAGGGATAACAAATGCTTCACATATGAACAGTATCAGTATCTTTATGTGTAAAATATTTCAGCCAGCATATGATTTATCTATTCACTTCATATAACATATATCTCTACAGTACGCACCCCATGAGATGCTGTGAAATATGCCAAGCAATAATTTATGTAACCTATTGTGTGGTTTCTGTGTTTACATTCACCAAGGAAATACATTGTTTGGAGTTTTCTTTCCTTGGTGACATCACCTGCCCAGAAACATTGCATCCCTTGGTAGTGTTATTTAGACATGGATATTTAACTTTGCTCTTTTGTAGTATTCACTGGCAAGGGTTCTGGAAGAATCTCAAAACTGAGAGGGAAGATCAGATAGCGATGGGAACGATTAGCAGTGTGACTCTTCACTGGCTGTTGAAGGAGGGGACGGAGCATGTATGGGAATGTCCTGAGTGCAGTGATGTTGGTACTTAGCTCAACTCAACAACTAGTATTCACTGATTATACTGAATTTGGTAAAATAAATACAAAGTGTATTCTAAGAAATGTGTGTACCCAGCCGAGTATATTCTTGATTCATGACACAGGATACATCTCACAATATCAGTGTGCTCTCTGCAAAATTGTAGAACACGACTTTTGATGTAATGGCCACACTCCTTATCTGAAAAATTTTAATTTTGTAATCATTATGTGTTGGTTAACTCTTTCTGTCCCAGATATGTATTACTTTAACTTTTTCTATTCAAATCAGTATTTAAAAACAACTATTAAATACCAAAGGCAAGTGGGTTAATTTCATTGCAACAGGTTTTATCCCATCTTGCTTGGTCTCTCTTCACAATATGGCAAGCTGCATGACCAGAGCATCACCTAAAACATGAACTGTGTAACTTCAGCGATGATGGGTCACACATAAAACATGAACTGCGTAACTTCAGCGATGACCCCCAGGATGAGTCACACATAAAACATGAACTATGTAACTTCAGCGATGATGCCCAGGATGGGTCATACATAAAACATGAACTGTGTAACTTCAGCAATGACCCCCCAGGATGGGTCATACATAAAACATGAAATGTCTAACTTCAGCGATGACCCCCAGCATGGGTCATACATAAAACATGAACTGTGTAACTTCAGCAATGACCCCAGGATGGGTCATACATAAAACATGAACTGTGTAACTTCAGCAATGACCCACAGGATGGGTCATACATAAAACATGAACTGTGTAACTTCAGCGATGATGCCCAGGATAGGTCATACATAAACATGAACTGTGTAACTTCAGCACTGGATCCCAGGATGGGTCATACACAGAGCATCACATACAACATGAACTCTGTAACTTCAGCGATGATTCCCAGGATGGGTCATTCAAAGTATCTAAGAAGATAAAAGACAATATTTAGATGGCCTAGTAGGAAATGCAGACAAATGGAAACCTCAGAGACCTTTACAGCATCACAAAGAAAATAGTAGGAACAAATTTAATCAGTCAAGTGAAAAAAGTAATTTGAGAATGTTTTCACCAACATTAAAGATCAAATCTTCATGGGTTAAATATTTTGAGCTACTTCTGAATGGACCGGTCCCAAAAGACAGAGAGAGAGAGAAAGACAGAGAGAGAGAGAGAGAGAGAGAGAGAGAGAGAGAGAGAGAGAGAGAGAGAGAGAGAGAGAGAGAGAGAGAGAGAGAGAAGAGAGAGAGGGGAGAGAGAAAGGGAGGAACAGAGAGTCAGTCACACTCACACGCACATACGCATGCACGCACGCACACACACACACACACACACACACACACCAACACCCCAACTTACAGGTTAGTTTGTTGGTTCATGTATAAACAAACAACAAATGACAGCTTTCCCATACTACATGTTAGGTACATGTTTCATAGAACAATATGCAATGCTTATAATTATTGCACAGTCTATATACTGAAAAAATAATAAGTAATGAAACAAGACTGTAACACTACATGCATATACCATACAATATTCTAGATTTAGGTAAAGTCCCATAACAGATACTGATGTTGGGGTGTAAAGTGTTGGTCCTTAAAATATTCTAGACGACAACATATGAGGTGGTCAGTTCCCTTCCTCAACCAGTTTCCTTCCCAGAAAATTTCCAAAAAATTCTAAAAATTGTCAGGTAGCCATTTTTATGAGGCTGGCTGACATCATAGCTGTATTGACTGGAAACAAATAATCTTACGTCTGCTAGGGATTGAACCTGAACCACTGTCTTGGCAGGCAAGTGCACTAACCATTATGACACTGTGCCTCTTATTCTGATTTACAGGCTCTAAATACAATTCTCCTAAAAGCAGTTAATTACACAGATTAATTTTACAATATGTTGCTACATGTTTAATGTCAGAAAGAGACTACTGAAATATTATATTGAAGCTGTTCTGCTGTATGGCAGTGAATCTTAGAATGTGAACAAACAAATTAAGAAGAGTTTAGAGTTAGCAGAAAAGTGGTTTCTGAGAAAAACATTGCAAATACCTTGCATGAGAAACTAACAACAACTGTCTCGAAAAGGCAAATGGATGTATAACATTATACACAACTATAAGATAGAGACAGCATTTTTGGGGTCATATAAAGAGGAGAGAGGCATCCAAGAGCATTATAACAACTGAAAACATCAGTGGTAGAAGAATCAGAAGCAGACCAAGAGTAATGAGGCTTGATGGTCTAAGGCAATGGTTCGGTGGAATTTCATGAATAGAACTGATCCAGATCACCAAGCACCTAGATTTATGGAGAGACTTGAACACCTACGTCACCTTGCAAAGCACATGATGATAATGGCTGTTACATGATATTTTTTTAATATCTACATTTATACTCCATTCATTTTATTTACAAAACTCAGTAGTAGAGATTTTAAAATGTTATCTATGTTATATAATGTCATGATAAGAAATGGGTGGCCACATGGACAGGATAATAGTCTCTTAATCAGGAGAGCAGGTTATAATCCCTGTTAAGACAAAGAATTTTTATCTATTCAGGGTGAAATGAACATCTTAGCTTGTATGTTGTATGGCGACTGTTCTGAAGTAAACAGCTTTTAATCCTCAGCCCTGTCAAAATCCTCCTTGCAATGGCAGAACTAGTGCAAATCCCTTAACAAGAATTTTTTCATACATCGATGACATACCTTTGTCAAGAGCATAAACTCTAACACCACCATTAGACCCACACATCAGTTGTTGTCGGCGAAGGTGTATTGCCATGCAATACACTGGTACCAACACCTGAAATAAATACAACAATGCAACATTTTAAAAGTAGTGTTAAACAACAGCATTAAGCTTTGAAACAAATTAATGAAAACCAACATTTAACTGCCGGTCTCCATGGCAAAGAGCTTACGGACGGAGTTCGTAATCACGTATAACCGCGTTCGAAACAAAGCTGCGCACGATTTGGCATCAGACCGCGTTGCATTGGTTCTGCATTGATATTAGTGCCGGTCATTCAGAAAGCAAAGTGTAGATTTACTGAATGTAAACGTGCCAAGAGATCACAGCGGCAGAAATGCTGGTGTTGACTGTGATGTCCTGTAAAAAAGATATGTTAAAAAACAAAAATTTTACTTCTAAGGTTGCTGGAAATATGTACGCAGACATACAATAATAAGACATTTTTGTCAACATGTAACAAAATAAGAGAAAACTTGAAGTTAAAAAACCAATGATTAAAGACAAGACGAGACAAAGAAAGAAAATAACAATTACTGTAAAATGTAATTACAAGCTAACAGACAGATAACATGGCCAACAATGATTAAATAGAATAGAAACTACATGTACAGGGTGGTAATAAGGAAAGAGAAAAACAATAATGCATTATTAACAAATGAGTATAATGAAACTAAATGCAATAAGTGATGTTAAGAATTGTGGAGACAATGATGATAACTTCTGATTTTAAGAAATACAAAATTATTTACTGATGTATATATTGTTTGCCCTGATTTCATTTAATATTTTCATGTATTTCTTTCCACTACCTTCTAGCAAATCTGTGCCTGAAAATATTGCATGTTCTTTGCAGGACATTGTGATCAACTCCAAACTGAGGTTAATTTGATAGACAACTTTATGTTCAGTAGTTTGTCATTGCCGGTCTCCCTGGCAAAGGTGTTAACGATGCTGTTTGTAATCCTGTATACTCTCATGGGAAACACAGCTGCATGAGATTTGGCAGCGAATCGCGTCGCGTTGGTTACTTATGGAGGGTATGTGAGCCGGTTGTTCAAAAAGCAATGGCAAACTACTGAACATAAAACTTGCCAAGACATCAACAGCAGCTGAAAAATGCTGGTGTTTAGTGCAATGTCCTGTAAAGGAAATGTAAAAACAAATTTTAAAAAAGTTTGCCATTGCTTTCTGAATGAGGAGTCAGGTGATAAGTGTCAGGATGGCTTGGTCATATTGCATAATCAAAACAAGAACACAGTCCTGATTCAAGACTGGTGATTTTGTGAGCTGGTGATTTTGTGAGCTGGTGATTTTGTGAGCTGGTGATTTTGTGAGCTGGTGATTTTGTGAGCTGGTGATTTTGTGAGCTGGTGATTTTGTGAGCTAGTGATTCATGATTACCACACCTATTGGCATGGCACATGATAATGTTTAGAATTTAAGGACACAAACTGTGGGGACAATTTTGATGGACAAGGGCAAATAATACATGCCAAATATCAAAGGATACTGCTGGCAGACACAGAGAATAATGAATCAAGTCTCAGACACTTCAATTCTGGCATAACTATTGGCAGTAGCAGACAGTATCATAGACATAAGGCATCAGCATCATTATGATGTGTCCTGCCAAATGACATAGACATTCATGTGTCTCCACAGATCTCAGTCCTTGTGGTTCAATTATGTAGATGATATTCCTCAAAGCCAAAATCGTACACCATCCAGAAACATTTCTCTCGGTCTGCCACTATATGGGACAACATATGTAAATTCACGAAAAGTGCAGTAAATGTTTCTACCCTTTGATATCGGTTGATAGACACTAAAAGCATATCGGTGAGCCCTGCATCAACTCAACTTAGTTTATCGTCAGTCAAACTTACCATTTGTAAAATATTTTTGTTTAATTAAGCATGGTGTCTAACTTGTTATAACTATTAAGAAGAAGATATGTGAAATGTTTATAGAAATAGCCAATGTTCCTACATTTTAATAATTGCAATGTGTACTGTATTAAAATTACCAACAAAGTTGATTATGAAAGATCAGCAACTGTTTCATTATATGTGTAAAGGAGAAGTCACATTCCAACACATGAAATAATCGAAATTTTAGAGTAAGAAATGTCACTAAAATTTAGTTTATTGTATTGCGACTGATTAAGCCAGACTTTTCAAATAAACATATAACACATATAATATACAATATTGTTTTTTTTAAAAAAAATAAAGCTGCTAAATAAATGCAGGTCTATAAATGTGAGTATTGTGTTTATTGTATTACCTAGATTCCAAACTAAACAAAACACTGAAAGTTAGTGTTCTTGGGTTAAAAAAAGATATGTTAAATATCTGTTAATGGTATGTCTGGGAAAGGAAAAATAGAAAATGCATATATAGCATAAGGATGCAGACATTTCTAACATTGTAATGGATCTATTTAATTAGATTAACTGAACCTTTCTTTAAGTATTTTATAAAAACTATCATAGTAATTTCTATATTAAAAGTGTTTAATTTGTAAAATTCAAATTTGTTTCATTTGTGATGTTTTCAAGACAGTTAACTGCAGTTCTGGCAAATAATCTGACAAATATAAGTGCAGGTTTGCAAAATGCAAAAGTAGTAAGAACTGAAGCTGGTTACTACATTTACAATAATCATAAATTAGATTACATGAAGTCTCAATAACTTTGCACCCCTACAGCAATCTCTAAGACATGATTAACTTTCTATTTGCTTCTCAGCTCTATCTGGACTTTTTTTCATACAGCAACAAGGTCTACATCTTCCGGTTTTCATATAAAATATGCAAGATTGATTACACAGCATGCACATTAAATAAGGATATATAAAATGATCTCACATTAATGGTATCTGCTACATTTCCTGAGCTCCAGGCAATAATCTGAGCATCATTTGCAGTAGAAAACATCACTTTTGCATCAGCCCTAAGATAAAACAAGGTGAGCAGAACACTGATACTTAAAGAAAATAAAAGTAGGGAGAACAAGTCTTAGTGTAGTTAACATAAATCATCATGTTGCAGATCTTTCACTGATTGTCACGCTCATCATGGCTTGTCAGAAAGACTCTGGATGCTTCGGCAGTATGCTTGCCACATGTCATGCATGTTGCCAATCATTTCTGGAAGTAATGCTTCCCCATGCTATGATGTTAAGGTATCCAGCATCTTCTCTTTTGGTCTTCTCCCATCCTGCTTCCCCTCCGGGCTTCCTAATGCTAACAGATTTCACTGTTGACACTTTTGCATGAGAAGATTCAATTATGTCATTACAAGACAACAAAAATACACATAAATCTAACAATGAGACTTTTAGACATGCTACATGGTGTATTTTTAATGATTGTGCAGTGTTTGAACATATTTCTGGTCCAAGTTTTGTATTTACCTATTATGTTGCATGAACTTTACAGAGGGTGAATACAAAACTTTGACTGGCAATATTTTCAAACACTGCAGTCATTAAAATACACCCCATACAATAATGCATTCTTAAATGAAAAAACAAAGCAAGTAAGCATGAAAAGGACCCTTTTACACGGTCATATGGTGCTAGCCTTACAATGTTAAAGGTCAGTAGACATGATGGGCGATGTGGTCAATATCCCACCTGCCACCTTTACTTCCCAGAACATTCCAGGTACTCATTGTAGACTGTGTTAACATGTTGAGAGCACAGATCAATTTTAACAAATCTGTCTTGATGGTGATTTGTGCACATGAACACCAGGCCGACAGGCAAGCATGTTAGTTATTGCGCAACCACGGGCTTCAAATGAACATACTCCTCACTATTTCATTATCACCGTCACGCAGCAAGTCCTTTGCTCTTATTACAACCTGCTGACTCTTTATCCCTCATCAGTTCTCCTGCTGCATGCATTTTTGTGCCCTGGGTGTCTTTAATGTCCTGTGCCCACCATGATGTTGGTTGATCACTGTCTCATCTTTTAGAAAACATGCCTTCCATTTCTGTTATTTCTAAACCACTGTGACATGTCTTACATTTCTGTTATTTTTAAACCACTGTGACATGTCTTCCATTTCTGTTATTTCTAAACCACTGTGACATGTCTTCCATTTCTGTTATTTCTAAACCACTGTGACATGCCTTCCATTTCTGTTATTTCCAAACCACTGTGACATGCCTTCCATTGCTGTTATTTCTAAACCACTGTGACATGTCTTCCATTTCTGTTATTTCTAAACCACTGTGACATGCCTTCCATTTCTGTTATTTCTAAACCACTGTGACATGCCTTCCATTTCTGTTATTTCTAAACCACTGTGACATGTCTTCCATTTCTGTTATTTCTAAACCACTGTGACATGTCTTCCATTTCTGTTATTTCGAAACCACTGTGACATGCCTTCCATTTCTGTTATTTCTAAACCACTGTGACATGTCTTCCATTTCTGTTATTTCTAAACCACTGTGACATGTCTTCCATTTCTGTTATTTCTAAACCACTGTGACATGCCTTCCATTTCTGTTATTTCTAAACCACTGTGACATGTCTTCCATTTCTGTTATTTCTAAACCACTGTGACATGCCTTCCATTTCTGTTATTTGCAAACCACTGTGACATGCCTTCCATTTCTGTTATTTCTAAACCACTGTGATATGCCTTCCATTTCTGTTATTTCTAAACCACTGTGACATGTCTTCCATTTCTGTTATTTCTAAACCACTGTGACATGCCTTCCATTTCTGTTATTTGCAAACCACTGTGACATGCCTTCCATTTCTGTTATTTCTAAACCACTGTGACATGTCTTCCATTTCTGTTATTTATAAACCACTGTGACATGTCTTCCATTTCTGTTATTTATAAACCACTGTGACATGCCTTCCATTTCTGTTATTTCTAAACCACTGTGACATGTCTTCCATTTCTGTTATTTCTAAACCACTGTGACATGTCTTCCATTTCTGTTATTTATAAACCACTGTGACATGCCTTCCATTTCTGTTATTTCTAAACCACTGTGACATGTCTTCCATTTCTGTTATTTATAAACCACTGTGACATGTCTTCCATTTCTGTTATTTATAAACCACTGTGACATGCCTTCCATTTCTGTTATTTCTAAACCACGGTGACATTTGACGTGGGGAGAAGAATTTAGTTTTCCCAGACATGGTACTGTTTATGAGCCATTTTCTTCCGTGTTTATAATTTGCAGCATGAGAGTATATTTTCTTCTTGATCCACAGTTTTCTAAGAATTTTTCTGTAACATTTATGTTCATTATTGCTTAAATGACAATATTAAAAATAGAAAATTGCATATTTTCTTTTGGTGAGAAGCTAAGCATATTCTAAATATATATGTCTTCTTTATTCCTTAAAATGCTAGTTGCATGTCCTTTACACACCGTCACAATAAATCCAAGTGTTTATTGGCTGATTGTGATTTTTTAAAGGCAAATTTACATTCAGTAATCTGCTCTTGCTTTCTAAAAGGCCAAAAATTGTACCATTGTGAAAATCAACACAAAGCAATCTGCTCCCAAGACGACCATGGCTTATTTTGAACCAAGTGTGTGGGCCTGCACTCACTACCCTTAAGCATGTTCATTTTTCAATAAAGTCTGTCTCAGGGTCAGGACAACAACTAGTGATATATTTCTATGTTTTTATGTCTGTACTCAACCACATTTATTATTCTCTTTGTTCAATTATTCTATTAATTGTTTTAATTAACTCTTTCTGTCCCAAGCAATTGTTACTTTAATCTTTAAATCTCAGTGACATAAACACTGAAGTAATAAATGTTTGGTTATAAAATGATATTGAACATGCAATCAGATTAGAACAGCATTCATTTATAACCAGCCTAAAAAAACTACACAGTTTTCAGTGTAGAATAGTGTTTAAAGTCTCAAGGAAAGTAATTTATTTGGTACTGCAGTGATAGTTAATGCCTGTGCTTGGTAGTCAGTGACAACAGTAAACATAGTGTTTTACTTCTTTGCAGCCATAGTGTTAGTAGTGTTAGATAGTAGAATGAAGTGTTTGGCTTTCTGATCATGTTAAAGTCACAGCTAATGATCATGTTAAAGTCACAGTTAATTAACAGTTTACAATTAACCACCACTTACAATGGTGTGTCATTCCATAACAGTGTGATTGATCATCACACTGCTCTTGTGATTATTACTTCTGAAGCAGGAGAAACTGTCTTAGTATAATGAGTGTGAGCTGTTAGTCTGTTGCTTGCTTTTCTAGGATGCCATTTCGATTTCAATTATACCATCACCCCTACCATGTTCAACATCAAAGAGAAGTTATATTAAGGCCCACCCTTGGCTCAGATTAATAATCCTGTGACTGAGTCAGCCACAAATAGTGACCAACCATGGTTTCACCCACACTGGATATTAATCTGAAGGTGATTGTTGTCCAAAGAGGGTAATGGCTGATTAAAATAATGCCATTTAGTGTGGCAAATATTACAAGACTGTAACTAGTGAGATAAATTGTGATGTTGATTGTTGAATTGCGCTGAATTGCCTTGAGTCAAGAACTGACATCACAGCACTCTGGATATTCCCACAGTGCTCTCTACTCATCTCCAGCAGCCAGATTAGAATCTCAGTACTACTAGTACCCGTCTGATTATGTGCCTGTCTGGGTTTTCCTTGGAGTATTGAGTGTTGGGCAGATCCTCTGGTCACTCCCTGCAGCACCATTCTCTAGACTATGATGATTATTCTGTTCCTCCACACTATACACATAATCCCAAAGGGCCCTACCGCATCTGCCATATTGTGCACCATTACCCCACCCAATATGCAGACCCAGCCAATCTGTCTCTCTGCTTCTTTCCTACCACACCAGCATGTCCTAGGGAAGAAATCCAAAAGATGCTCCCTATTTTTGATTATTGAGCTGAAGCATGCCATTCTGCATGAAGCATACCTGTTGATTGTCACACAAAGTGGACAGGTAGCCTGACTGGCAATGTAAAGGGTGTAAGTGTTATAGGAGTGTGTGACTTCCTCTGCCATGGGTGGTACAGTGGGAGAGTCTATAAGTTATAGCCCACATACAGAGTTATAGAGATGCAAAGTACTGGAATGTAGGTTTTCATCCCAGCACATGGTGTGTGTGTGGGTTACTCTGAATAAACCCCTTGTTTTCAGTCAGCCATTTGTTGGGTTGCTTGTGTGAATTATCTTGTCCTGTGTATCACTGTGTAAGGAGTTGTAGAGTTTATTTGTCCCCTAATAAAAATATACGGTGGTCCAGAACATAAGCGAGCAGAGCTGTTGGCTTCAAGAGTGCCAGTAGTTGGAACACTCATGCAGGACAAGAGAGATATTACGAAGGCTAACAATGAATGACAGCTAGTAGAAGACACAGTAACAGATGAACCAGCATATATAAGGGTGCTTCAGTTTAGAGTTAAGTGTGGGTTCAGCAAGGAAGAATGTACAAGGAGTTAAATCTTAAATGTTTACAACCAATGTGTTACTTGTTACCTTCTACACCTTACAATACTTGCTGAAGCAGATGGAACATCTATGGGTTTTCCCAGGGTGCTTTGATGTCAATTCTTAAAACCAAGAACAATGCTTACCAAAAGAGGAAATCAGTGACCCAGCCCTTGTGCTCATAAAATGTTTGCATCAACCTGCCACTTTCTGCTTCCCATGATTTGACAACACCATCTTGGGAATATAATGCCAAACAAAATTGTGGTAAATAATTACACTGACATAAACATTCACATATTCATGATCTTGCTTCTAAAATATGATTTAAATTATGTTGTGAAAAATCACATACATTTCCAATCTTCTTCCCTTTTTTCAGTCAGTCTTATGGAAAATGACAGATCATAGTAGTGAACAATATAAAAGAAAGTTTGTAAAAATGGTCAGCATAATCTCTATTTAGGATAAGTTTTGGTATTAACTATACTATGCTAGATAGATTTAAATGTATCTAACATTTTAGATTTAGATGTATCTAACATGTTTAATACCACTGGTAAATAGTTATTAGTAAGCTAGGATAGCGGTCTTAGTTTAATCCCCAGCAAGGCTGGATTCCACAGCTATATCTTAAACTCGAGAAATGGGTACCAGATAGTTAAACAAATTTTCTTAAAATTATTGGCAAAGGAAAAGTTGAGTTAGCCAAGAACTGACATCACAGCACTCTGGATATCCCCATGGTGTTCTATACTCATCTCCAGCAGCCAGGTTAGAATCTCAGTTCTAATAGTACCAGTTACAGTCTGATTATGTGCTTGTCTGGGTTTTCCTTGGAGTATTGCGTATTGGGCAGTTGAGTTAATCAAGAACCAACATCACATCACTCAGGACATACACACTCCATCCTCATCTTCAATAATCAGCAAAGAGTTCCAATACTAATGGCACCAATTGCAATCTAATTATGTGTCTATCTGGCCTTTCCTCTGAGAACCGAGAACCAGCTTGATCGCCTGACCATTCCCTGCCACACTATTCTCTACAGGCAATGATGATGTATCTGTTTTCACCACACTATACAAGCAATCTCAAAGGACCCTACCACATCTGCCTTATCGTGCACCAATACTCCACCCAGTGGTGTAGATCCAGCCAATTTGTCCACCTGCTTATTTTCCAACACACCAGCATGTCCTGGGAAAAAGATTCAATGAATGCTCCATACCTTAGATTGTTTAACTGATACATGACACTCTACATGAAGCATATCTGTCTCATCCTGCTCTGTGAGTCTGTTACAACCATAACATGTGTGTGCTGTTTATACTCTAGCCAGCGGAAAGCTACAGTATCAGTCTCCACTCCATTCTCAGACTAGACGCTGTGGTACTGCTCCCCCCCCCCCCCCGATGTGTCTCCACCTTGCCGTGGTGTGGGGGGGGGGGGACTTGAGTGTCCCAGTGACCCCAAGCGCTATGCCGATGGAGATACAACTACATATCAGACAGCTCTTGAGATAGGGAATAGACTAAGAGAGACACAACCTGCTACTCTGCAGGTAGACTGAGGATAGCAGTCAAAAGCTCAAATCAGGTGCATGAAGCCACTAATACTTGGTCCAGACACATACCCTAAGGCTACCATCTGAGGGATATGGCTGAACGCCTCTAAGCCACTAACCCCTGGATGTGAGAGCCAGGCCGATACCAACATCCTGAAAAACGGAGATGAGATGCTGAGCACGCTACATGCTTAGTTGTTCGAAGGCTTTCAGCTGGGGGATATGAGGGATCCCCGGATGAGAGGGCCTGGCCAACTCTCGCTCACTGATGCCCGGAGGTAAGGTGCTGAGCTGGTAGCACATGTAGCCTACCTCGTGAGCGAGTACTACAGGTAGAAAAGCGCCCCAGTCACACGAAATGGTTATGGAAAATGTCTATTTCTATACTCATAGAGTGAGTGCAGTTAAAGGTGAAAAACGTCTCATTAACATGAAATGGAACGCTTGGCTATCGAATCCATTGCGTGGAAGTCCGAAGCTAAAACTTACCTAGTGGATGTCGTCCGCAGACTGACCGTTCCTGGTTTGTGCGGGGAGCGGCGAGTGGCTAACGAAATGCCCAATATATAGAAATGAGGAATTAAAGCAGCCATGAGCAGGATATGGCGATTCTTCAGGTGAGCCCAGTCTCAGAGCAATATGTGCAGGCTCTGCAATTATGGAAGCCTCCTTGGATCGTGGGGAATGCCTATGGTCTGCCCCTGCCTTCTCTTGAGGGTTGACCATGATGTCTTTGACAGTTCTACCTTGACCAGCTGAGATGAGGGCGACACCACAACAGTTAGAGTCTAATGTGCCTCGAAACCCAAGGAAGGTTAACCTCATAAAAAAATGCCCGTCAAAGATGGAAGTGCCGTCCTACGGGTGACAAAATAAAAATTGGCACTACGCAATTACGTCCGAGTGAAATGTCTTTCGTGCTAGGAAAAGCTCTGACTACCTAGTTTTCCGAATGCACCTCATTGCCGAAACAGCTCTGACTAGGTAGTTTCTGAATGTTTGTCATGCCCGGAACAGCTTTGACGGGCACAACGACAAGCACATGTCCGAATCGAAAACTCGCTGAGTGGACACTGTCTGCAGTCCGACCGTGCCTGGTTTGTGCACAGAGCGACCCATAGCAAACGAAAGGCCTAATATATTGAAGTGAGGAATTAAAGTAGCCATGAACAGGACGTGGTGATTCCCTCGGTGAGCCCAGCACCAGAGAGCTATGTGTCAGCTCTGCAAATATGGAAGCCTCCCTTGGATGGCAGATAATGCCCATGGACTGTCCCTGCCTTCCATTGAAGGCTGATCATGAAGCTTTCGACCATTCTAATTTGACCAGCTGGGATGTAAATGGCACCACAAAAGTGAGAGTCTCCCAGGAATGCAGCCTGGTCAAAAATGCACGCTGAAGTCGAATGTGTTGGCCTAAGGGTTTCAGCCCAAGGATGCCTAACTTAGACACAACGCAATCACATCTGAAAAAACACTCCGGATGAACGCAGAAGAAGAAGAAACTTATGCTCATACAAGATATGCCTATCTCAACAGATGTCAATAAGTATGTATACTCATAGTTATAGCAGTTAGTTGGTTAAACACATACGAGGGCGAGTCAATAAGAAAGTCATACAGTTTTATGGGATAGCAGGTAAATGTATTATAGTTGGTGTTTTCTACAGGTGTCTTTAGGTGACAGCAAGATCAAACTTTATATTCCCATTCATCAGGTGGCGCTAGGTGTCACATGTGCATGCGCAGCGCATAAAGAAAATGGCAACTGTACTTAAGGCGTGTACAACCAAAGAGCAACGTGCTGTTGTGTGTTTTTGTGGGCAAAAGAACTGCCTGCACAGAAAATTCATAAGGAAATGCTTCCTGTTTATGCTGACACATGTTTGTTCCGTAAAGCGGTGCATAGCTGGGTAGAAACATTTTCTCAAGGACGCTCTAAATTGTTAATGAAATCCGATCTGGTCATCCTGTTGAGATTGCAAGAGAAGCATCCTTGCAGCGGGTGGAGGAGATGATTAGATGTGACAGGTGAGTAACGACAGACTCTGTAGCATCTGCAATAGGGTGCTCACATGGTTCAGCATACAGCATAATGCATGATCGATTGAAATTTAAGAAAGTGTGCTCAAGGTGGGTACACAGACAATTGAAGGAGGAACACAAAATGAACCGATTTGGCCTGTCCTTGCATCATCTCTGTTGATACGAAGATGAAGGAGAAGACATGCTGAACAGGATTGTTACTGGGGACGAATCATGGGTGCATCACTACCAGCCTGAATCAAAGCGTGCTTCAATGCAATGGAAACATCCTTCTTCGCCTTGTGTCCAAAAATTCAAGGTTACGCCATCAGCAGGGAAGGTTATGATGACAGTGTTCTGGAATTGTCAAGGAGTGCTTTTAACCAATTTCAAGAAGAAAGGTGACAATGTGAATTCTTAATCATACTGTGAAGTTCTATCGATGCTTCATGATGCAATTCGAAGAAAACATCCAGGACTGCTGACTAGAAGAGTATTGCTTCTTCATGACAATGCCAGACCACATACAGCTCGATTAACTCAGGAGAAAATTAACCAATTAAGGTGGGAAGTTCTGGAACATCCACCTTACAGCCCCGACGTAACCCCTAGTGATTTCCAGCTTTTTGGTCCACTGAAAACCCACCTTAGCGGGATACATTTCGCGAATGACGCCGAAGTTGAATGTGAAGTGAAAACATGGTTTAGAAAACACAGCACGCAGTTCTATGCAACCGGTTTGGGAGGACTGATAAAACGATGGGATAAGTGCATCAGTGGTGGAGGAAATTATGTTGAGAAATAAAGGGACAATGTATGTATACAAATTAACAGGTTTTAAATTGTTATCATATTTAGTTATTTTTCTACAACCATTTGTGACTTACTTATTGACTTCCCCTTGTATTACTCCATCTTCTACCATTTTCATTCCATTATTCTTAGGCACATACAGTATTGATTTGTGGTTAGTGATCAGGTAGTTAAGCACACATTTACTTTATATTCTCTGTCATGTTCCTTCCTGCTAGTGCTACACTGGACCTACACTTTAATTATTATTAGGCACATGCACTGTTAATTTGTATATTATTGTGCATCAAACATTCATTTATTGAAAGTATCATGTTTTCCTTGCTCAGTCTCAGTGATATTCCCATAAAATCTATTTCAGGTCATGCACAATGTCAGATGGTATGACAGTCATCACCTTTCACAGCCTTCCATTAATTTATCCAGCATCTCTTTTCTCTGTCATCCTTTGTGACAAACATACTGTCTTTCCAAGTGTTGTCACAATGTTTAGCTGTCCCTGTATAATGTGACCGAGAATGTGATATATATATATTATTTGAGATGAAAGGCAGACGCTCAGTCACCACTTGAGCAGCAGCAGCAGCAGCAGGAATATATATGGGGATAATCTGCTTGTGTGAATTTGTTTCCCCTAGAATTTGATACTTGTTTGTCAGAGATGTTCAAAGTATTATCAGCATATCACAAATGTATCATATCTATGTGGCTTTTTTTTTTCGCCCTAATTTTTCACATCATCACCATGTACCTGGCCAAATGACAGGCACTCGTGTCTGTCTATAGATTTGGATCCTTGGTGTTCTGGATTAATTCTATCAATGACATTCCTCTGTAAGTGTAAATTTGCCAGCTGATCAGTCATCACAATGTTCTATAATACCTCTCTTCTCATTATACAACTGAAAACCATTGTTTGACGGTTTGAATGTTCTCTCAATGACTTAATGAGTATGCTCTGGAAGATCAAGGAAGGCTGGGCTTGAAGACAATGGGTGGAGAGTTTGAGGAGGTCAAGACTTTAAAAAAAAGCATATTATGTGTGATATGCCATGCAGGTGTAAAAGGAAATTAACAACCTGATAGACTTGTGAGCCAGGCAACTGTGGAAAGCAGATGGACAATGGACCAGGCTGATATAATGAATACCCTCAGACAGGCTGGGCAATTAAATGAATCAAGTGATGACTGTGAAGCTGCAGCCTTGATTAGACTGCAAAAACATAACATCAGGTCAAATTGGGTTAAGCCAGACAAGAATGCAATGCAGGGAAGTCAAGGAAGAATAGTCAAGTACCACAGAACTGATGTCTGAGCCGCTACAAGCTGAAGGAGATATCGAGGAGGCAATCTGAGCACATGTTTCAATATGCAATCAGGATAATCTGACAACTATCTCATCTCATCATCTCAGTCCGAAAATGTTTCTTATTATTTCTTCGAGCAGGAAAAATCCCCTGCTGGCTTGCTAGACCAGTCGCAGGTTTCATTCATTCATTAGCATGTCCTTTGCAGAACCTTGCTCCCTTAACAACCTTCTGGAAAACCTCTAGATGTCCCGCGTCTGATACACTCCACTCATCTGGAGATCATCCGCCACATTCTGCACCCATCTTCTCTTTGGCCTTCCTCTTCCTTTCTTCCCAGGTATATACCCCTCCATTATTGTTCTCTCCAAACTTTCGCGACGTCTCAAGTGACCTAAATATTTCAATTTTCTTTGTTTTATCGTCTTTAATAGCCAACCTTCTTCAATATTCAGCTCTTGAAGTATGGATACATTTTTTGTCGGCAGGTTTAGGACGATAAAAATTAAAATCTGACCAAGAGGAGTTCCCCCCTCCCCGGCGAGACGCATATAAATAATATAATATTCTTTCATTTACCTCTTCCAGGTAATCGTTGTTAACTCTGACAGCCCTATTTCTAATTTGTTCGTTTACATTTTCTCATATTTGCATAAAAAACGAAACACAGTGTGTTACACACTTATTCAACACAACACACCTTCAAAGCCCAAGACTGCCAAGAGTATCTCTCGTCGTACTGGATTATATCCAACAGCAGTAATTGATCGCGTGTGAGTATCCCGAACAACATACTGCTTTTCCATTGCCATAACAAAAGTGTTGTTTTTTCATATCATTGAGAACATAAATTAGCCTTGTGATTCCATTAGTGAGACAAAGAAACGTTGTGTAGCAATCTCATTCTTTAACTTTGCAGCCATTAAAGTTTACCTTAACAACAGACAGGGTACCAATTTTTGTTGTTTCGATTAAATAAAAAGTGTAACAGGTTAAACAAGACAAACATTTACTAAACCACAAACAAAATAATTATTAAGTGCTTTTATGACAAATAATAGTATACCCCATTTAAATAAATAATTTATAAATATTTTACACGCTACGCTCGCAAGTAATTTTTAACAATAAAAGTGTCCCAATTTCTATGAAGACTGATATTAAGTGTTATAGTAACACTTACTACTAGTACTATAGACTATACTTTGATTTACAACCAACCACTCTTCCCTTATCTTGCTCTATTTTTAAGTCAGTGGTTGAGTTCCCGGGAAAATAATGAGGAACGTATCAGTCAAATTAATATAAAGCGTCATGACTTAGTAATACGCACTTAGACATTCAAAAGTTATGGGGGAACAGATCTGCACAGGACAAGCCCAAGCTCAAGTCACTGGATACTGGATATAGATAGAAAATATTAGAAGAGAAGAGTTTTCAACTTCCTTGTTGTTATTTTAACTTTTTTTTGTTTGGCGTTTTTACTTTCGTTGGAAACACCAATCCAATACTCAAGTGCATAGTTAGTATTATTAGATTAGATTAGCAGTTTACTTACTACAGATACATGAGTAGAGTAGGTCATGTAGCTTCGCTTTAGGCTAGGGAAACGGAACAGGAGTAATATGGTAAATGGCAAATGGCCCATTTCAGATAGTGTTATTGTTATTATTAAGGAAGTGCTAGTTTCAGTTTCACATATTCTAGGCCACGACATATGAGACGTAGTGACTAGTTCTTTTCATCGACGCCTTTCCTGCCCATACAATTCCCAGAAGATTATCTGGTACCTAGTTTCATGAGGCTCAGGTTAGTATCTCACATTAATTTATTGTATTCATTATTGATTCTAACTCTGTGTGTGTGTGTGTGTGTGTGTGCGTGCGCGTGCGTGCGTGCGTGCGTGCGTGCGTGCGTATGTGTGTGTTTTTTTTTAATTCTGAAAGTATAACGTATTAACTGTCAAGATGGTTAGGTAAATCAGTGGAAAGTGTGTAAATTGTGTTATATGTTGTTTAGTTACAAAAATGTATACATGAAACCAGTGTGTGAATTGTGTGTTATGTATTGATTAGTAACAGTAATGTATATATATTTTGGGGTTTTGGGCGCTGTGGGGGGGGGGGGGGGGGGTAGAGCTGATATCTCTCTCTCTCTCTCTCTCTCTCTCTCTCTCTCTCTCTCTCTCTCTCTCTCTCTCTCTCTCTCTCTCTCTCTCTCTCTCTTCTTTGTAATTAGTATATTAAAAGGCTTCTTAAAAATATGTCCTATTTTGAAGTCTGTTGCGTTACTGTCTCTAGGAAACAATGTCTAATAATATTACACCTTTTGTAAAATTTGGATTGTTTTGTGCAGGATCACTTTAATTACATACAGATCACACAAAGAGAATCCCAGCACAGCACACAAACTCCATTACACTGGTAAGCATCCAGATGTGTGTACATCAGAACTACACAAACTTTGAATATCCTTTTTTTAATGGTAGGATTTCAAATTTGAAAATTAGACAGAGCAGCAGTCTACTGGGCCAACCAATTTCAGTTTCCAACTGCAGGGAGAGTTTTAATGTGTATGCAATGGGATACAGGTCCTAAAAGCTTTATGCAGAGTGGAATGCTTAATTTAAAAAAAAAAAAAAAAATATGGAACATCCATTGGAACTTTTCCCTAGGACAAGCTAATGTTTTAGGAAAATGATCAGGCAGACAGATTGGCTTGGCCATGTGGCATGGTCGAGACAGAAACACAGAGCTGATCCACGACTCTGATGATCGAGTGAGATGGCGAAACATGATTGCCCACACTTATCGGCATGGCACATGATGGATGGACACTGCTGAGTGGAGTATTGGTGCACAGTAAGACAGACATTGCCTTTTGGGATCATGTGAATAGTGTGGAAGTATAGACAAATCATTATGGCCTAGAGAGAATGTTCCAGCAGGGAGTGGCCAGAGGATCTGGCTGACATTCAGTGCTCCGAGGAAAGGCCAGACGGACATATAATTAGACGCAACTGGTACCATTAGTATTGGGACTCTTTGCTGGTTGTTGAAGATGAGTATGGAGAGTGAATGGGAATGTCCTGAGTGCTGTGATGTTGGTTCTTGACTTCTTGACTCAACTCAACTAGTGCTTATCTGGAAAGTCTACATGTCTGATCCTGTACTGCAGGATGAAGGGGCAGTATGATTCTCTTTGATTACTTTGTAAAAATATACATTGTGATTTGTACCTGGTCTGCTCAAGTTAGAGGTAGACATTGTACCTCAAAACTACTCTGCCCTCCCACTTCTTTTACATTAAAAAAATTTAGAATTATATGAAGCATCTAAAAAAAAATTAGAATTATATGAAGTATCTAAGTGGAGATACTTGACTTTAGGACTATAATAAATTATGACTAAATAAATAGAGCTATGAGCAAGAACTGCACAAACAATGGAAAGAGATAAGAACTCCAATGGATACCACTAACAATTTCTTGTTTATAAATGGTTTGACAACAAAAACATAGCAGTCAGAATGCACAGCAGGGAGTTCCCCTAAGTATATTAAAATATTTTGCCAAATGTTTGTATAAGTAGGAAATTTTTTCTAAGATTTCCAAATTATTTTTAGTATGCGCATAAAGAAACACTAACTATACATATAATATTTTGAAACAATCAACATAACTGCATTGTCCATTCATTCTCCTTTAATTTGGTATATAATATATTATACTGGACTAATCCTTACGTGTAATACTGATGCAAAAATAAAATTGCTTGATTATAAATAACCAAAGAAATGTCAATATCAAAATTTTGATGAACGACTTGAATGTCAATATAGGATTAAATAACACAGGTTTTGAAAAGAAAAATAATAATAGAGAAGCAAGGCCTTGGGGAAATGAATGAAAATGGAGAATTGTTCACCAATCTTTGCATATGAATCAATGTCAATTTTGTTTTTGTATAAGGTGTTTCCTTTGCCCCTGTGAAAGTAATACACTGATGATTTTAATTTGTATCATTATTGCCACCACTGGACAGCTGTGGTGACCTTTTGGGAGTATAGAATTAACATTTCTGCAGAACAGCTAATTTAAAATTAATTATTTAAAAACTGTTTAAAATGCTGTTTATTCAGAACTAGACTGGCTGATGGAGCTGTTATCCTTGATCCTGCCATCATTATCCAAAGAGTTGTCTTTATTGTTTAACTGAGTTTCTTCTACACTAGAGGACAGCGGACACTAGCGAACACTTCATATGGAAGGTTTGTTTGTTTTATAAGCAATGCTGAAATCTGTTTTTAGTACTTCCTCCTCATCATTGTGATTATCACCATTTTTGTGATCATATTCATAATCATTTGCAGGCTTCCTGGCCTAGAGGTTAGCGACTTTTTTCCGTAATCTCGTATACTCTCGTACGTAATGTGACGACGGTGAGAATCAGCAGTGGTTCAAATCGCGTCAGTAACTTACAGGGTATGTGAGCTGGCCGCTCATAAAACAATGGCAAACTACTGAGCGTAATCTTGCCAAGAAATCAACAATCAGCTGAAAGATGCTGATGTTGACAGCAATGTCCTGTAAAGGATATGCAAACATTTTATATATTCATAATCATTTATCTCAATTCCTTACCTTTACTGTTTGGCTGTAAGTTCTGTTGCTGATTTCTTCCCTAGTCATCTTTGAATTTTTCTTAGTTTGTCTAAAAGACTACATGCAGTTGACTAGTGACAGTAAACATCTCCTACATGGAAATATACTTGACACCAAAGATAAACAAATTAAGCAAGCTGTGCTCAGGGTGGCACTGGATGAGTAAATAATTGTACTGATTTGTCACTATTGAGTGAGTTCTCATGGGGCATGAGTGGATTAATTTGAGCCTAGAAAATTCGGAGTGGTTTAGCCACACAGCATAATCAGGACAAGAACATAGACCTGATCCAAGAATCTGATGATCGTATGAGATGGTGAACCATGATCTTTATGGCATGGCACCTGATGATGATGCTGAGTTGCTAAGTATAACTGTTTGACTGTCAGTGTAATAGATTAAGTATGAAATATGTACTTAGCGGCATAAATTTTCTAGCTGATTGGTGTTTTCTGGCTTATTAATGCAGTTTAATGTTATTTGTTTCAGGGAGAATCAACTCACGAGCACATCAGTTTACTAAAGCTTTAGAAAATGCAGACCAGAAGCTTCTTGAGGAACTGTGTATCTTTACTAATGATCAGGAGCATTCAGAGATTAGAGGCACACTGGAATCCATTCCATGGATTCTACCCCGTGTGTGTCAGCTGGGTTTTTCTAATGTTCTTCAAATGATTTATGAATTTCAGTTGATTGGCATTGATACTGAATATTTAGGGGTAAGTTGTTGTGAGAACCTTGTTGATTTCAATGTCCACTTATGCAAGGCATGAAGGATAGTGGTGATTTAATTAACTCTTGCTAAGCAAACAACACGCTTGTTCTCAGCATGCCCATAAGCAACATGCTCATTCTAAACATGCTCATAGACTCCAAGTAAAGAGTGAAAAACTTTGGAGCTGACTGTATACCATAATTGTGGAGAATCGATGTGACTCTATTGTAATCTCACAGTACGTGAAGTTTATAATCCTTTTCAGTCTTATCCATTTTTGTCCCCCCGCGTTTCCATCCTGTTTCAGGATATTGCGGTCAGCACCAGCATCTTTCAGCAGTATGTTGATTCCTAGGCTAGATTATGCTCATCAGCACGCCACGACTTTCTGAGCGACCGGCTCCATACTCTCATAAGTCACTGGCATGACTCGAACCACTTCTAATTCTCGTGCGCTCACATCAACCACGAGAGTATTCGGAAAGCTGCTAACCCCTCTGCCAGGGAGCCGGCTTAGTCTTATCCATAATGTAAATTTATTGGCATATGGACACTAAAGATTCTTATGATAGATTTTGAATGACTTCTTGAGACCTGATGAATTGACACTTACTAGTGTCATTTCTAAATTTGACTGACCTCATACAAGTCAATGTCTTTCCTTTGGACACATTTCTAGAGTGATGAGTTTTCTTGAAAGCCATAATAGGTGTAGGTAATTTTTAAAAAAAAGTCTAAAAGAAAAACAAAGTCCAGAAACAGGAACCTACTGTGTTGTGTTAGGACCATCACACTTGGTAGGCCTGGATGCATAGAAGGAATAGGTGACCCGTCTGTCCTTCTCTTAGTGGATGGAGAACACAGGCATCAAACCCTTGTCCGAGTGTGCTGATGAAATTAGCAGCGCAACTCCCTAATGCTTTACATAATTAAGGAAATATTAATTATTAGAATATGGCAGAGTGAGGTAAAAAACAAAGTCCATCTAACTTTACTAAATGGTGATTTATTTCTCTCATTTATGTACTTTTGGTGGTTTGTTTCACTTACTGTAGATGGGGATGCAATTTCTTTCTAAACAAGTATGTGAAATATGAAATAAAGTATCACCATCATTGTACTTGGAATATTCTGATACAAGTTCTATCCCCTTCTTCAGTAGTCAATGAAGTTTTCCCATGCTGATAGTACTAGTAGCAATCTGATTGAATGTCTACTTGTATTTTCCTCTATGTATTGAGTGTAGTCCAGATTCTGTGCTCACCCCTCACTGAATCAGCCTCTTCAGATGAGGTCCTTTGTTTTTCTGCACTTTCCACTCAATTCCAGAGAGTCTTCACCACATCAGCTGAATCATAATCTAGCTCACCCCCAAAATAAGCTGTAATGGCCAGTCTGTTGCCTGTTCATTCCATCACACACCCGCTTACCTTGGGCAGAATATCCATAATATGCTTTTGACAGTCATCTTTTTGAGTGATGCAAACCATACCATGTGGAATATACCAGTTTCTAGTTTAATTAGCAGGTTTTGTGATTCTCTAACAAATGCATGTTTTTGCAAGCACATTTGTATACGTTATAGGTTAAGTAAAAACTATAGAAAAAAATTGTATATGACTCTTCTGCATTTCCTTTACAAAAAATAAAATCATTTTCCCTCTTAAGATTGTATATTATCTGTTTCATTATTCTGTGTAATTGTTTTAGAAAACTGGTCTGCAGTACGCCTGTGAGAAAGGACACACTGATATTGTGACATGGCTTCTAGATCATGGTGCGAGCTTCAAGAAAAGTGTATGGCAAGAAGATTCTGAATTTTATCTGGCAACATTAAATGGAAACATTGATGTTGTGGATGTGCTGATGTTAAGAGAGCCAGGTAGACATCTTATTGACTTTCTTTGTTTATTAGGTGCAAAGAACTATTATAAACTGTTTATTATATCCTGTGCATCAGTATTTATATAGTTATGACAAACTCATTGATCTTCATCACATATATACTATGGCAAGAGAATAATTCTAGAACTTTCTAACATTCTTGTGCAACAGTAGCATAAATATAATACTATGCAGACACTTAGTATCACAGTAGTATAATTTAAACTTCAGTAGAGGTACATTTTAAAACTTTTGATGGCAGTTCAAGAACACATGACTCCTGATGAACTAGCAGCATAAGCACAACATAAAATTATTTTTTTTAAAAAAGACACAAAAAGCATACATCACAAAGAAAACATTCAGACTAATAGAAGGAAAAAAGAAAACTAAGAAGCAAATAGGGATACAAATAAATAGTCTCACACAAAAAATTACACAAAACATCAGAAGTGCAGTCTAAGTAGACAAAACAATTAGTTGTGAATACTTGTAATAGAATTGAGCATCTCCAGTTACAATGAAAAGATCGAGACTTGATTTCAGAAATCAGAACAGGTGAATTCAGACCATCATTACATGTAACAAATTATAGGAATGGCAATATATTAACAGAAAGTAAAGATATATTAGAGAAATAGAAAGAGTACCATGGAGAAATGTATGAACATGAGTAATGACTTAAAGAATCAATATCCCTGCACTCAGGACATTTCCACTTGTGCTTCATCTCTTTCTTCGGTAGCTAATGAAGAGTTCCCAGACTGATGTTGTCAGTGAAAGTCTGATTCAAAGTCTACTTGCATTTTCCCATACATAGTTGAGCGTCAGCCAGACCCTCTGCTCACTCTCTGCTGAATCAGCATCTGCAGGTGTGGATACTCTATCTCTTTTGCTCTCCACTTGATCCCATAGAGCCTTCATCATATCCAGATGGAAAGTGCAGCAAACTAGGCAGAGTATTCACACCTAGAGAAATGTATGAAGATTAGTATGTACATCAAAATAGCAAATAACCTATATAATATACATGCAAGCGAAGAGAAAAACCAGAACCGTTATTTAGAACAGCACTGTTTGGCCACAGTATGGCAGGGGGCTTTCCTCCTCCCTCTTCCAAAGAAAGGAAATTTAAAACCTTGTACCAAATATTGTACTACCAAATAAGTCATGCTAGCAACATCCTCTTGTGAATCATAATGAAGAGAATTGAAAGCAAGTTAGAACATCAATTACAGGAAGTACAGGTAGGTTTCAGACAGGACAGAAAAACCAGGGGCCACATCTTCGACATGAGAACCATTTGTGAGAAATGCAGAGAGTACAATGCAAAACTTCATACTTTTTTCTACAAAAAGGCATTCAACTGTTCATTTAATCTCACCTAAACTCATCTTGTTCCTCTTATACCATACAGTGTTAAGGTGAAGCATAAACAGTGGGAGGTGCCAGTTTATGGGTTTCATATATTGAGATTCCCATGGACTCTGTTATTAATTCTGTCCATCGTTTACATGGTCAGACTCTTCTTCTGTTCCATTTTGTGTGTATATCATTGCTTATTGTGGTATACTGTCAGTTGGTAGCCTAGTTATGTGGTTGAACCATTTCATTGCTATTTTCTAATTATGTCTTGCGCTACTTTTACCCCCGACGTTAGTCCTGATTTAATCATTTCTGATTTTCTCTATTCTTGATACATTGAATATTCTTCTCAGGAATCTCATTGCATGTGTAATTTTTCTTTTCTCTTTTTCTGTCATTGTCCAAGCTTGGTATTGGTAGCTTAGAGGTGGTAAAAATATTGTGTTGTAGATTGTTTTTTTAGTATCTACTGATACGTGTTTGTTCTTTAGTGTTGGTGCCATTTGTCCAATGAGTTGGTTTGCCTTATTATATTTGTTCTCAATTTCATCTTCATGATTTGTCACTTCATGATATTGTATTTCCTAAGTACTTGAAGCTCTTTACTTGTTTCAGGGGGTGTTCTTTTAGATGAATCTTTGTTGTTTTACTTCTTCTTTGGTTATGGTCATTACCTCTGTTTTACTGGTGCTAATTTTCAGTTTATGTTCCTTACAAACTTCATTTAGAATATTTATGTTAATTTGTAGTTCTGCTTCTTCGATGCTCAACATCAGTAATTGTGGAACATCATGAGTTATTAGTTAGTTAGTTAGTCGCGGTTCCAACTTCACGGCAACAGGTTGTCCCCATTATGCTCTGTTCCTGTGCCAGTGAATATCACACAAAATGCTCCTTACTGACCAATGTGAAAAGTGGAACAGACAGGAGTCTCAGCAAGCCAACAGCCTGTACAGGTACACTGTGCATAATGCCGCCGCCAGAATGCCAACATAAAAGTCCTCCACGAAAAATACAGTTCATCGTCGATAGAATCGGCATTCACCAGAAAGACTTCATTGATCCAGGTTTTATCCCACATGGCTTGGTCTCTTTCTGCAGGGTGACCCGCTGAAACCGCAGCACAAAGCACAAACTCCGTAGCTCCAGCGATGACTCCCAGGAGTCTCCTGAAAAATGCAGTCGTGAACCGAAAAGGCAAACCAGTCAATTCAGCGACAGCCGGCCCTTGTTCAGAACACGCAGTTCACTGTGCAAACAACAGTGGACAGATGTAAAAGCATTCCACACATATTTCACAGCTCACAGTGTCGCATCACACACTCACTCAGTAGTAAGGCGACAGAACCATGTACTACCAGTCCAACGTGAGAAAAATGTGAATGCAAACTGTAGCCACAAGCATAAACACGCCAGAGACCTTAACGGTTCAATGCCTAACCGCCATGTTTGGAACCGGAAGTCCCCCTCATCATGAGATACGAGGTATCATAAAATTATTTGCATTCAATTAGAGGAAGTGAATAAAATAAAAAAATTGTGTACAGATCGAACATTTATTCATTCATTCAGTAGCATGTCCTTTGCAGAACCTCGCTCCCATAACAACCTTCCGGAAAACCTCTCGATCATAAGCAAGATGTCCCGCGTCCGATACACCCCATCGTTGATCGATTATACAACATGTTAATACGAGGGGAAGTCAATAAGTAAGTCACAAATGGCTGAAGAAAAATAACTAAATACAGTCGAGTCCACTTAAGTCGAACTCGGATAAGTAGAATTTTGCTTAAGTCAACGTTACTGACTTAGTCCTGACCATTATCCTTCTTTATCATTGTATAAAAAGTCCTGATAAGTCAAATTCAGTTAACTCAAATTTTAGGATTAGTTGAACATAACAATGAATACCGACTATATAAGTGTTCATGTTTAAGTCAAACTGTTCGTTTCACACCCGCAAAATAAATTGTTTCGCTCAAAAATTATTTTTACTCATCCCGGAGAACAACAATCTTGAGCAAACAATATCTCGCTACATGTCAACAATGGCGGCTAGTGGACGAAAGCTTACTACAGAAAATTGTTTTTCGAATGTCAAATTGACAGTGATAGACAGCGAGCTAGAACTGTCGTGTGTGATTTTGTTGATGCTGCCCTTGTAAATTGCTTCAGTGTGATTAGATCGGCGAATATACCAGTAAATGGGCCTTTACTTACTGCGAAAGCAGAAGAATTTGCACGTCTGGGAGGTCAGACAGACTGGAATTGTAGTGCTAGCTTGTTGGAATGTTTCAAAAAACGACATTGCATCATGTACAAGAATGTGTGTGGAGAGAAACAGTCAGTTGATGAAGCAGCAACTCACTCATGGATAGAAGAGATGCTCAGGCCTGCTTTAGCTAAATATAATTCTGCGGATATTTAATGCTGATGAAAATGGCTTATTTTGGAGATTGTAACCTGATAAAACATTTTCTTTCAAAAATGAAAAGTGTCCTGGGGAAAAACAATCAAAAGAAAGAATAACAGTGGTTGTGTGTTCCAATATGGATGGTAGTGAAAAATGGCCTTTATTTGTGATCGGAAAATTAAAAAATCCTCGTTTCAAGGGCCTGAAAAAATTGTGTTTGAATTACAGAGCCAATTCAAAGGCATGGATGACATCAGAATTGTTCAGTGAGTGGCTACAAGAATTTGATTAATTCAAGAATGTGTAAACAAAGAAAAGTTCTTTTAATTGTTGACAATTGTTCAGCCCACACAATAATTAACAATCTGAAGGCAACAGAGCTTTTGTTTCTGCCACCTAATGCCACATCACTACTTCAGCCTTGTGATCAAAGTATCATTCAAAATCTGAAAGTTCTTTATAGATCCACAATGTTGTCAAAACTTGTCGGTTATATGGATGCTGACCTCATTTGTGATGATGTCAAGATAACCCTTTTTTATGCTATTCATATGTTAAAATCTTCATGGGACACAGCAACAATTGCAAACTGCTTTAGACAGGCTGGCTTCTTACCTGCAGTAGATGTCTCTGTAAATGAGATTCTACACCATCAGCAAGCAGTGAGAGCAATGTTACTGACATTTCAGTGGAGCCATTACATGCTAAATTGTATAAAGAGCTGAACGAACATTGAACCAGAGGAGTTTGTAAACATTGACAATGATGTTTCTACTAGTGCCACTCTTTCAAGCACTGATATAGGGCTATGTATGCCAGTCATTCAACCAACAGACCCTTCCAGCCCTGACTCTGATGATGAGGATGACTGTGGGCTGCAAGCACAACCTGTATCGCAGTCAGATATTTTGGCATGGATTGACAAAATTGACATTTACATGATGCAGACTGGATGTTCAGATGATGCAGTCTCACCATTTTGTGCCTTTAAACAGGCCATGGGAAGACATTTTTCACAAGTCAAGAAGCAAAGCAAAATCACAGACTTTTTCTTTAATTAATTTGGAAATTTTCATATGACTTTAATGTTCCGCTTTCTAAAATAATTAAACATTTCAACATTTCTGATATTGTATTGCTATTTATTTGTTCACTAACTATGTTTCCTAAGTGGTACAATCATTTTACTCAATGCTACTGCATGGTATTAGTGTAAATTAGTGTAAATGTGTTCAGTCTGGATAAATAGAATTTCTCATAAGTAGAACAAATTCCTTTGGCCCCTGTGATTTCTACTTATCTAGACTCCACTGTATGATAACTACTTGAAACCAGTTTATTTTTATTAGGGCTGTACCGGATTCAAAGTTTTGAAATCCGGCCGGAGCCGGATTTGGCCGGATTTATGATGTGAGATCCGGCCGGAGCCGGAGCCGGAGCCGGATTTACAAATAAAAATAAAATAACATACTACATCACTTGACTTAGGTGAGTGGAGTCACTCGACTGTTCATTACTGCAGTTCATTACTATAGACATGACAATGATGACATATACTCATATTAAATCATTTTATTGTAAAATAATTACATTCACAGTAGAATAAGTAATTAAGTAATATTAAGTTCCATAAGTTCAAGATGAAACATATACATAAGCACATAATGCTAATTTAGTAATTTTAATTGTTAGTTTTCAGTTTCAGTTTTTAGTTTTCACATTGTTTTCAGTTGGCAAATTATCAGCTCAGTTACAACTCACAACAACAGTACACTGAACAGATTGAATTTATTGAAATACATTCATTTAGTAATTTCACTATTTCAGTCAGTCTTCATTATGGCTGTGAAGTTGAACTCTCAGAGTCAAGAAGAGACGAGTTGTATTTCAGGAAAATCAACGTCTCCGCATTTTGTGGTAAAAGGCTACTACGGTGGTCAGTGATAATGTCCCCTGCAGTACTGAACAGCCTTTCCGATGGCACACTTGTAGGTGGTGGTGCAAGAAATACCTGCGCCAGTCTAGCCATGCTTGGAAATCTTTGCTTATTGGCATGCCACCATGAAACTGGATCTGACTGTCGAGTTTGAAGTGGCTCTGACAGGTACTGTGTCACCTCAGTGTTAATGCGGTGGGATTTTCCTCGACAATTGTGTCAAAACAGCTCCATAGGCAGGACTCGTACTGTGTGGCAGTGCTCACAGAAGTCAAAACACTAGTACTACTACTACTAATAGTAGCTGATGGATCCTGTGGACTGACTGTGTTTGCTGAATCAATAATGGAGTTAAATCAAATCAAATCAAATCAAATCAACTTTATTAGGGTCACAAATTGGGCGCGCAGGCCCGTCTTACATTCGGCCCTTCCAATCACTCGTCTTTCGTTCATCAAAAGCATTATACATTTACATAGGAAGAAAAATAAACATTGTGAAATGAATGTTGTAAACATAAACAAGGCTAATTACCATGTTATGAAGCCCATTTCCCACCTATCCATACATCACCCCACCCACACAACACCCCCACCTACCGACACACACGCGCACCAAGGGACACATACACACCCCCACCTACCGACACACACGCACACCAAGGGACACATACATACCCCACCAACCAACCCATCCCCCTCCCGCACATCCCCCACCCACACACACTGCCCTCACCTGATCCCCCAACCAAAACACACTCGCCACCCACAAACATTCCCCCACCAACCCACACATCCCACGCCCATCCACATCCTACCCCACACATCCTCTCCCCACCCACACCTCAAACCACCCTTCCCCCAGCCACATCTCCATCGACAACATATTCCCCACCCACACACACAATCCCCCACCAACTCACACATCGCACATTCACTCACACATCCCCAAACCATACACACACATCCCCACCAACTGACATGTCCTACCCCCCCCCCCCCCCACACACATCTCCCTAACCACCCATACATCCCCAATCCACTCACACACACCCCACCACCCACACATACAACTTCCAACCACCCACACATGCCTTAACCTAATCCCCCACCACACAATCCCCCACCCGCACATCACATACACCCCCTACCACACACTATTCCCAACCCACGCACCACACACACACATATCCCTCACCAACACATCCCCACTTACACACCACACACATATCCCCCACCAAGATACAACACAATATTCCCACCCACACCCACACAGATACCCTTACCCATCCACCCCACATACCCCCACTCACACACCACAAAAATCCCCCACCCACACACACATACCTCACCCACACAATATCACCAACCAACACACCACACACCTCTCCCCACCCACACACGCATTCCCTACCCGTCCACCAACACACACTCACTCACGCATACATCCTCCACTACGCACCCACACACCCACTCCCAACCAAACATCTCTCGATCACAATACCCCTACCCCCACACACATCCTCCACCCACTCACACAACCCACCCCGACACATACAACTCCCTCACCCACCTACACATCCCTAAGCCACTCACACACCCCCACCCATACATTCCCCATCCACACACACACATCTCCCACCCACACTCCCCCACATACTTCCCCCAACCACCACAATCCCCTGCTCACCCACACATATACCCCACCCATACGCACATTCCCCACACCCATCACACACATCCCCCACACCACACACTATCCTCCACCCATACCACCACAAACAAACCACCCTCCACCCACACATCATTCACACATCCCCCACTAACACACCGCACACATATCTCAAACCCACACACCATACACTTCTCCCACCCGCCCTTCCATCCCAAATCCACCCAACACAATCCCCTACCCACACAACCCCGCCTCCCACACATACTTCCTCAAACCATCCACACATCTCCACCCACATAAAACACACATCCCCTGCATCCGTCCCATACACATATCCTCCACCCATACACACATCCCCCACACCCATTCCAACACCCCTACTTTCACCCCCACACATCCATCCACACATCCCACCAACACCCACAAATACCACTACCCACCAAAACCCACACACCCCAACCCATCCAAATGCATACCCCCACCCACACACCCCCCACGCACACATATCCCCACACTCACACACATCCTCCACATACACTCACACTTCCTCACATCTAGACACATACAAAATGTCTCACGTTAGTATTGAAACTAGTATGAACAAACTCCCACACTTTACTCACACACATACACTGACACTTGTCATGAACAGTCTCATAAAAATGTTAAACATGGAGAAAAATGTGTACATAAAATGTATGTGACGTAAAAATAGTGATGCTCTCTCTCTCTCTCTCTCTCTCTCTCTCTCTCTCTCTCTCTCTCTCTCTCTCTCTCTCTCTCTCTCTCTCTCTCTCTCTCTCTCTCTCTCTCTCACACACACACACACACACATACACATTCACTCTCACGCTCACACATTCACTCTCACGCTCACACATTCACTCTTCCGCTCATTCATTCTCTCTCACGCATTCACTCTCCCGCTCATTCACTCTCACGCTCACTCATTCACTCTCCCGCTCACTCATTCACTTTCCTGTTCACTCATTCACTCTCCCGCTCACTCATTCACTCTCCCGCTCACTCATTCACTCTTACGCTCACTCGTTCTGTCTCTCATTCACACTCACTGACTCACTCACTCAAACTACAGTAATGAACATGAGTTTATATTATGCATGATAAAATCAAATGGTATTTAACTGATAATATGACAGATGAGAATACACAAACATATGGATTCGCGTGTTACATAACATGCGTGTTACATGACATGCATCTGCTCAGCTCTCTCTCTCTCTCTCTCTCTCTCTCTCTCTCTCTCTCTCTCTTTATTCTTTCATATACACACACTCACACGCATGCGCGCGCTCACACACACACACACTAACACATCAACTCTCCCACTGTCTCACTCTCTAACACACAATCCTTTACACACACACACACTCACTCTCTCAATCACACTCTCTCACACATACACATGAACGCATGCACATGAACGCATGCACTCCCTCACTCACTTCTCACACATACACGTACGAATGCATGCACTGACACATTCCCCCATCATTTCTCGCTCAATCACTCTCTCCACACACACGCATGCACGTGCGCACACACGCATTCACTCTCTCCCTCTCACTGACACCCACTTTCTCTCTCTCTCTCTCTCTCTCTCTCTCTCTCTCTCTCTCTCTCTCTCTCTCTCTCTCTCTCTCTCTCTCTCTCTCTCTCGCTCCCACGCGCATACACATATATAGTGAACAATTATAGTTAAACAATTATAATGAACAATTATACTGAACAATTATACCAGTAAATGAATTATGGTGGCATATAGTCGGTATGGATTAAGTATTGAAAGAGTTTTCGGTTAAATGTGTAGGGACTCATTGGAGTTTTCAGATCTGGAGGCAGATCATTCCATAAGTGAGCACCAGAATAGGCGAAACATGTTTTGTATAGGTCCAATCTAGGCTTTGAGACATGTAACAAATTTAGGCGCTTGCTGTTCATTGCATTAGATTGAATCAGCTGCAGAAGATACTCTGGGGTATTTTGAGATATAATTTTATTCACTAATTTGGCTTTGTTGAAAAGGAAGCGCTTTTGTACTGGTAGAAGTCTTAGATGACTGTACAAATTATTACTTTCAAAGTGCTTTATGTCAGAAACCAGACGAATAGCGCGGTTTTGTAGAGAACATAGTCGTTTTAAATTAGATTTAGGGCAACCATCCCAAACTGTGGAACAGTAATCGAGATGTGATTGGATATAGCATGTATATAATATTTTTCGTGTGCTTTCGTCCAGGAAGTGCTGAATTTTAGCAAGTTGGTAAACTTTTTGTGCTATTTTCTTGGTAAGAGCGTGAACATGAGAGCTCCAGTTCAAATGGCTGTCTATTAAAAGCCCTAGTGTTTTATGTTCAGTCACATTAACTATAGGTAACGTGCCCATGCGGAGTTCGAGCGGTGATCCAGTTATGGCTAGTGTCTGTAGTTTTTGTCTGGTCGTTATTAGCATGGATTTGGTTTTGTCGATGTTAATTTGCATGCGGTTTTCATTGCTCCATCTAGTAAGATTATCAAGTTCCTTTTGTAAAGAATTCTCTAATTCACTACGGTTTTCTTGGCTAGTATATATAGTACAGTCGTCTGCGAATAGATCACAAGATGTATTGATATATAAAGGAAGATCATTAATATAAACTGCAAAAAGCAGCGGACCTAGTATTGAGCCCTGAGGCACACCAATATTAAGCTGTGTGGGTCTTGATAGACAGTTGTTGAAGGACACGACTTGTTGCCTGTCGGATAGAAATGACGTAATTATGTTCACCATGTTGGTGCTTGTCTTCATTTGCTTTAGTTTTCTAATTAAAATATCGTGATCTACCATATCAAAAGCTTTTTTAAAGTCTACAAACACCGCTCCACAAATTCTACCGTTGTTGATGTTTAAGTGCCAGTTATCGGTCATTTTTGTTAGAGCACTCATTGGCACCTTGCCGTCTTGACAGACGATAGTTTGTGCTCTAAAAAGGCATAATAACTTTTAACTATGGCGGTAGCGAGTGTGACTGATAAGGCCAATTTGCGCTGTAAATGTCCGTTCACAGTGGGTGCATGTGAACATGTGGTCATTTCCACCATCATGCACCATCTTACGTCTCAACCGCTTGGTGTGTGACTTTTCTGCAATAATTTTCTCCTTTGACTTTATTCCATTTCTGATATTTGCCCTCCACGCAACACGTTCAGCGGCGACTTGCTCCCAATGTGCATTATCAATGCCTGTATCAATCATGTCCCGCTTACACACATCTTTGTATCGTAGTAGAGGCCGACCCTGAGATCTCTTACCCATCTGTAATTCACCAAAAAAGATATCCTTTGGTATTCTACCATCATCCATCCTCCTAAGATGTCCTATCCATCTAAGTCTACGAAGACTGAGCATGGAATAAACTGTCACACAACCTGATCTTTCCAATACTTCAGTATTTGTGATTTTGTCTTGCCACTTAATACCAAGAATTCTTCGCAGACACCGCATATGAAAGCTGTTTAAATTTTTCTCTTGGTGTGAGTAAGTTGTCCAGGTTTCACTGCCATAGAGAAGAGTACTAAGGACACAGGCTTGATAGACAAGGACTTTTGTTTTGGCAGTAAGCTTCCTGTTCTCCCAGACTCTTTTTCTTAACCTGTTCATTGTTGTTGCTGCCTTACCAATCCGGATGTTGATTTCCTGATCTAGGGATAATTTGCCATTTACCACTGATCCTAGATATGTAAAGTGGTCTACTATCTCTAGTTCGGCGTCGTCAATAAAGATTGATGGTACCCCATGTGCACCTTGTGACATAATCTGTGTCTTCTTTTTGCTAATTGTTAAACCAAATTCAGAACAAGCATTGGAGAATGCAGATAGTAGACATTGCAATTCTTCCTCAGAGTGGGTCGTAACTGCAGCATCATCTGCAAAAAGCAACTCTCTGATCAGTACCCTCCTAATTTTGGTCTTAGCCTTCAATCTCTGAGCATTGTAGAGGCCGCCATCTGAGCGTGAGTGAATGTATATACCACCATCCTGATCACGAAATGCATATTTCAGTAGAAGTGAAAAGTATATTCCAAAGAGGGTGGGAGCTAGTACACAACCTTGCTTAACTCCACTCTTGATTTCAAATTCTTCAGAAGTTGCACCATCAAACTTGATAGTTAAGACCAGGGATGGAGTTATTGCCTCTCCATAGCACAAAGCCTGGGCTAAAATATAGAGATCATGTGTTGCCCATGCAGCATGATCCCTCTCTCGGCCTGCCTAGTTCACTCCAGAGGAAAGGTAACACCCCTACATCTGGAACAAGACAAGCTGCAGAAGCTGCTGGATCAGCAAAGCATTGCTCTAACTGTCCGCCTGTCGGAGCTTCGATCCTAGACCAGTCGCCAACCAAGGCTTAGGGCCTGGTCAGCCCTGCCATGACAATTTTGTCTTTAGCTTGCATTTCCTCGCACCAGGGTAAGGCTTGTACCCTCCCAATTGTGCTCTTCCGCCCGAAGCCGTTGGCACAATGTGGGGTGTCGGGTTTGGTAAGCGCCGCCCAACGTTCGGCGCTAACAGAAACCAGGTAGTACCGTCTACTGTTATACGGTAGCTCAGTCATATCTGACTAAGACCTGACTGGAGTTAATTGACATTGACATTGACATTAATTGACATTGTTAACTGACATTGTATGCATCAACTATCTGACTAAGACCTGACTGTTAGAGCACTATGGCAAGAATATTTAGGTCGAAACCCAGATTGACTGTTAATTATTAGATCATTGTTAATTAAATGGTGTAACGTTATTTTATGAATGTGTTTTTCTAGTGGTTTTGATAGCGACGATAATAAGGAAATAGGTCTATATTTACCCAAAACGCTATTATCGATTGAGCCATTTTTAATTAGCGGAAACACTTTAGCAATTTTAAAAGCAGATGGAAAGTAGTTTTTGGCCAGGCACTGGCTGCTAACAGCAGATGGGCTCGTGCATCACGTCTACCACGTTCGGAGAAGAAGCACAGCTTGAATCGAGGATCCAGTAGTGTGGCACAGGTGTAAAAACTGTTGGATTCAATGTCCGCAAATCTGCTGCTAACAGCTTCAAGCAGGGCTGCTTTCATAGTTTTGATCCCAGCATCACTACCTTCTTTCTGGAGGAAAGCCATGAGTGTTTTCACTAATGGGATCACAACTGATATTGATGCCTGAGCTGCACTTATTTCACGTGTGATTTCTTCAAATGGTGCCAAAGTAGCTACCACATTCTCCGTGACTGCCCACTGTTGTGCCGTTAGCCCAGTTACCGAATCAATTTCAAAATTTTCAACACAGTACAGGCTGATGCTGCGCCGTTGTTCTAACAGACGTCGTAACATATAGAACGTTGAGTTCCATCGTGTTGTCACGTCCTGGATAAGCTGATGTTGTGGTAGGTTTAATTCATTTTGAAGTTCATGCAAACGACTGGTTGCTGAAGAAGAGTGTTTGAAATGTCCTACCAATTTTCTTCCAGTACTGATGATGCCAGCAACATACTTTTGACTCAAAAGACCATCACGCACACACAGCTGCAGTGTGTGTGCAAAACATCCAACACTTGAATAGCTGCCATCACGAAAGCATTTGGCAATGTTGAATGCATTGTCTCTCACAACAACATGGCACTTCTCACGTGCAATTGACCACTCATCCAGCATCATTTCAAAATGTGCAAGCAAGTTTGTGGCCGTGTGATGTTCATCACATGCAGTACAATGGAAGACTACACTGCGGAGAACGAAGGAGTCTGTTAACCAATGGCCAGTGAGGCCCATAAATGACTGAGTGGTGTGTTCAGCTGTCCACGTATCTGTTGTGAATGATATGTAATCAGTGTCAGATATCATTGCTGCAATTTTTACCTTCAGACGTTTACACATGTCAGGAATGATATGTTCAGCAAAGTACTTTCTTGAAGGCAATTCATACCTTTTTTCCATTGTATGCATCAACTCTCTGAAACCTGGTCGTTCCACTACTTGAAAAGGCTCCATATCTATGGCTATCATTCGGGCTACGGCAGCATGAATGCGTTTAGCATTGGGAATGTTGATGTCCCAAATTTTGGCCCGGTCCCATGCCTGCACAATTGACTGCTGGGTACTGCTGCTTGCTTTGTGCAAACACGGTCCCAGATTCATCATAGATGTGGTCGCCAATACACTGGCCTTCAGTGATGCTTTCTTTTCCATCATTTCGTCATAGCTTTTCTTGTGCATCGATCGCAAATGGGTCTGCATTGATGATGTTGAGAAGTCTTTGGGGCGATCTGATCGTCCACGCGATAACTGTTTGTAACACAACTTACATATTACCTTCGCTGAATCATCATCTTTAACCTTGAAGTAATCCCAAACGGTGCTGTATGACTTAGATTTTGATGCCATTTTATTTTATGGGCAAGACCAAAGAAATTTACGAAAATAAATATTCAAGTCCCACAAACTCATGAAGTAATGCTCCATTAAAATTCAAAATGAGTGTTTTTTTCTTAAAATTCTTATTTACATCAGCGAGAAATAGTAAACCGGAAGTGCTACTGTGCTATTGCCTAAAATTCGACGTGGCCTCATGAAATATGTACAGAAAATTCACGTGACTAGGCAACACAAATCCGGCCTAAATCCGGCAAAACTGGACCGGAGCCGGAGCCGAAGCCGGATTTGTAAAAATGGCCGGATTCCGGATTTGCCGGAGCCGGAGCCGAAATCCGGTACACCCCTAATTTTTATACATACATTGTCCCTTTAATTCTCAACATAATTTCCACCAACATTGATGCATTATCCCATCATTTTATCACTCCTCCCAAACTGGTTGCATAGAACTGCGTGCTCTGTTTTCTAAACCACGTTTTCACTTCACATTCAACTTCGGAGTCATTTGCAAAATGTCTCCCTTCAAGGTGGGTTTTCAGTGGACCAAAAAGGTGGAAATCGCTAGGTGCTAAGTCGGGGCTGTAAGGTGGATGTTCCGGAACTTCCCACCAACAAAAAACGCACAACAGCATGTTGCTCTTTGGTTGTACACTCCGTAAGTACAGTTGCCATTTTGTTTATGCACTGCGCATGCGCATGAGACACCTAGCGCCACCTGATGAACGGGAATATAAAGTTTGATGTTGCTGTCACCTGATGACACCTGTAGAAAACACCAACTACATTTACCTGCCATCCCACAGAACTGTGTGACTTACTTATTGACTCGCCCTCATAAAAGAACAGAATAGGACGAACAGAAACAGCATTTTAATGCAGAAATGTAAGGAGAGAAGATTTGTGACATCTTTATTTTATGGCAAGGAAAGACATCAACCCATAATATGATAAATTCTACTGGAAAATGTGAGCTGTGAAAAGGCATGCTTGCTCACACCAGTAGATGATGATGACAGTGATAACGATGGTATGCAAAATAGGACATAATTGTAATTCTGATATTGTCGTGTTCATGTCACTTGTTTTGTCTCAAGATCTAGCATCAAACATGTCTGTCCGCTACTGCCTTTTGTACGCTGTTTGCTGTGTAGAGACATGCTTGCGACTAAAATATTGACATCTCATCCTTGTCCTGGGGATGTAAATTACAAGTACCTCAGAAGTCAGAGTTTTTAGCCGTTCCTTCTCTTGAAATTCATATATTCTGTCTTATCTTGTCAAAGATAATGAAAATGATAATATGTAAAATAGATTATAATGTATTTCTGACATTGTCTTGTCCACGTCATGTGTTTTTTCTCCAGATTTAGTTTCAGACATGTCTATCTGCTACTGCCTTATGTATGCAGCTTGTTGTGGGGGTCATGTAGATTTGTTGAAGAAATGGTACTCTGCTGGAACAGATGTCAGTGAAACTATTGCTTTCACCTCTGACCTGACCAACTGTCAGCAGAAGTATCCACTGTTTGCAGCATGTCAAGGTAAGGTTCACGTTAGTTAAATATTTGTTATGGTGAACGGTTCTATTAATGTACATTGTCAAATACTCAGATGGAGCATTAAAATGGGTTAACATAGAAAGGGTTAATAACAGGGTAGAAATTTTAGAAACAGACTATAACAACCAGAATGAAAATAAGTTTCAGGGGATCATGGTCAAGCGAATTAAATGTAAACATGGTGAGTATAATTATAGTCTGTTTCTATCAAATTCAACCCTGTCATTAACTCTTTTTATGTTAACCAGTGGTTTTGAATTTTTAAAACTAACCTGGGTTCCCAGATTGACCAAGCCTAAAATAGGCCCCAAGAAATGTCATGGGAAGTAAAAGCAACCAGCAAGATACAGGCCACATCACCCACCGAGCTGATTGGTTTATACAAATGTGGGACTGGCACCCTATTCCCAAAACTTGTAAGGGTCCTTTTCTTCTATGTTAACCCTTTTTAACTTCCAGAAGATTCTGAAAATGATCCAGTATTCATTCTAAGAGGCTGGGTTACCCCAGTGCCAAACTGTTCTGAAAAAATCTTACCACTGTCGGAGATTCAGCCCATAGCACTTTTTTGGTAAGCAAGCTCATTATGCCACTGTGGCTGATGAAGCTGCTGGTATCAGTGTAATTTATAAGAATTGAGGTATAATCAAAGTATAGTTTGTACACTGTTTTCTGTGTATTCTGAAATTAAAAAATGTATCTAAATCACTTAACACTGAACATATATTATTAATAAACATTGTACTAGCAGTGTCTATATTGCAAATGGTTTGGAAGTTTTATTTATAAACACATTAAATGACTAAAATGGTACAGAAATTAGAAACATTATTTAAAAAAAATTTTTTTTAGTAAAAAAAAAACTACCCTAAAGAAGAGTTATAGCATGTATCGTAATCTTATATACATATTGTAAAAGCACAATTGATCTAATACTTAAATGGTTTACATGGTAATAATGCCATGCCATGTATTTCTATTCAAAGATTAGTATAAAGTGTTTAACATATTACTCTTCCATTGTAGGTTTGTGGTCTGCTCCTAAATTTATTCTTGGAAAGGTAATGTGGCAGATTTCCATTGCCTTCTTTATTCATGATACTTGACTTCTTGGGTAGTTCATGACCCCCGCCTTTGTCAGCAATTTTCAACACTAAGTGGAGAGTTGTTCACTTATTCTAATGGATACTGTAGCATATTTGCCGAACTATTGAGTGTTGCCCTTTTAACAGCAGTTGCGAGTTTCTTTGTGATGTGCGCCATTATAGCATTTCTCATACTCTCCTGTACTTTACAAGCTTGTAACAATAAGTATCTCAAGTACTCCCATCACCCCAGTCACAAATGTTAACCATGTTTTATGCACACGAATCACTTTCAATAAATGTACTACAATTCCACTTCTGTCTGTACAGGAGAACATTTGGATGTTGCCATGTTCCTCATCAAAGATTGTGGTGCTGCTATTACACAAGATATATGTTATCACTTTCCTGGATTCACTACTCAGCTGGTCAGGACATTATTCTCATCAGATATGAAACATACACGAGATGTGAGTACACATGGGTGTCCTGTACTTTTTCTGTTGTCTAAGGGTAATTGATGGTTTGGTTCATGGATTGTCCACATAGAAAGCTCAGCAGGCTAGATAACAAAATGACAAGACAATAGTTGGCTATGAAAACAACTTTTATTCTATTCAGTCACTTTTCTTATGGACTTATCACAGCACATTAAACATTTTATACTAATTTAATTTTAATTATAAAAGTCTGAGCTATATACAGCCTAACAGACCATAGCTAAGCTAGATCAAGTCCAATCAGTAATCCAATAAATTTGCTGTCACATGCAGTCAGGCAGTGTTGTCTTCATTGTACTTTAATATAAAGTTAACAAGTAATATGGAGGTCACATTGCTGAATGGATAAGAACATTTACTCTTAAACGTATGGTGTGCTGAAACAGAGGTAGGGGATTCAATCCTTACACCGGTCAGTTGGACTAAAATATTGACATCTCGTCCTTGTCCTGGGGATGTAAATTACAAGTACCTCAGAAGTCGGAGTGGGTTTACCTGATGGCGAGGAGCATTGTTAATAGAGAAAGCTAATCCACATGCAGGAGTGAGTCCCATGCACTAGAAGAAGTAGCAAGTTTATGGACTGTGCTAGAGTTCAAAGCGAGAAAATTCCCAAAAAAGCAATACATTTTCTATTGTGTCATTTCAGGAACATTGAGATGTCTAAGACACTGTGTAAACTTCAGATCATGCTTTCCATACTCTCTGAATAGTAATCGTTATCCATATTGAACAAATTATAAATGATGTTTCTTCTCTGAAGATACATGCATATCATATTCACATTCTTCTTCTTCTTCAGCTTTCTGAGCCATTGAGATTCGTTGCTGCAGATATAAGCCATCTCCATTCGTCTCTCTGGTTGACCTTCTCTTGCCAGTCGCTGATTCCAAGTGCTTGTAGGACTGTATGTATATTATCTCTCCACCATCTTCTTGGTCTACCTCAGGGTCTACGGTCGTTTATTTCCTGAGTGTAAGCGGGTTTTGTTTCCTTATTATCTTCCATTCTTTCTATATGCCCCAGCCATTGCAGTCTATTAGCCTTCATGATACCAGTGATTAGCAGGGACTTAGATCAAAAATGTCTTTGTTGCTTCTTCTTTTCCACTCTCCACTTTGTGTATCCCTAATGGGCCCACAAATGTGTCTTAAGACTTTATTCTCAAAAATTTGTAACAAGGCTTTGTCTCCTTTAGTTGTACTCCAGGTTTCAGAGCCATACAGCACAACTGGTCTAATCAGTGTTTTGTATATTGTATTGTGATCATGGTGTTATGAGATAGCACATTTGATTTTAGCAGATGTTGTAGTGCATAGTATATCTTATTTCCAGAGTTGATTCTAGCTTGTATTTCTTCCCTTATTATGTTGGAGCAGTTGAAGATTGTATTTGTATGTTTCGTTCTTTTAATGGTCATATTATCTATTTGTATGTGGCCAGAGTTTTTAGCCGTTCCTTCTATGAAATTACCATATATTCTGTCTTATCTTGGTTGATAACCAGCCCCATTTGTTGAGCTTTTTCCTTTAAGTGAGTCAATATTTCCAATGTCTTTTGTTCATTTTCCCCTATAATATCTATATCATCTGCATAACCAAGCAGTTTGGATGTTCCTCCAATAGCACATTCCTTCTTTACCTTCCTTACAACATTCTCTAGAGCCAGATTGAAAAGGAGCAGTTCCTTCTGCATTGATTTATGATTATGACAAGTATCAGTTAATCTCATGTGGAACATGCAGTCTGGTGAACGGGTGTTAATCACGCCACATAATCCCATGTAAGGGCTATTGAGGAGCAGATCTTCATGCTCTGGATCAGGGCTAAATACCTGATCTCTTGTGTCAATACATTCGTGTGCATTAATTCATAATAGCTCTGTCTGTTGGTCAGCATGCGGTAACAATAGCTAGAAGCTCACCTGCTGCCCTGTGGTCATGGGTTTGAATTCTCAGCAAGGCTCCCAGGTTGAATGGGTGCCAGGAAATGTCTTTGAAAGTGAAGTGAGTCGGCGTGATATTGACTACATCATCTCTTGATTACTGATTGGTCCATAAAAATATGGGTCTAGCACCTTATGTCAAGTATGTCTGGAGGCTTGTAAAATGGGTCTTTTACTTTACATACTTACTAGTGAACACTCATACCTATCATAGACTAACATAGATTGTGACAACAGGCTTTGAGAGATGTATCGTTTAGTGCTCATAGGACCAAGGTCTGGCACCTTTTGTCAAATATGCTTTAAGGCTTGTAAAATGGGTTCTTTACTTTACATACTTACTAGTCAACACTCATACTTATCATTGACTAACATAGACTGTGATAATAGGCTTTGATATATCTTATGGAAACAGTAAACTGGCTGTGAAGTATTCACTGATCCACTGTCAGAAGTGTAGGATCACTGGCGAGTAACCCCACTTATCAGAAGTGACTATTGTTGATCCTGGACAGGCAACCAATTCCTCAGAAGTGGGTGTTTTACTTTCCCGAAAGCTGCCGGGTGAGCATCCAAATTGTCGATTCCGGACTGCGACCACAATTTGTGAGAAACTGACTCGGGACAAAATCTATGTGGCTAAAATAAAGATTAAGCCCCGGGATAGCCAAAGAGTACAGCTGCGAATAGCTCGTTACTAATTAACTGGTCTTGGTGTCCCCAAGGAATGGGAAAGGGATGGTTAGATGCCTAGGTTTATATCGACAAATGGACCTCTAGGCAGGGCAGGTTCTTTCCCCCAGACATAACTCCCCTCCCTGGTGTGTAATTTCGCCCCCACCAAGGTAAGCAAGGCGATTGCTTTCCTTGGGAAAAAGTATAACTATTGAACTATGAGTTAAAAACAACTACTTTCAACTTTTATTGTCTATCATTAATCATGCAAAATATAATGGTTATCAGGATGATGGTTAATGAAACTGTAGAGGTTTATGGAGTACAATAGTCACATTTATGTAGTGATGAAAAGCATGTAAATAACTCTAAAATTACTTGTATTCTGTTTGGGTCTGTGGCCGGGTTATGGGTGAGTGCCATGAGTCTACTCAGAGGGGAAAGACTGATAACAATTCAGAAAATAGTTGGTATTAGTGACGATTAGTCACAGTAAATTGGAAGAAAGAATCCTGAGAAATAGATGGTTAAATTAAGGAAACCAATCAGATAGTGAGCTCAGGCCACGTGATGTAATGGGCAATCGCGGACAGCCGCAGATGGGAATTTAATCTGCTGAGAACCGCCATCATGTCCATATAGCAGAAACGGCATGCCAGCGTTCTAACATGAAGATGAGGACAGAGATTCGAAAGTTAATATGAGAACAATGATCGACCATCGGGAGAAATTGTTAGCTAGCCAGCGAGATCAAATATACAGCAACAGCCACTAGAAGATGGCCTGTACACATGCCACCGCAACCAGGCCATTGAGCACATTACAGCACAGCGAGCGGGTCCAGCTGTGTCGCTTGAATGGGCCTCCAGCCCTGTGATGACCCAGTACAGAAGGTTGTAAGTAGGTTGTTATCAATATTGTGTAAAAGAATTACACTGCAATTTGCCTTGATGAGAGGCCGTGGAGTATAGACAAGTCAGGAGCTAGTGGGGACGTGATACGATGGAATATGTCGACGTAACTAAAGCTGACTTGTTCTTTAAAGAAATAAAGACAGTTGTTTTGTATGCTCCACGCCTGTGACGCAGCTGTTGTTCATTGTGTTCTTGAGCGCATTTAAGCATGACTGTCAGCGCAGCTACAACATACCCCTGAAAGCACGCTGGCAGTGAGATCTGCCTCGATTCCAATAGGATTCCTCTAAGCTCCAGTAGGAACACCTATGTTCCAGTAGAATCCCTATGCTCCAGTAGGATCAGCCTGTCACTTTTCTGGACCAATGTCCAGTCCTGACGCTACCTGGTCTTTCCTCGTTGTCACTGAATGTCAAACTCTGGTGCTCTCAGTGAGAGCTGATCCAAAACAAGACAGGCCCCAGGCAATCTGTGGTTTCCCCGGCAATGTGTTGATGTGGGGATTTTTTATCAAGCTGTAATGGTATATCTGGTGTCTTTCTCACAGGTGAACCTCTCGTGTTAAATGTGCGATTGTAAAAATCTTGTCTGTGATTGCTTTGGGTGTTGGCCATCTCCTTGTGCCATCTTACGCCATAGCTAGGTAGACACTGATCAGCGTGATTAAATCTTTATTTCTCTTATTGGTCCATCAGATTTTAGACCAAGATATATTCTGGGATGGTAACATGGCGTTCTGTGACATCCACCTTAAAGTTATTTAAGAATGCTCTTAACTCATTTAGGTATTTAGAAGGTCAACAACTAAACGTCACATATTCCAGAATAATGTTATACTTTATGTGATTGTGCTGTGGTGTAATATAGTTTTAAAAACAGTTGTAATACTCCAAAGAAAAAAGTGCAGCAAAAAGCTACCCTACTCCTGATCTCTTGTCTGTCTTTTTCATCTGCCTTTCATCTTCCAATGAAGCATAGGCCTTCAACCAACTCACACCAAATCCTTTGTGGGCTTGTTCATAATTGGTCACATTTTACAGCTTAAGTTTTCTACAGGAGGAGGTAACTAGTCTCATGACAGCCCACTTTAGTTGCCTCTTATAATATGCATGGTAGGTTACAGAGTTACCATTCTCTGCCTCCCTTATGGGCCCTGGTAACAAACAGGTAGATGTCTGTCTATATACAAGTATAGTTTTTTTTATTTTGGTGGTGAAAAATGAGGTTAGTATTTGCATAGACATAGACAAAGTGGTTTAATTGTCAAATCTCTTTAATTTCAGTTTTATATGGCAAATTGTAATATTGAGTGCATCCTGGCCTGCTGGTTTTCTGCAAAAGAAGGGACAAGTCTAAATATGAACAAGGAGATGTCTCCAGACTCTGAAGGTTTTGTTGAGGAAGATGAAGAGAAGATGATTGAAATTATGATTGATGTCAAGAAGAATCGACTTCAGATGCTGCCTGATGGAGTTCTGTGGACACTTAGGGAACTGGTCTCATTAGATGTTTCATACAACCCACTAAGGATGATTCCTGATGCTTTAGATTTAGCCTCACTTGCTTCTAATAGGTATGGTAGCATTGTGAAAATTTTGATTATCATTTACTTGCTGCAGCAGAAGTTGAAATTGTAAGCTATTGATAAATACAATTATCATTGAACATGGTATTTCACCCAGTACAGTGTTAGGACTCCTTGTTTTCACTAATTCCCCACCCAAGCCATATTTGAGGAAAGAGCCAAAAAGTATAGTCATTATCATTATCAAGTGCTCTCTCCACATTGAAGGTAATCTGTAGTGAGTATCTAACACTCTGTGTCTTATGTCTTCACGGTTCACTTATACAGGTTTTTTCTCGTCTGTCTTTTGATATTGTCCGGACACATCTAGAGGTATCTTCCTCTTGCAATGCTTCCACTTCACTTTTCCCTCCATCACATCCTTTAACAAAGAGCTGTGTCTCTTTATTTGGCAAAAGTACCATAATTGACTGAACTTGATTTTCTTCAGTAATGGTTTCTGCAAGCCTAGTTTTTATAATACTTCCTTGTTTGCTTTGATAATAAAAGGATACCAGTTAAGGAACACATTTGTAAATATATAAGGCTTACAGTCTGAAAAGAAAATGAAAGACATAAAAAATCTGTACACTTATAGGAAGCAAAGAATAGTTGTACTGTAACCAACCTTAGGGAGCCAATGTAGGAAAGTGGCTAGACCATTACCTGATGCACCAGGAGTCGTGGGTTTTATCTGTATCAAGGCGTTTTTCAAATTAAAAAAAATTGGCCTGTGCTCCAGAGTCGACCCAGTCTAAAATGAGTACAAGGAGATGTCTTGGGAATAAGGGCAGCCAGTATGATGCTATGGATAATTTTAAATACCTAGGGGCATTTATAAATCTGATGGAAGATGTACAACAAAGATTAAGAGCAGAATAGGGCTGGCAAAGGCCACATTTCAGAAAATGAAGAGTATCTTATGCAATAAGTCACTATCAATGATTGTAAGAAAGAGTGCTGAAATGCTATATAGAACCAGTTTTGCTGTATGGCAGTGAATCTTGGAATGTAAATGAACAGATTAGGAAGAACTTAGAAGCAACAGAGATGCAGTTTTTGAGATGAATGTTGTGAATTCCTTGGACTGCCAGAGTAACTAACAACGATTGCCTGAAAGACGTTAATGAAACTAGAACACTATATACAACAATAAGAAAGAGACAAACAGCTTTCTTTGGTCATGTGATGAGAAAAGAGATATTGAAGAACATCATGACAACTGGAAAGATCGAGGGGAAGAGAGACAGAGAAATGGTGCTGGATGGACTGAGACAGTGCCATGGAGGAATATCAGCAGAGTTGATCTAGAAAACCAAAGACCGAGATATGTGGAGAGCCATGAACACCTACGCCAGCTGGCAGGGAACTTGATGATGATGATGAGTATGATACCAACTACAACTCCCACTTAGTGTAGGTTGGTCTATACAAATATGGGTCTAGCCCAATACACCCATTGTGTCTTAGACGTGTAAAGGGAACTTTTATATGACTTTTCTCTACCTACCATGCATGTCATAAGAGGTGACTAAGGAGGGTTGGTGTGAGACTGGCAACCTCATCCTGTAGAAAACTTTAGCTGTGCAAAGTCCAACCAACCCTAAACAAGTTTACATATAGGAGGGTTAGACATGAGTTGGTTGAGAGTATATGCTCCATTAAAAGACAGAAGAAGACGAAGACTAGGAAGAAGACAAAGAAGAAGCAGAAGACGACAAAGACAACGATGAAGACGACGAAGATGACAAAGATGACGGTGACAAAGACGATGACGACGAAGAAGAAGACGATGACGAAGATGATGATGACAAGGATGATGATGAAGACAATGATGAAGATGATGATGACAAAGGCGACGACAACGACGAAGATGATGAAGAAGACGACAACGAAGAAGAAGATGAAGAAGAAGACGAAGACAAAGAAGAAGAAACTTGGATCCAGATATCTGAGTACTGCTGAGTAAATATGTTAACTGTTTCTTTGTATGTGCTAATGATTAATGTTTGTAAATACTGGTTTATTTTATTCTTTCCACAGACTGAAGAAATTAAACATGTCGCACTGTGACCTGATATCACTGTCCCCACATATATTTGCTCTTCCTTGCCTTGAGCAGCTGAACTTGTCTTACAATATGTTGACCACATTAGGTATAAAAGATGGTAAGAAGCAGCATAACTCATTGTCAGGATCTTGATAGGGGCTATTATGGGTCAGAGATGAAATAGAAAGAGTTAAAAGAAGTAGACAAGAAGGTAACTGAAACAGACTATAACATAAAGGTAAAGGACACAACATAATCCAGAAAAACCAGTCAAGCAAAACAGTTAAAGATCAGGATAGACACCTGTGTTCCAGTGAACTAAACCTACCAACAAAGCTAACATGCTAATCCGATGATACTTACTTGGTCAATTAGGCACAGAGAAATTTAGAGAAAGGTCACACATTAGACGCAAAGCAAACAACCAAGGAAATTATACAGCATATGTATTCCATCCATCATGTGCCATGCCGGTAAGCATGGGTGGTTATGTTCTGCTGTCTCACTCGATCACCAGAGTCGTGGATCAGCTCCGTGTTCCTATGGAGCACCCATTTACACCGTTTCTCTGAATATCGATAAGACTGCAGTACATGATATTCTTGGCATCTGTAAAGAAGGTAGTTTGCCATTGATTTCCTTCCTAGCAGTGACCATACTGGTCGATGACCATAGCCATTGTCTCCCAAAAAAAGAGATCCTCTGCCTACCATCGTGAAGCTGGAGACCATAACATACAACTATCTGTTGGCTGCTCTTCAACTTCATCCACCACCTGCATCCACGGCTTCATGTAACCCTGATGGGGGGGGGGGGGCTGAACCGGTACTCCACCTTGCTCAAGGGTGTCCCGTAGGCAGCGGAGGGAGGACATGTATGTTTGTACGTAAAAACCACATTGAGAGATGGAAAGTCTTGGTGAGTAATGTGAGGTAACCTTAGCAATTGTCAGCAGCTGTACCTCACAAGTGAGTTCTGTCTTCAAATATATATGGTGATTATTGTATGCGAGTGTATGGTACTGCACCAGGTTGTGGTAGAGAGAGATTGTAGTCTGTCAAAAAGCATGCCATGAGATGAACTATCCATTATGTTATTGAGGACCACCAAGCACTCGGTCCACAGTGGACGGTGGATGAGAACTTGATAGCATAAGCTAGAAAGAGTGCTGCGGATGTTTGTTTAGTATACATCCTTTGGTAATGTAGTGTAGCATAGGCTACGATGATAGAAAATATTCCAAAGTAGCTACAGATAAACTTCCTAAGAACGGGAACAGGCTTGGTAGAATCAGTGGGGAAAGAAGATCCTGTTGAGCTTGACTCTAGTCCGACTTTATGAAGGGTGTAGCATAGGTGGGAACGTTTAACAAGAACCACAAGAATAACTATAACACTCTAGATGAGCTCTATAGCCTAGTGACTGGCACTGTTGCCTCCACGACGTCACTACACACAAAGAAAGACTAGCGGCCTGCTCCTCGTTGACCAGAAGTTATCCGTCCAGATTTTTCTGTTGCCATGATTTCTCAGACCAAACTGAGAAAAATATGTCAGCCAAATCTGTAGGTTTGGCAGAGTACACTAACATGTGCATAGCAACTCTACAACTACGCTATTGTACCATACATATACATATAAAAGTAGGAATGACAGGAGTATGTTATATATATATATAAATTCTACAAAAATACATGCCGTTTTTAGGGCAGATCTATCCCGATCTAAACAAAACAAGATGGGTTTCCAGGATTTTGTCACAGGGAATAAACTGTAAGTCAGCTGCCACCGTGAGTTGTGTTAAGTGCAATTGTCTCAGCATGTGCAGACTACTGTGTGAGTAAGCCACATTGTTGTCAACTACAGTTTTGTCATCCATATCATAACCCTTTTAGGTCTGGTCTTGGCACTCATGTTCTGCAGAATTAAGTCTGGGAGATAATATGTGTTTTGTTATATTATTCAGTCTAAACACTTGTTTGATGTTATTTTGAGTTTTATTACTCAACGTATAATTCAGTCATTCATGTAGCAGGTACAACCTGCACACCCCCACCCCTCAATGAATGCATATTGATCTTTTGCTAGTTTCTCTGCCTCGTGAATTTCCATGCCCAATGTGTCTGTAATGTTCCACGCCCAATGTGTCTGTAATGTTCCACGCCCAATGTGTCTGTAATGTTCCACGCCCAATGTGTCTGTAATGTTCCACGCCCAATGTGTAATGTTCCACACCCAATGTGTCTGTAATGTTCCACGCCCAATGTGTCTGTAATGTTCCACGCCCAATGTGTCTGTAATGTTCCACGCCCAATGTGTCTGTAATGTTCCACGCCCAATGTATCTGTAATGTTCCATGCCCAATGTGTCTGTAATGTTCCATGTCCAATGTGTCTGTAATGTTCCATGCCCAATGTGTCTGTAATGTTCCATGCCCAATGTGTCTGTAATGTTCCATGCCCAATGTGTCTGTAATGTTCCACACCCAATGTGTCTGTAATGTTCCATGCCCAATGTGTCTGTAATGTTCCATGCTCACGTCTGTGTTTGTTTGTTGACCTCTTTCTTTTCTTCCAGGAATGACGCCTTACATTACTGTTTTGTCTAGGCCACTGTGGCATTTCATATGGCAAAAATATTTCAGTTTTTGAGTCATGATGTTCTTTATGTGTCAGTTTTCTTTGATGTTCAGGTCTTTTAGACTGTCAGTATTTTTCTGTTCCTAATCCATAACGTTCCACAAACTTTTCTGTAACATTTAGTTCAAAAGCGGCAATTTCTTAAATAGTGATTGCAAAAAGGTCCATGACTCACATTCATATGTTGCCACAAGAAGTTTCTCAGAATGTTTACTTTAATGTGTTTGCCGTGTTGTGCCAGAGGCTATCAATATAATTTACTGAAATTGCTAAAGCAAAATTGTTAGAGGTCTCATCAGTTTTGATATTCTCATTACATTCCTGCATAGATATTAAAAAAGTATGTTGAGTGAATATATTGCTGTCTTACTCTCCTTTGCTCCTTAAACCAGTTTGATGTTTCACCATCTACTTTGATAGCTGCATATTGTTCAGGATGCACTATATAAAATGACTGGATCTCATATTATGGAAATCCCATATCTCCAATGATGTTCCACAATGTCTTATGTTGAATACTCACACTCACACACAAAACACACAAAGGTCTTACTGAAATCTATGAAATATCTATGAAAGTCTACATTGTACTGCATGTCTCAGAGGTGGTTCTCCTATTGGTTCCTTTGTCCTGTCTGCAACCAGTCTGTACTTCTTATAACTAATTCTCCTTTCATTTATCTTCATTTGAATAATGAAGACACAGACAATAGATTGCATGATTTAATGCCTGACATATTTCGCTGTATCTTGTCAGGTACATACTGCAGAATTCACACAACATAAAGTATAATAACTAGATAAATCCTTCAAGCTGAAATATACACATGTTCGCACAGGAATGTCAATTGTCTACCACGGTAATTTTAAACTGACTAACATGTCTTTCTGTTTGCACAAAATTGGCTTGTGTAGATTGATCATTATCGCTTCTGCAAACTTTAACAAGCGAATATTTTGTGTGTTAAACAACATGCGAAAGGCGTTGTCTGTATCAATCACACGACCGCTTTCCAGCATATGTTAGCAACTGATGAGGCCGGAAGCTTCTGACACACCTGATGTATGTACCGGACGAGATGCAGTGAAATATGCCAGGCAATAAATCGTGCAATCTATTGTTTGTGTCTTCGTTATTCAAATTCACTACGGGAAAACAGTGTTTTGAATTTATCTTCATGTTGATTAGCAAGATGATTTTATTAGCATGATTTACTAGTGTGATAGTATGATAGTTGTTGCACAGTTTCTTTGGCTGAGGAAAATAGATTTTCTCTCCCACACTTTAAGAATTTTAATTCCATCATAAATCTGCTTGTTTACCAGGCCTGTGGTCATGTGTTCAAGTCCCCATTCAGACAGGGATTGTTGTCCATTGACCTGGGCTCCCAAATAATTTCAACCTAAAATTGAGTACCAAAAAATTTCCTGGGAAATAAAGACAGGTAGTGTGATATTGACCACATGACCAATCATGTGCCAACTGGTCTAAACATATTGGGCTAAGACCATATGCTCGATACACATCATGGCATGGAAAGATGTCTAACGTTTTTGTACTTTACTTCAGCCATACATTTTGCTTCTTGCCTGCTCATCAATTCTGTCTTCTCCTTACAGTTTTCCTGATCATGTAATCTTCTCATACACACAGTGCATAGGTACCTTCTATATTTTGCACCCTTATCTAAGGTTCAGCATCTAAACCACGATCAAGGGTTAGTAAAACTTCTGTGGACTCCTTAATTTGTAGAAACTGAAACACAACTGGATTTAGACATAGCTATTTTTGAGTTACAAGCAACGACTTTACCTCTAAGCCTTCCATGCACATTATTATATTTGTAAAGGAAAAAGTGTATAATTATTATAGTTAAATAAGCCTACATTTGCTTTAGCATATTAATCCTTCTATTCTTACATGCTAAAGTAAACTACGTGAAAGACACTTTTCCATGCCTTGATGCCTGGTGAGTGTATAGTGTTAACCCCATATTTTATGGACCAGTCAGCATCGAATGAATGATGGGATCAATATTATGCCTTCTGGTACCCAATTTAGGCTGGTTCGACCTGGGCACCCAGGCTAATTAAGAATTGTTTCTCACTTCAAGGGGGATTTGAACACATTACCTCCAGTCTGACAGGCAGGTGCTATAGCCACTGTACTCTTTTTTAAACATACTATTTCTAACTTAATTGTTATGCTGCCAATAGTGTTATAAAAATTGACATTGCATTTTATGGCAAGCGTTATAAGAATTGACACTGCATTTTATGGCATACCTTTTGTCCAATATTATGTTTCTTCCTGACTAACCTTGTTAGTTTTATTTTTAATCCATCTCAGTTACAGAAAATGCAGCTTCCAGCACAGGATGGAAATGTACAAGACTTAAGAGTATAGATATCTCACATAACCTACTGACCTCTTTACCTGCTGGCATGTACACCTGCTTGGAGTTGATTTCTCTGAATGCCAGTTTTAATGAATTGAGCACATGTTCCCCCTGGCAGTGCCCAATGGTGAATATACTGTTTTTTATTTCTACATGCACACATATCCCCTGATAAAAGATATAGCACTATAAAATAGTTAAAGCACCAATTTTAATCTTGTCATTATTAGATAGTGCAGAGCAATTTCTGCCTTTCACTTTTATTATTTCAAGTTTGAGTTGATAGTATGTTGTGGGCAGCAGTTTACCTAGGAAGCCAAATATCAAGGTGGCCTAATTTTATTTAAAATTTAAAACATAATGGAATATATAATATATAAGTCTACAAAAGGAAAATCTTCATTGTCTGTCTGTCTGTCTGTCTGTCTGTCTGTCTGTCTGTCTGTCTGTCTGTCTGTCTGTCTGTCTGTCTGTCTGTCTGTCTGTCTGTCTGTCTGTCTGTCTGTCTGTCTCTCTGTCTGTCTGTCTGTCTCTCTGTCTCTGTCTGTCTGTCTGTCTCTCTGTCTGTCTGTCTATGTCTTTATCTCTCTCTTTCCTCCTCCTCCTCCCCCCACTCCACCTATCTCTGTCTGTCTATCTCTCTCTTCTCCCAGCTTATAAAAATCTCAACAAAACTTATGTTACGGATAGACAGAAGAATACATTAAAAGGGTGCTTGAAGAAATGTAATTTAAAAATATTTTGAAACAAAGGTCACAGTAATTTAAAAAGAACACCGATTGATGTTTCCTGAAAGAAGAGGTCAGGGGTCAGTCAGTGAGAAGAAGGACACAGGACTTTACAGACACTTTGAACATGAGGCAGAAGAAATAACAAGAAGTTGAGAAACTTTCTGGCAGGCTGTGAAGAGAGTGGCATTCTACAAAGGACCTGCTACATGATGGTGACACATGTACACATACATGTATAAGTGACCTGCTACATGTACACATGTATAAAGGACCTGCTACATGATAATGGCACATGTACACATACATTGACACGTACATGTATAAAGGACCTGCTACATTATGATGACACATGTACACACGTATAAAGGACCTGCTACATGATGATGACACATACATGTATAAAGGACCTGCTACATGTACACATGTATAAAGGACCTGCTACAGGATGATGACACATGTATAAAGGACCTGCTACATGTACACATGTATAAAGGACCTGCTAAGGATGATGACACATACATGTATAAAGGATCTGCTACATGATGATGACACATGTACACATACATGTATAAAGGACCTGCTACATGATGATGGCACATACATGTACATATACATGTATAAAGGACCTGCTACATGATGATGGCACATACATGTACATATACGTGTATAAAGGACCTGCTACATGATGATGGCACATACGTGTATAAAGGACCTGCTACATGATGATAGCACATACATGTATAAAGGACCTGCTACATGATGATGGCACATACATATACACAAACATGTATAAAGGACCTGCTACATGATGATGGCACATACATATACACAAACATGTATAAAGGACCTGCTACATGATGATGGCACATACATGTACACATACATGTATAAAGGACCTGCTATATGATGATGGCACATACATGTACACATATGTGTATAAAGGATCTGCTACATGATGATGGTACATACATGTACACATACATATATAAAGGACCTGTACATGATAATGGCACATACGTGTATAAAAGACCTGCTACATGATGATGGCACATACATGTACACATACGTGTATAAAGGACCTGCTACATGATAATGATACATACATGTACACATACGAGTATAAAGGACCTGCTGATCCGGAATACAGAAAGTGCATGGAAGAAAAGAAAAAGGAGAAGTACAAGAAACTCTACGGAAACAAGAAACCAATACCCTGCTTTAAAGACACAATATGTCTTCCACATATGGAACCCGGTGATGAATACCCATGGCGGTACTTCATTGAAGACGTAGAAATCATCCCTTTACTGAGCTCGGAGGAAGCAATCAAAAGACAACAACAACTCAAACGCGGGAAGTGGAATAAAAGAAAGCGCAAGGAGGCACATCACATCGAAAAGCTTCAACAGTTACTTCACAATTGAGAAGACAAAATACCAAATAAAAAGTCCTTATAAGGACTGCAGCCAGTCAAACCAGGAGCCTGCACCAACAAAGAAAACAAGAGGAAACATGCACAAAGGACAGCCACCGACCGATCCCCCAGCTGGAGTGGGATTACGAAAAGTCCTTATAAGGACTGCAGCCAGACGAGCCAGGAGCCTACACAAACAAAGAAAGCCACAAGCACAGACGAGCACAAAGGATAGCCGTCGACCGACCCCCTGCTGACGTCACAGACACAAACGATACATAACCAGTCCGAGATAGGACTCACAAGACAAGAATTAGGGTGAAAATACCCACAAAAACCACGGACCTCAACAATAACCACAGCTGATGAAGCAGGTTAGATGAGGCCAAATTTGGAATTTTTGTTTTTGAAAATTGGAATTGGAATTGGAAAGGACCTGCTACATGATGATGACACATACATGTACACATACATGTATAAAGAACTGCTACATGATGATGACACATACATGTATAAAGAACTGCTACATGATGATGACACATACATGTATAAAAAACCTGCTACATGATGATGACACATACATGTACACATACATGTATAAAGAACTGCTACATGATGATGACACATACATGTATAAAAAACCTGCTACATGATGATGACACATACATGTACACATACGTGTATAAAAGACCTGCTACATGATGATTTGGTATTTTTACTGTTGTGTTGTTTTTCAATTTCTATGCAATTTTTCTCAAGCCATACATCTTTTGCCTCCTTACATAATGTTCTTTCTTGTCTGTGAATTTCTTCATATATGGCAGGATTATTTTTGTTGAGTCTTCTTGTGTCCATTAGTTGTAAAATTTCTTCAGTCATCCATGTCTTACGACACACCTTCTTTAATTTTGGAATAGTTGCTTCTGCAGCCAAACTGATTAAATTCTTCAACATTTTCCATTAATCATCCACATCTTGAAATAGGATCTCTAGATCAGACAATATATCAAATATGTTCTTTACTTCTATGTTGAATTTGTTTTGTATGTTTTTGTATTTCATAAATATCTTGTTTCTAATTTCCAGAAATTTCTCGACCTTTCACACAACAAACTGGCAACATTTGCACCAAGTGCTGACCAGTACTGGAAGCAGACATTAAAAAAACTTTGTCTTGCGAGTAATCAGATCACTGAGCTGACAGAAAGCATTGTTAAGATGCGTAAGTATGCATACATTGCCTAGTTTGTGCTAAGAAGAAGTTAGTATTGCAAAATAATAGAAATATCTAGATTATTCATGTCATTATAATACGTTTTACTGAACTCAACTCTCCACATGTTCTCAAATATATCCTTCTGTGATCAAGGGAGGAGATTGACGCAGTTATAGAGATATCCTTGTACAATGACAATGAGCACTTACAAACAGCAAAACAAACGATTGACTGTTTTTAGTGGGATTTCCTGAATTTGGAAAATACCACCATGATCTCATAAAGGAAAACTTCACCTGCAGCTCCGTGTGATGTACAACAGGAAAGGGAAACATTCCACGGTCTGGCAAACATGACTGGGGAGACTGAGTATCTGGCAGGATAAGTGGACACCTTTGGAGTATTCTTTTCTTTTAACATGAGTATCACCTGACAACTTCTTCTTCTTCTTCTGCGTTAATCCGGAGATTTTTTGTCTTCAGACGTGATTGTGTTGTGCCTGTTTACAGCAGAGCTGCGTTCTTGCACCGTTAGGCCGACACATCTGACTTCTGCGGGCATTTGTTGACCGGGTTAACCTTCCCAGTGGTTTCTTAGGACATTTACTCTCACTGTTGTGGTGTTATCCTCCATCCCAGCTGGCCCATTTAGAACAGTCGAAGACATCCTGGTCAGCCCTCAAGGGAAGGCAGGGGCAGACCATGGGCATTCCCCGCCATCTAAGGAGGCTTCCATAATTGCAGAGCCGACACATAGCGCTTTGGTACTGGGCTCACCCAAGGAATCGTCATGTCCTGCACATGGCTGTTTAGCCTCACTTCCATATTTTGGGCCTTCCAGTCACCACAGGCTGTTCTTCCGGAAACCAGAAGAATGCAGTCTGCAGATGACATCCACACAGTGAGCTTTCGATTCAGACTTTCCATATAATGGATTTACTATCCAAGCAATATTCCATTTCGTGCCACTAGGACACTTTTTCCACCTTTGATGATGTCGACACAGCGAGCTTTCAATTCAGACTTTCCACTTAATGGATTTACTATCCAAGCAATATTCCATTTCGTGCCACTGGGAGGCTTTATCCACCTTTGATGACACCCACACAGTAAGCTTTTGATTCAGACTTTCCACGTAACGGGTTTGCTAGCCAAGCAATATTCCATTTCATGCCTCTGGGATGCTTTTGCTACCGACATACCTGTGGTATGCAGTGTGGGAGTCTAAGTACTTCTTCATACACCTTTAGATGTCAACCTGAATGTAGTTAAAGTAAGCTGTGGTTAACTTTAGCTTGTTGATATCTCCATAGAGCTTGCCCTCAAATGAAGCAGGTGTGGGCCAAAATATCTTTCTCTGTTCTGCATATATTGGGCACTCCTGCAGCAAATGTTTAGCTGTAATTTTACCAGTTCCACAATTACATTGATCGGTATCTCCTATTTTTAGTCTGTTGAACAAGTGGTATTTCAGCCTGTTATGTCCTGTGCGGCATTTGAAGATTGCTACTTGTTCTCTTCGGTTGTTGCTACTTGATCTCTTCGGTTGAGTTTGTAACATGCATCATCCTTCTGGTGGCCTGGATGCTCTGATTCCCATTTGGTTCTATAAATACTTTTTATAAACCTCTTTGCTTCATTATAGATTATGCCTATGTCAGGCTGTGGTAGTCGTCTGTCCTCTTTTGCCAGTCTGTCAGGCTCTTCATTTCCAGGTATACTGCAATGTGATGGGATCCACTGTATTACAACTTTTTTGGATTTCTGATATAGTCCATGGAGTGCTGCTCTTAGGTCAGCTATTTCTGTGCTGTAATTGCTCTTCAGTATTGAGACAGCTGACTTTGCATCTGTGAAGATAGCTATTTGCTTCTCTTTATTTTCCTACATCAAGAGCATTTCTGCTGCAGTTTACAAAGCCTCTACCTCCGCTTTGAAGTTACTTGAAAATTTTCCAGTTGCCATTGACTGTTTTTTTTCCACTCCATTTTTAAAAATTTAGGATAATCCCTCCTCCTCCATTTTCTATTGAATTTTTGGTTGATCCATCTGTATATGCATGGGTCAAATTGCTGCTTGTGTATTGTTCTTTTATGTAGTTTAGGGCTATTTTTCTTCTTTCTGTTTCATTCTATGTGTTCTTTTTCTCAATACCAGGAATGTTTTCTATCATCTCAGGAGTTGCTGCTGTCTTCAAGCTGGAAATTTGGGTGCATTGTAAATGGGTTTGACTGTTGATATGTTAAGTATTGGACCTGCCCTAATCTTTCATTTTGCAGTTTCTACAAAGTTGCTACGCTTCAGTCTTCCTTTTCCAAAACCATTAAACCTGTTATACATAGGGTGGTCTGTCAATCTTCTAAATTTTTCTGCTTTTTGTTGGGCTCTACTATCTCTTCTATCCTGCATTGGTTGTAAACAAGTGATCTTTTCTAGTTCTTTAATAGGCGTTGTCTTGAGGCTTCCAGTTATGATCCGCATTCCTTGATTTTGGACTCTACTTATTTTGTGAAAGTTTGACTTAGCTGCTGTTGCCCAAGCTGCGATGCCATATTCCAGTACTGGCCTCATCCGTCCAGTGTATAACTTCCTGAGACTTTCTCATCTGCTCCCCATGTTGTATCAGCAAGCTTTTCTATGATTGCCATTCTTTGCCTTGTTCTTGTTCGATTTTTCTCAACCTGTGTCTTCCATGTCAGGTGACGATTAAAGGTAACTCCTAGATAGTCTGGATTTTCTTCATGGTGTAATATTTTTCCATTCAATACCAGCTTGGGGTGCTGAGTTTTATTTGAGAGGGAGAACACTGTGCATGTTGTTTTCTCCTCACTTATCTTCACTAGCCATGATTTTGACCTGTCCTCTAGCGCTAATAAGGCTTGCTGCATTCTGCTGTTAGCTTTACTAATATATTCTTCAGATGTCCATATGGCTAGGTCATCTGCAAAGGAGGATGTGTGTACTCTGGCTGGAATATTTTCTGTGTTGTCATTTATATGTGCTAGGAATAATGTTGGTGAAAGAACTCCTCCTTGGGGGACACCTTGCTCCAACAGCATCTTTTTGCTGGTTTGTCCTTGTACTTTTGTCTTGGCAGTTCTGTTCTCAAGGTAGTGGCTGATCCATTTGTATATTTTCCCACAAAAATGCATTTTTTGCATTTTTACTTTCAGTCCTTGCTTCCATACTTGATCAAAAGCTGTTTCTAAATCTATGCTGTTTCTAAATCTATCCAGACCGGTAGTGTGTGCTTTTTCTCTTGGAAGGCATCCTCTATTTCCTGAGCTATTTAGGTTATTTGATCTTCAGTGGATCTGTACTTTCTGAATCCTGCTTGGTGTGGTGTTAAGAGTTGGTTTTCTTCCAGATGCCATGTTAGCCTGCCTTTGATAATGCATTCCATTAATTTTCCTACACAGCAAAGTAGACTGATAGGTTGATAGCCATTTGATTCTTCCTGGTCTTTTCCTTTCTTTGGGATTGGTATTAGTATAGCTTCCTTCCATGCCTGTGGGACTATTCCTCTCTTCCATCTGTAATTTAGGACTTCTAGTAGTTTCTTTGTTTGCTTTAGTACCTAGTCCTATTAGCATTTTATTTGTGATTCCATCCTTTCCTGGTGATTTCTTCTTTTTTATAGTATTCATTACCTGTTCCATTTCTTCCATTTTTAGATTTGCCATCATATATTCTGCTGCTGTCTCTGTATTACTATGATGTGTCTATCTTTGATTGCTTTCTTCTGTTCAGATGTAGTATAAATGTGGTTTGTACTAGCATTGTGTTCCATTAGTGCATTTGCAGTCTTTTTTCCTGTAAGCAAGGCATTTCCTTGTTTAATTGTTATTTGTTTGTTTCTAGGTCCTTCATTGTTCATGGCTTTCACTAGTTTCCATAGTTTGTTTCCATCCCTGACAAAATTCAGGTTTTCTGTTTTTTTCCCTCCAACAATCTCTTGTTGTTTGATTTACTGCTCTTTTATATTTTGCTGAGATGACTTTGAGAGAGATGTTCACTTCAGTTGTTTGTTCTCTCTCTGCTATCTACCTGGCATCTTCAACTTTGTCCTCCAAAATTTGTAATTCTTCAGTCCAGTATAGGTTTGTAATCTTTCCTAGCTCCTCTTGGAATTGACTCAGTGGCCGCCTGTATTAATGCTTTGTTTAGACTTTCCACAATTTGTTTCATGTTGCCTTGTCGCGTATTTGTGTTTCACAATATTTGTCTGTTAGTATGGCAAATCTGTCCCAATCAGCTCGTTTGTAATTCCAGTCATTTGTAATTCCAGTCAGGCAACGGCTTTTGCTCCTGTAGAACATACTCCATATTCATTACAAGCTTAATTGGTCTGTGGTCACTACCTGCTAATTGGTCAAGCACATGATGATTGATTTTATGGAGGATGTCTCTTGTGCAGAAAGCTAAGTCTGGAGTTGAAGTGGTAAACCATCTTCTAGAGTGGAAGCTCAGTGTGCCGTCCGCTTTGTTGAGTAGATGGAGATTTGAGTCTATTTCCCAGTCCTCCACTTATCTCCTCTGTTGTCAGTATCTGGTATCCCCATCTTTCTGAATGGCTATTAAAGTCCCCGACAATAATACAATTTGTGTCAATTATTTTCATGTTTGCAAGTGTAAGGTCCTTATCTGCTGGGCTATACAGATTGTAAATTCTTATTTTCACATCCTTTATCATTATACCAACACCAACAATTTCGGTTCGGTTGTCAGAGATCACAGATACTTCATTGCATGGTATTGTGTTTGATGTAAGTATTAAAACTCCTTCTATGTGTCCTTCATGGTCGAAACGTGTGGTCTGGTATCCTCTGACTGAGAATCTGCCATTGGCATTGAGGTGTGTCTCTTGAATGCAAGCCACATCTATTCTATCTTTATAAAGATGATGTGTTAAGTGGACTTTCTTGTTAGAAACTCCTTCAGCATTCCACTGTAGTATGTTGAATGTCCGGGGTGTTTGGTCAATGGCTCTTAACCTACTCCTCTGTGCCTTGACTCCACAGCACAGGGGAAGGTGACCACCAGTAGTCATGGGTGGACCCCCTCGAGGCAGGGGGCCCAGCACTATCACCGCCTCATAGGACTTAACGAGATTAGCACCATAACGATTAATTTTCATCTGTGGCATCATGAATTGATTAAGTTACGTTGCACTGCTTTGTCAAGCCTGTGGCTCAGTACATCCAATTTTGACAAGCATTTTTCGGGTGTGCTTTCCCTAGCCTTTGACTGTCCCCAGTTTACCTACAAGGCAGCAGGTTTGTGTGTCTCTTGGTCTAGTTCCTCTCCCTTGACCTGTCCAACATAGGTGACATAGGTGAATCAGTAGCTGTGCTATCGTTGGCATAGCTCTTGTGGTCATTGGAACGCACAAGCCTCTCTACCTCGTCATGGTGGACACACTTCAGAGGGGACCCTGACAACTTAAAAATGTTTTGAAAGTCTGAGAACATGCTCAAAGGCATGTGGATGTGGAAAACACGGGGAAACTACCACATTATGACAGTCATAAATGCACAGTGCATTAAATACACCTTATGCATGAGTCAGTGGAGCTGCCAAAGGATCAACAATCTTTCCAACAGGTTTGATGAGACTAACATTCTGCGAAGTACTTGACACATGTTGATAATAATATTGATATTTCTTTTTGATAAATATACTTTCTAGGGTGATTCATGTCACTGGCATGAGGGATGGTAGTGCAACAGGTTTGAATATAAAGGTTGACATATTCTTAGACTGGGATGCCACTAGTGACAACAGAAAATAAGTTTGTAAGATCATCCTTACTGCTGCTTATTGGTTTGGTTTGGTTTGTATAAATATCTCTTTTATTGCACACATATATCTCCATAAGTGTTTTAATCTCCAACCATAGATCACACAAGGAGAATCTCTACAGTGTGCAAAAAAATCATAGCATCAGCAAGAATCCAATTGTGTGTATAACATCAAATCGAAATTGCTATAAATATCCTATTTTGTGGGTGGTTTTCAAATTAAAAATGTATCCTGGGCACTTTTTAAAATTTGTAACTGAGGAGAGATTTTTAATCCACCCATCCATCATGTGCCATGCCGGTAAGCATGGGCAGTCATGTTTTGCCATCTCACTTGATCACCAGAGTCGTGGATCAGCTCTGTGTTTCTGTCTCGACCATGCCACGAGGCCAAGCCATCCAGGTATTTGCTTCTAGGTCTTCCTCTTGGTCTGTTCCCTTCGATCTTACCAGTTGTCACCAAGTTCTCCAATTCATTTCTTCTCATAACACGCCCAAAAAATTTTGACTGTCTGCGTCTAATGTCTCTAATCAGTTTACGATCTTCGTTTGTTTCTTGAAGGACCTGTTCATTGGTCTTTCTGGCTGTCCATGGTATTCTTTGCATTTTCCTCAGAAACCACATTTCTACAACCATCAGATGTTTTTCAGCTTGACTGCTTCACATCCATAGAAAAGTACAGGTTCTATGTAGCACCTCAACACTCTTTTTCTCGTTTCAATTGACATCTTTTTATTGGTCAGTATGTTTTTCATCTTGCTAAAGGCTACCTTAGACATGGTGATTCTTGTTCTAATCTCTTCAAGGCATCTCCCATCAGATGTTATTACTGTTCCGAGATAATTGTACCTATTCACTTGTTGAAGAATATTCCCATTTACTTGTATATTACATTGTGGTATTTCGTTCTTCCTAGTGATGACCATAATCTGTGTCTTTTTACAATTCTAACCCTCATTGTTCACTGTGTGTAACAACTGCATCTACTAAATGTTGCAGGTCCTGTTCATTGTCTGCAATCAAGACTGTATCGTCTGCATATCTAATATTATTGATGCATCGCACCCCAATGTTGATTCCTTCCATATCTTCAATATTTCTGAAAATATTTTCACTGTACAGGGAAAACAGATCTGGAGACATTACACATCCCTGTCTCACACCTCTCTTAATAGGCTGATATTGGCCTACTTCATTATTAACTCTTATGGCAGCTTCTTGTTTCCAATATATGGTTTTTACAAGTCTAAGGTCTTTTCCATCAATTTGTAGATCTTCAAGTATCCTTATCATGTTGACATGTCTCACTTTATCGAAAGCCTTTGTGTAGTCAATAAAGCAAAGGTGTAGATCTTTGTTTACTTCTATAGATCGTTCAATTACGGTTCTCAGTAAATACACAGCATTTACTGTACCCTTTCCTTCTACAAACCCACATTGTTCTTCTCCTATTTCAGGTTGTATTTTCTTCCTAACTCTTTGCATGATAATTCTTAGCAAAATCTTCGTGATGTGACTCATTATACTAATTGTTCGATGTTGATCACATTCCAAGGCTCCTGATTTCTTTGGGATTGCAATAAATACAGAATTACATAATTCATGAGGTATATTTCCAGTATCATATATTGTATTAAGCAGACTGGCAACTTTATCTATTCCATATTCTTCTAAAGCATTAATCATTTCTGTTGTGACACTGTCTGAACCGGGGGTCTTGCCAGATTTCATATGGTTAAGAGCATTCTGAACCTCCATCTTCAAAATTGCTGGTCCTTCATTATTATTTTGAACATCGTAGTGTTCGTCTCTGTTGTCGTCATAAAGGTTTTTCACATAATCTGACCATACACGTAAGATCTGATCTTTTTCTATTATGACTCTTCCATCTTTTGTCTTTAGGCAGCCTGCTGATGTACGTGTTCTTTGATTAGTAAGCTCCTGGATTCTTTTGTGCATTAGTTTCGCATTTTTACTGTTGTGTTGTTTTTCAATTTCTTCGCAGTTTTTCTCAAGCCATGTTTCTTTTGCCTCCCTACATAAGGTTCTGACTTTTCTGTGAATTTCTTCATATTTAGCAGGATTATTTTTGTTCTGTCTTCTTGTTTCCATTAGTTGTAAAATTTCTTCAGTCATCCATGTCTTACGGCCCACTTTCTTTAATTTTGGAATAGTTTTTTCTGCTGCACAACTGATTGAATTCTTCAGCATTTCCCATTGATCATCTACATCTTGAAATAGGATCTCTAGATCAGACAATAAATCAAATTTGTTCTTTACTTCTATGTTAAAATTATCTTGTATTTCTTTGTCAGTTTTCAATTTGCACAAGTCATATTTAGGGTTTCCTGCTATATACTTGACTTTCTTTAACTTTACCCTCAATGTGCCTGTAATTAATCTGTGATCACTGTAACAGTCTGCATTTGGAACTGTTTTTATGACTGTTAACGCATTTCAAAACCTTCTGTTAATCAGGATGTAATCTATCTGGTTTTTAATCCTGCTGTCTGGACTCCTCCATGTCCATAATCTTCTAGGATGCTGTTTAAACCAGGTGTTTCCTACAACCATTTCTTGTTCTTTTGCCCATTCTACAAGTCTGTATCCTCTTTCATTTCTTTCTCCCAAACCATGGTTGCCTACACTGCATCCATCGCCTTGCTTTCCTATTTTTGCGTTGAAATCACCCATTATGATATTTATTTCTGATTTTTTGCAGTTCTTCAAAGCAGACTCCATGTCGTTATAAAATTCCTCTATACTTTCTTCACTGCATTCACTTGTTGGGGCATATACTTGAATGATATTTATTTTAAAAGGTCTTCCATTTAATTTTACTAATAGAACTCTGTCTGACACAGCTCGATATCCTTTGACAGAATTTGATGTTTGTTTATCTAATATAATGGCTACACCTCTTTGGTGTTCTTCTCCCCCAGAGTAAATAATCTTATAATCATCTCCTGTCCTTATCCCTGCCCCTTTCCATCTCGTTTCCGATATTCCTAATATGTTAATCTTCTCTCTCTCCATTTCTTGTTTGATGTTTTCTAATTTTCCATCTGCATTCACTGTTCTAACATTCCAAGTTCCTACTTTCAATGATATTAATCGTTTGCACCTAGTAGCTTGTTGGCGGTCTGGAGTCACCTGGTGTGCATGACTATCCCTACCAGGCGAGGCTGCTCCTATGGAGCACCCATTTACGCCGTTTCTCTGGTTATCAATGAGTCCACACAACATGATTTTCTTGGCATTTATAAAGAAGGTAGTGTGCCATTGCTTTCCTTCCTAGCAGTGACCATACTGGTCAGTGACCGTAGCCATTGTCTCCTAAAAAAAAGAGATCCTCTGCCTACCGTCGTGAAGGTGAAGACCATAACCTACAACTATCTGTCGGCTGCTCCCTATCTTCATCCACCACCTGCACACATGGCTTCACGTAACCCTGATTGGGGGGCTAAACGGGTACTCCACCTTGCCCAAGGGTGTACCGTAGACACCCTTTTTTTATTAATGGGTACAGCATATATACAGGTCCTTTAGTTTTGTGTCAGTATCAAAGAAGGCTAGGCATCTGTTCCAATTCCCTATAATCAGGGGGTTGGAGAGTTTACTAGCATAGCTCATGGGGTCATTAGAACACACAAGCCCCTCTACTATTGCAAGGTGGAGACACGACAGAGGGGGAGATTCCATGTAATCCTATTTTCAGCAGTGCCACTATGCTTGGTTTTTATTTCACATGCAAAACTCTTGTTCCGTGTAATTCTAACTTAAGCAGTGCCACTATGCTGTTTTTATTTAACATCCAGTGACTTTCTACTATTTTATACACAGCTGTTGCTATTTTGTCCTCAATTTGTATCATTGCTTGAATCTGATGGTAATAAAATGATTCTTTGCATCTATTACAACATTGAGAAACACTGCTGGTAATGGCTTGGTCTGTCATAGTCAGATCTCTACTGACACTGTGGCTTTTAAGCATTACAATAAGCTATAAGGAGGCTTGCAATGCTTAAATCACAAGTTAAGTTATAAATGCCTGATTGACAGTCAGCACTTCTTCTGTCCTTTAACTAACTACCTTTAGAGATTAGGCCCCTACCAACTGGCTCCAAGCCATCCTATCTCTTGCAGCTCCCACCATGTCCTCCCCATATTATTCATCTCTGTCTGTAATTCTCATCTCCATGTGTATTTAGGTCTCCCACTATTTTATTTGTCATGTGGCTATTCTGTGCAAGCATCCATTAGTGAATGTTTGCAGTTTATTAGTAATTCTGTTTGTGGTTCTATATGTTTCTGACCCGTACAGTTATACCAATTTAACAGTGGAGTTAAAAATTCTAAATTGGTGTTAAGTTTAGCTTCCTTTTACTTCCACAAATTTCCTAGTGCTATGAAAACTTCTCTTGCCTTTTGTATTCATAATTTAATATCTACATCTGTTCCCCTATTTCTACCTACATTGCTTCCCAAATTGCTATATGATTCCACCTCTTGAAGTGAGGTTTCACAGATGGAGATCTGATTGTTATTTATAAGGTTTGACTGATTAAGTGCCATGGGATGATTAATCTTCTTAAGCGACTTCCCATATCTGCCATGGGCTTATATATTGCCGTCATCTTGTCACTGCAAAATGTTGTCTCAATTAAAATCTTAAGAGTAGATTTTCCTAAGCAACCTGCTTTAATTTAATATAAAGTACAACATGTCTGCTACCATATTAACAACTTTTAGGTGATAGTTGTGACACACCCGTATTTTCCATTTTCCGCCATCCATTTTTTGCTTGGTCCAAATCTATTTTTTGTTTAGCAATGAATCTGTTAAAGTCATTATCTTTGTGTTCCCTATATGAATGTTTAGACCTAACTCGAAACAGGAGTGAAACAGGGTTGTGTCTTATCACCGATGCTTTTTGGAATAGCTATCGATTGGGTCATGCGCAAATGCACAAGCAACACAAATATGGGTATTCATTGGGTTGACAAAATTCTAGAAGACCTGGACTTTGCCGACGACATAGTGCTTTTGAGTTCAACACATCCGGATGCTCAAGAGAAAATAAACCACCTCCAAAATGTTTCAGGGCAAATTGGTCTCCAAATTAACACCACAAAAACAAAGACTATTGATCTTACCAACAGTTCAGATGAGACCAAATTGAACAGCTACGTTCTTGAAAAAGTCAACAGCTTCACATACCTAGGAAGCAAAATGACATCCACAGGGGACTCAACACCAGAAATATCAACTAGAATCGCACTGGCATCTAGTGCCTTCAACAAACTGTCAAACATCTGGAAGTCAAAGACACTCAGCAAACACACAAAACTTAAAATCTTCAACTCTTGTGTGATTCCAGTGTTAACGTATGGATGTGAAAGTTGGAAATCAACGGTAGCTTTAGATAAAAAATTAGACAATTTTGAGAACAAATGTCTTAGAAGACTTCTAAACATCCACTGGACAGACTTCAGAACCAATTCACAAATAAGACAAGAGACTAAGCAAGATACAGTATCCAATTTCATAAGAAGACGCCGTTGGAACTACATCGGCCATGTACTCAGAATGGACAAGACAAGACTCCCCTACCAAGCCCTCATATGGTCACCGGTAGGGAAAAGAAAACGGGGAAGACCAAGAGAGACCCTGCGTAGAACCATCATTAGAGAAGGCTCATTCAATGGCCAAGTAAATATCCAAGATCTACAACAGATAGCAGCGAACCGTCAGGCATGGAGAGACAGGACTTCTGCCCTATGCGCCGCCTTAGGCACAAGAGGAAAGACTAACTAAACTAATTGCTGTGACCAAATGTGATCAAATGTGAGTAGTTTATCCTGCATGTGATTACATATGGTGTGACAGGAGTACAATATCGTCAGTTAAGTCCAAATCATTAAGTTGCTTTGTTATTGCCCTAAATGTAGCAGAAGTTTTCAGGCTCAGATTTGTCAAATTATCACATCCTAACTCACTCTGGGTCTCACCAATGACAGTATCATCCTGTTCAGTTACTGTTGACAAACAGCAGATCTCCATTCATAAATTTACTATTGATATTTTGTGATAACATTTATGTGTAATTTTCAGTGATATATTCAAACTACTGAACGTAAACGTGCCTTGTAAATCACAAACAACCAATAAATGCTGGGGTTGATTACAAGATCCTGTATAGGTCATGCAACTAACTTTTATTTATATCCCATCTATGAACATCTTACCAGATGCCCTTACAATCTTGGATATGAAAGATAACAAAATTCAGAAGATCCCACAACCGGACCTGTGGTGCTGTCCTCTCAATTCTTTAAACTTAAGCAACAACCATCTGGGCCTAGACAAGATTAAGACACCTCTTCAGAGAGTCATTTCCTTGTAAGTTATTTATCTGCAATTTCGTTTTGTGAACTGATTGCTTATTTACTTATATAATTTTGTTATTCTTGTTTTCTCTCTCTCTCACCTATATTTGGGTGTTGAGAAATTGATGTAGTTGTGTACATTGATATAAATACATACACATGAACACACATTGATCTGATTTTCTGAACATTTGTGTACATTGAATATAAATATATACACATGAACACACATTGTCCTGATTTTCTGAACATTTGTGTACATTGATATAAATACATACACATGAACACACATTGTCCTGATTTTCTGAACATTTGTGTATATTGATATAAATACATACACATGAACACACATTGACCTGATTTTCTGAACATTTGTGTACATTGATATAAATACATACACATGAACACACATTGTCCTGATATTCTGAACATTTGTGTACATTGATATAAATACATACACATGAACACACATTGTCCTGATTTTCTGAACATTTGTGTACATTGATATAAATACATACACATGAACACACATTGTCCTGATTTTCTGAACATTTGTGTACATTGATATAAATACATACACATGAATACACATTGTCCTGATTTTCTGAACATTTGTGTACATTGATATAAATACATACACATGAACACACATTGTTCTGATTTTCTGAACATTTGTGTACATTGATATAAATACATACACATGAACACACATTGTCCTGATATTCTGAACATTTGTGTACATTGATATAAATATATACACATGAACACACATTGTCCTGATTTTCTGAACATTTGTGTACATTGATATAAATACATACACATGAACACACATTGTTCTGATTTTCTGAACATTTGTGTACATTGATATAAATACATACACATGAACACACATTGTCCTGATTTTCTGAACATTTGTGTACATTGATATAAATATATACACATGAACACACATTGTCCTGATTTTCTGAACATTTGTGTACATTGATATAAATACATACACATGAACACACATTGTCCTGATTTTCTGAACATTTGTGTACATTGATATAAATACATACACATGAACACACATTGTCCTGATATTCTGAACATTTGTGTACATTGATATAAATACATACACATGAACACACATTGTCCTGATTTTCTGAACATTTGTGTACATTGATATAAATACATACACATGAACACACATTGTCCTGATTTTCTGAACATTTGTGTACATTGATATAAATACATACACATGAATACACATTGTCCTGATTTTCTGAACATTTGTGTACATTGATATAAATACATACACATGAACACACATTGTTCTGATTTTCTGAACATTTGTGTACATTGATATAAATACATACACATGAACACACATTATCCTGATTTTCTGAACATTTGTGTACATTGATATAAATACATACACATGAACACACATTGTCCTGATTTTCTGAACATTTGTGTACATTGATATAAATATATACACATGAACACACATTGTCCTGATTTTCTGAACATTTGTGTACATTGATATAAATACATACACATGAACACACATTGTTCTGATTTTCTGAACATTTGTGTACATTGATATAAATACATACACATGAACACACATTATCCTGATTTTCTGAACATTTGTGTACATTGATATAAATACATACACATGAACACACATTGTCCTGATTTTCTGAACATTTGTGTACATTGATATAAATATATACACATGAACACACATTGTCCTGATTTTCTGAACATTTGTGTACATTGATATAAATACATACACATGAACACACATTGTCCTGATTTTCTGAACAAAGGCCATTGTAATATTTTAATATATTTTAAAAAATTGATAATTATTGTAAAGCAAATTTAACAGGTATCAGATAAGACAACATGTTCTGTTTATTTAAAGACCAAGTTGGAATGTTACAAGATAATACTGGCACCTTGCTGTCTTGATGATGTTAGTTTGCTACGTTGTGCTTAAAAAAAAACGGGCATAATAACTACGACCCATGGTGGTAGTGAATGTGACTGAACAGACCCATTCATGCAATAAATGTTTATCCACAATGGATGCATGTGAACACATAGTAATTTCCACCATCTCGCACAATCTGATGTCTCGCTCAAGCAGTGTCTGACCTATCTGCACTCCTTTTCTCCTTTGTCTTTATTCCATTTTTGACCTTTTCTCTAATGCAACGTGATCAATGGCAACTTGCTCCCAATGCCTGTATCATTCATGGCCATTTACATCTTTGTACCATAATAGAGGCTGACCCCAAGATCTTGTACCCATCTTAATTCACCAAAAACAGATGTCCTTTGATATTCTAGCATCATCCATCCTCCTAAATTGCTCTATCTATCTAAGTTTGCAATAACTGAGCATGAAACAAACCATCACATCATCTGATCTTTCTAATACTTCGGTATTGATTATCTTATCTTGCCACTCAATACTAAGTATTCTTCATAGACACTGTATATGAAAGCTGACACACAAAACATATGCCATGACCAAATTAGCTGGTGTTTACTGAAGATAGGATAGAAACAACACCTGTTTACAATTCAAAACAATGTATTCCCTTAGTTAATTCAAACACAGAAGTCATAAACAACATGTTGCACAATTTATTGCCTGGCATTTTTTGTTTCTGTTTAATTCATTGATTACACAAAGCTGTACTCTGTGGCAAAGTAGTTAAACCATCTGCCTCATGCTCTGAAAGTCATGGGTTCCTGATCAGTCTGCATTGTTTAGATGATGAGTGCAATTTCTTTCAAATACCCTAGGGGTCATCACTGGAGTTACAGAGTTCATGCTTTGTGTGATGTGTTCAGCTGGCTGCTTGCCGTTCTGCAGAAATATACCCAGCCAGGTGGCATTAAACCTAATCCAATGAAACTCATCCTCTTGGCTTTAGCCATTAACCTTTAGTAGAAGCAATATCTTCTGCTTAATAGGTGGATTAGCACATCTTCTGTAATTCTGTTGACCATAATTTAATTTTTACTTCTCTGTGTCCTCAGGAATCTCACACCTCCACCACGTGTAGTGTTTCCAAAATCATGTTTAGCTTCTACACTGACGGAGCTTCATATTGCAAATAATGACCTGAAGACAGTTCCTGATGGAATCAGTGATATGGAAAAGTTAACGACCCTGGACTTGAGCGAGTAAATATTTCTTTCATTGCATTCCTGTTTTGTGTAGTTGCCATGCTGTTTTTTATTCTCACACTTTCTACAACAAAGATCTGTCAATGTTTCATGTGTCCTGTATTCTTCATGTCACTGTCTAATACTGTTTAGGTAGTTCTGAATGTTATTATTAATTTAAGATTGTTTTAAAATAGTTTTAAAGGTGCATGCACTCTAATCTACTTTATATGTAACAAAGTAAAGGACCTTTTTTACACTTCTTGAGGAGTATTGGGCAAACGGTGCTAGCCGAATATTTTTACAGAGAGGTTACATGGTCAGTATAACACTAGCCACCTTTACTTCCCAAGATATTTCAAGGTGCTTATTTTAAGCTGGATTGACCTTGGAGTCTAGGTCAATGTTTACAAATATGCCTGGATGCAAATTTGACCCCACGACTACTGGACTGACAGGCAAAGGTACTAGCCACTGCACTACCATGGCTCCCTAATTAATATGTACAAGAGGTAATTGATCCTGCATTTATGGAAACTTTTCCCTATTTAAATTCCTAATTTTAATGTCAGGTTATAATTGAGAAAATCCATGGTTGCTTAGTGCATGCACTAGTAGTAGAATTGCAGTTTTTCACACCATAAAATATGAAAAAGGCATTAATATCAAAAGAGATAAATAAGACATTAAAAATGAGAATAGTCAAATGTTATATTTGTTTAACACTGCTAATTTATGCAAAAGCATGTGCAATAAAAAAGAATAGGACACCAAAAAGTTAACATAGTATATTTAGAGAAGCTGGAAATGAAAATAGAGCAGATGAAAGAAATAAAAAAATAAAGACAAGTCAAATATTTTGGAAACATTAAAAGACATGACACTCATATGAAAACTATACTGAAGGGAAACTTCAAAGGCAGGCAAACAAACGGTAGACAGCGATACAATTGGGAAGAAACAGAAGAACTGCAGTCTATCAGAGTGTTCAACTGAAGTGAGAGACAGAGATCATTGGTGATCTGTTGTAGCCAACCTTCATCGTGGAGTTGACACTTGATTGATTAATAACTCTTGGGTCAATGAACACTAGCAGTTTTTCTGGGAAGGAAAATCAACGAGAAAGAAATCTGGCCACCCCTAATTATTATACAGTTATCTAGCATATGTGGAAAGCTTCACATGTCACACTCCTTGACAACATCCATGGGATTTTACCGGGTGTTTGTAAAGTCTCACTACACTTTGTATGTAGAAAAAATTTGAAAAATTAAGTGCATGATGTAAAAAAATGTGCTCCACAGTCCTTCGTGAAGCAATATGCAGCTAATAGCTGTCATCTGCTGGAGTAATTATTTGCACAGAAGAACAAATTTGTCACATTTGTTCTACATACAAAGTGTAGTGAGACTTTACAAACACCTGGTAGATGGCTTGGTCAAATGGCATAAATGTAATCAGATCTTAGAACCTGATCTGGGACTCAGATGATTGCATGAGATGGTGAACCAAGATTGCCTAAGCTTAGTGGCATGGCATTTATTGATAGTTAGTTAGTTAGTTAGTCGACAGATCATCCTCGTTGCACATCGGACCATTCAGTCCATAAGTGCTCGGATCCCCTCCTCAGCAAATCCCGCAGCGTGTAGCGGCTAACGACGCCAGTTCTGTGTTGGTTTATCAATCTTCTTTGGCTTCCTGCGTAGTGTTCTTGTTTGGCCACCCCTCTTTTAATTTGCTGCTCTCGCAGTCTGGCCATTGTTGTAGATTCACAGTCATCACTTGGTTCTTGCAAAAGTCTCACTTCTCGTAGGGCATTCAGAATGTCAGCCTGGTCCATGGCGCGTCCGCCCTCAACAGTAGCCTCACCTGCGAGCTTGTCAGCCCGCTCATTTCCTTGTACTCCCGCATGCCCTGGCACGAAGATGAAACTAATCTTTGCCAGCCGAGACCGCTTCAGAGGCAGCAACCATTCTCTTCGAATCGACCCCTCCTCTATCCTCTTGATCATGTTCATTGAGTCGCTAAGGAAACAAGCCCTAGTGAATGTCTGTGTCTCGAGCCATGTTATTGCTTTACTTACTGCCATGACTTCCATGGTCAGGCTACTTGTGGTTTCAGTGAAAGCACCAGAGTCCTCCTTCACAATTCTCCCTCCGGCCCGAGCTGTAAAGGCCCATGAGCTTCTCACATGTCGGACGACCGACCCATCTGTGTAGATGACCGCGTCACTGTCTAGCGAATTCTCGAAAATCAACGCTTGTACTTCAGCCTCAACAGCAGCCGGATTTTCTTGTCTGCATTTTCTATCTAGTTGGATGCAAACTGAAAAGGATGTGCAGAAGTCTGTTGGCACTTGCACCCACTCCTCGCCAGGTTCTAAGTCCTCAAGTGAACACACCTGTTGAAGAATGTCCTCGGCTTGACCCATCCACGACCGTCCTCTTTTTAACCTGCTGCCCTTCACCTTCCTAATTTCACTATGCAGTGGATGCTGTGTGTTTGCGTTAATTCTGAGGTAGGCACGTGCCCTGCAAACTTGCATTCTCTCTTCAATGGTTGGAAAATCAAGAAGGTAGCGCATCGCCCTGCATGCTGTATCTCTTGTACATCCAAGAATAATGCGCATAGCTTCATTCTGTATCCTTTCCATCCTTTCTATCTGCTTATGGCTGACAGTCAGGATTGCCATTGCATACTCCAAAACAGACATGACCAGCCCCTCGTACAGAAGACATAGATGGCGCTGCTCACAGTTTACTGCCGCCATCACCCGCATCGCTGCCAAACCCCGCTTGGCCTTTGTTATCACCTGGTCTATGTGCACATTATAAGCAAGGCTTCGATCAAACCGTATCCCCAGGTAATTCATTGCCTGCGTTCTTTCCACCGTCTCTGAACACAGCATTACAGTTGGTGTTGGATTGTTGACAATATGATTATTCAACGAGAACCAGGTCACTGTTGCCTTAGTTGGGTTGACCATTGCCCCAGCTTCATCACACCAAGTACTTATGCGATTGAGTTCGGTTTGTAGTTCCACAGCAACCTCCTCTCTATCCTTACCCTGACGATACACTAAAACATCATCGGCATATGACAATGTCCTGCCAGGTCCAGTGATCTGCTCACTGGTGATTCTCACTGTGTAGGCGTTGAACAGTACCGGAGATAATGGTGATCCCTGTGGTAGGCCAGGATATATTGTTGTTGGTTCCGAAGTCCAACTGCCACATCTAAAAACTACTTTCCGTTGGAAGAGAGCTGCAGCGATCCAACTAAGGAGGAATGGACTTACGTTTAGTTCAAGAAGCTGAAACATTAAAAAATCCAGTGGTACTCTGTTGTATGCGTCCTCAAGATCAATCGCTGCAGCAACGGTTTCAGTGCCTGAGTGGAAACCTTCATAGACATCGTGGGCAAAGACTGCTGCATTGGTCCAGGTTTCTCTTTTTGGACGGTACCCACCCAGGGTAGGTGGGAAAACACCTTGCCTCTCTAGTTGGCTTGATATTTTCCTGGCAATTACCTTCTCCAGCAGCTTGCCTATTGTATTCTGCATGGTTATAATTCGATATCCCTGAATTTTCTTGTGGTCTTTGTCAGGCTTCGGCAAGGGAATCAGATAGCTGTGTAACCATTCCTCCTTGATGCTAGCACTCCCTATACTGTTGTTGTACATGTCTGCTAGTTTCTCTAGCTCATTGTCGGTACACCTATTTATGTCGTCGTATCTTATGCCATCAGGACCTGGAGCACTGTTTTTTGATCGTCGAAGCACAGCCTTGATTTCTTTCACTGTCACTGTGTCTTCATCCGAAGTGTCCTGGGCCTTGCATCTGTCTGAGGTGACCTCCTTGGCCAGATTCCGGCCTCCCATGTCTGTCTGGTTGCTCTGCTCAAGGTAGCGTTCAAAGAGGGCTTTGCCCTTGTCCTCGTCAGTCCTCTGCCAGATGAGGTCAGCACCTTGGAAGTCAGAAATGCTCTTATTCTTGACTACACCACTCATGCTTTTATGTAGTCGCCAGAACAATTTCAGTGACTTGTCTGTGCTTACTCTTTGACACACCTCTGCCCATTTTTCGCTTTTAACCACCGTGACCAGTTTTTTGAAATAGCTTACTTTTGTGTGCATCTCTCTTTCTAAGTGCAAGCAGGAACTAGGATGACCAGCTCTGTTCTTCTTGGCATTTTGCCATCTCCTTACAGCACTACGCTTATCCACCCAAGCCTTCTCCACCTCGAAACTCCACCACGGTGGCTGCTCCCAGCTTTTTTTCCTTTTCTTCCTGCCCTGAAACGTTCTGCGCTTGTCACGTCTTATTTTGATGGTGAATAAAAGTCTAAGCTTACTGTGCAGTTGGCTACAACTGATGAGTTGTATACAGAAAATAGTTTGCACAGTTTAACAACAAGTCAAAGAAGAAAGCCACCATGGAACTGATAACAGTTCTTAGGTCACACATTGTAGTCAGCTATGGTAACTTGTACATGGCTTCCTGCAGTGATTAGTGAGGATCATCCTCATCTCATTCTAGACAGGTCCATGGGTGCTCCAACTTTCTCCCTAACATCTCTGCCTGCGAATATTGAATGATCGTATCAGTTCTGTGTTGGCTAATCAAATATCTTGTTCTCTTGACAAAATCTTCATGTCTTGGTGGCTCCCCACTACACTCCCATCTCCCACAATCTGGACAAAGAAGCAAATTCCCAGGTTTCCTTAAAGTCATCTGTTGTAGCATTGATGCAGCATCTCTTATAGCATTGATGATGTCTGACATATCCATTGCTCTTGCCTCCTCAATCATCATAATATTTGCCAACTGATCGGCTTGCTTGTTGCCTTTCACTGAGAACCCATATGTGGAGAGAATGATATGGTGGAGGATTGGGAAGGGTTCTGGACGAATCTGAAAACTGAGAGGGAAGACCAGGAGAACTTTCAATCAGTTGACAGTTGGAATGATTAGCAGTATAACTCTTTGCTGGCTGTTGAATGAGAGGACGAAGCACATGTGGGACTGTCCTGAGTGCAGTTATGTCAGTTCTTAGCTCATCTCATCTGAACTCAACTTTCACGTCTGAGGGCTCCATACATAGATGAAAGTTAGCTTGACTAATTGTGATGTATTCCTGCAGAGAAAAAAGACTTCATATTCTGTGTATATGTTAACTTACATATTGAACTCCAGCATCTACATGAAGCTTGTTTGGTATTCCTATTAATTATGGACATGTTGATTTTAATTCTAGAAATTCCAGAATCACTGAACTTCCTTCTGACTTAGGGAAGCTGAAGAGACTATTACAACTTAAGGTGGTTGGTATCACTGTCAAGGATAAGGAACTGCAGAGCCTGATTTCCTCTTTAAGTAAGATTTAAGATTGTGCCTAAATATGCAACTGAAGTAAATGATGTTATTTTGGGGCAAGTGCAGAAATTCAGATATCTAGGCACATGGATAACATCACATGGAAAATGCATTAGTGAGATAAAGAACAGAATAGGACAAGCTAAGCTGCTTTCTATCAAATGATGAATGTTTTTTGCAATAAGTCATTGTCATTGAAAGTTAGAAAAAGAGTTCTTGCATTTTAAATAGAACCAATTTTAACATACAGCGGCGAATCCTGGACAATTAGTAAACAGCTGAAAAAATCCCTAGAAGCCTTGGAGATGTGGTTTTATAGAAGGATGCTGAACATTAAATGGACAGCCAAAATGAGCAATCTGAACATTCTGAGGGAGGCTGAGTCGCAAAGACAACTGATCACAAACATTAGAAAGAAGCAGTCATCATTTGTTGGCCACATTATGAGAAGACAAAAACTGGAACATGTTGTGACAACCAGAAAGAATTGCGGAAGGAAAGAGGAAGACAGCTTGAGAAGATTCTTGACAGTCTTATATCATGGCACGGAAGGGAGTCAACACAGAAATTGATCCATGCTGTCGGAGATCCCATTTTTTGGAGAGGCATGGTCGCCCATGCTAGCCAGCAAGGCACAGGATGATGATAGTGATGAATGTGTTTATTATCATTATTTAGGATAGCACTAGCTAGCTGACTTATAAATACTATATATGTATCATATTTTTGGACAAAACTCCTAACTAGCAGCAGACTGTTTAGTTGATGGGACTATACGGCCTAGCATTAACACCTAAGGCTTGCCAAGCTGGAGCATCTTTCAGGAATCTTAGCAAATTCTGCCTAGATTATATGGAATCAATCAATTTACTACTACTATTACTGCTACTAGTTGCTACTTCTACTACTTATATTGCTATCATTGCTACAATTACAGCTTGTACTACTGCTACTATTAAACTACCACTACTGCTGCTACAACTACATCCACTGCTACACTATTGCTTCTACTATCTACTGCTACTTATATTGCTATAACTAGTACTACTACTGCAGCCACTGTTGCTACTACTACGACTGCTACTACTACTAATTATAGTTACTACTACTACTTGTAACTGCTATTACAACAACACTACAAACTACAACTGCTACACAACTGTCTGCAGTATGTGGCAGATGTATAAATATTAAGTTTGTTATTGCATTTAAAAAAATTGTCTTTTGTAGGTGTCTGCATACACAGTCATACATGTTTGGGCTGGTGCATGCGAGAGAGAGAGAGTGAAAGAGAGAGAGAGAGAGAGAGAGAGAGAGAGAGAGGAAACCAGAGAAAGATTTATGTATAAAGCTAAAACAGCTGAGCAACAAATAAGTAACACCATCATTTTCAAAGTATCAGACAACAGAAAGGATTAATGAGTCATACTGAATCGCTGCGGAAGTCTGTTGTCCGTAAAGTCACCTTCATCTTCGTCCCGGGACATGTGGGAGTCGAGGGAAATGAACGAGCTGCCAAACTGGCTGGCTCTGCACCCCCTGTAGATGGCCAGCCCATGGATCGTGCCGATGTTATTAACGTCCTCAAAGATATGGTGAGAACAGAGGACTTTGACGTCAGTGAATCCACATCGCTGTCCAGGATGAAAGACTTGGGAGTAAGAATCGGCACGGCCAGACGCGAGAGGTACATCGGGAAAAAAAAGCGCCTCGTCAACCAACACAGAACTGGCACTATTAGCCACCGGATGCTGATGCATATGCTGGGGGGGGGGGGGGGGGGGGGAAGGATCTGAGCACCTATGGACATGTCCGGAGTGCAATGAAGATACCCCAACTGATAACTGATAACAGACCAGGGAACTGAAGAATAATAATAATTGAAAACTCATAAATGTAGGACTGGAAACACAAAACAAGTGTTGTGATGTGAGGTGGTCTGCTTTTTCTCTTTCTTTACACTTTTGTCCCTCTAATGGAATCTTATTTTTAACCACTTTCCTTCCACACTAGAGCCACTGTTACCATACTATAATACATATACTGAAGAAATTATGAGCAGGAATATAAAATTATGTGATGTCAATGGCCAACAAACAGTTCAAGGATTAATTTATCAAATTTCATAGGTTTTAGTACTAGAGAATGACTTTACATATAAAGATAATGCCAGTTTGGGATTATGTAACCATATTATATTGTTTCAGACTACCTTGTCTACAGGTTATTAACCCTGTTACTTTCAGAAATCTGACTTGTGGATAGTTAGATAACACAGGAAATAAGATAAATGAAATAAACTCTTCCTACCAGCAGGAAGCAACTCCCATCAAAGTTGGAGCTTTGTTGACTGCACAATCAGGTATAGAACATTAGAATATCAGTAGCAAATGGACACACCTGTTGGCACATGCCTTGGACAGATGCATCAAAATGGAATAGATATTGTAATATGAGCCTAGAAACCATGGAGCATAACAAAAGAAGAAATAACGCTGTAGACTCTGTTATGCATATTTTATTAAGTACTAGCTGACCCGGCCCGGCTTCGCCCAGACTCTGGTGGGGAGCATCTAATTTAATTCATATAAGTAGTCATATAAGTTCTCGTTCCCGTTACCGACTATCTGTCTGTCTGTCTGTCTGTCTGTCTATCTGTCTGTCTGTCTGTCTGTCTGACCCGGCCCGTCTTCGCCCAGACCCTGATGGGGAGCATCTCATTTAATTCATATAAGTAGTCATATAAGTTCCCGTTCCGACTATCTATCTGTCTGTCTGTCTGACCCGGCCCGGCATCGCCCAACTCCTGGTGGGGAGCATCTCATTTAATTCATATAAGTAGTCATATAAGTTCCCGTTCCCGACTGTCTGTCTGTCTGTCTGTCTGTCTGTCTGTCTATCTATCTATCTATCTGTCTGTCTGTCTGACCCGGCCCAGCCCATGGTGGAGAGCATCTCATTTAAATTATATAAGTAGTCATATAAGATCCCGTTCCCGACTATCTGTCTGACTGTCTGTCTGTCTTGGGTAAATGTAGGAGGGAGGAGGAAGAGGGAGGTGGAGGAGGGAAGAGGAGGAGGAGGAGGGAGGAGACAGGAGGAGTAGGGAGGAATAGGAGGGAGGAGGAGGGATTAGGAGGAGGAGGGAGGAGTAGGGTGGAGGAGGAGGCGAGGAGGAGGAAGAGGGAGGAGGAGGGAGAAGGAGGGAGGAGGAGAACGCAGGAGGAGAAGGGAGCAGGAGGAGGAGAGGGAGGAGGAGGGAGAGGGAAGAGGAGAGAGTAGGAGGAGGGAGGAGGCGGAGGGAGGAGGAAGAGGGAGAAGGAGGAGGGAGAAGGAGGGAAGAGGAGGAGGGGAGAAGGAGGGAAGAGGAGGAGGGGAAGAGGAGGAGGGGGAATGTGAAGGGAGGAGGAGGGAGGAGGAGGAGGAGGGAGGCGGACGAAGCAGGAGAGGAAGAGGGAGGAGGAGGAATGTGAAGGGAGGAGGGGGGAGGAGGTAGAGGGAGGAGGAGGAGGTAGAGGGAGGAGGAGGAGGGGGAGGAGTGAGGAGGAGGAGGAGAGGAGAGAGTGATGAGGAGGAGGGCAGGAGGAGGGAGGAGGAGGAGGAGTGAGGAGGAGAGAGGAGGAGGAGGGATGAGGAGGAGGGAGGAGGAGGAAGAGGGAGGAGGGAGGAATGTGAAGGGAGGAGGGAGGAGGTAGAGGGAGGAGGAGGAGGGAGGAGGAGGAGTGAGGAGGAGGAAGGGAGAGGAGGGAGGAGTGAGGAAGAAGGAGGAGGAGGGAGAAGGGGGAGGAGGGAGGAGGAGGAAGAGGGAGGAGGGAGGAATGTGAAGGGAGGAGGAGGTAGAGGGAGGAGGTAGAGGAGGAGAAGGGATGAGGAGGAGGGAGGAGGAGGAATGTTGAAGGGAGGAGGAGGGAGGAGGTAGAGGGAGGAGGAGGAAGGAGGTAGGAGGGAAGGAGGAGGGTGAGAGGAGGAGGAGGAGGAGGAAGAAGGAGGAGGAGGGAGAAGGAGGGATGAGGAGGAGAGGGAGGAGGAGGAATGTGAAGGGAGGAGGAGGGATAGGGAGGAGGGGGAGGGGAAGAGGAAGAGGGTAGGAGGAAGAGTGGAGAGGAGGAGGGAGGAGGTAGAGGGAGAGGAAGAGGGAGAAAAGGGAGGAGGGAGGAGGAGAGAGGACGGAGGCGGGGAGGAGAAGGAAGGAGGAGGAAGATTGAGGAGGATGGAGGAGGGAAGGAGGAGAATGGAGGGAGGAAGAGGTAGGAGGAGGAGGAGGAGAGGGCCGAGGGGAAGAGGAAGAGGGTAGGGTTAGGAGGGGAGAGGAGGAGAAGAAGGGAGGAGGGAGGAGGAGGAGGAGGGATTCTTCAGCTTATAGAAGGAAATTACGTTCAGGAGGAAAGGAGGGTATATGAAATTAAGGAGAATAATGAGGAGGAGGAAGGAAAGGGAGGTTTAAGATCCTAGGAGGGAGGAAGAAGAGCTAGATATTTAGGCGGAGGGAGGATTCCTTTAAGGGAGGAGGAAGAGTAGGAGAAGGGATAGGAGTTGTGGAGGAGAGGGGAGGAGGAAGGGGAAGATGTTGATAAGAAGGGATAGGATTTTTTAGGAGATTAGGGAGAAGGAGCAGGAGGCTAGGAGGAGGAGGGATGAGGAGGGAGAGGGAGGAGGATGGGAGATGAGTATTGAGGCGGATGGAGGATGTAGGAGGGGAGGAGGATGGGGAGGAGGGGAGAAGGAAGAACGAGAGGATGTGCTGAGGGAAAGCATTCTTACAGGGTTAGAGGCGAAGGGTCCTTTTATTCTTTGCTGTCTAGTCTAGGAGAAGAGAGGAGGAGAGAGTTCGCCATTCCGAATTCATACTCGTTCTAGTTCTTTCCCTTCTACACGACTGTAGATAACTTCCTTACACATAAAAAGATGAATTGTTATTGATATTGCCGTGGCATGGAGGAATATCAGCAGCAGAGTTGATCCAAAAAACCAAAGACTGAGATCTACGGAGAGCCATGAACGCCTACGCCAGCCGGCACGGCACTTGATGATGATGATTGCCGTGTGATGATTCTGTGTAGTCACGTCATTCTCTTCCCTTTCCCTAGCGTTTTGGTTCGGGGATTCTTTCATCATCATCATCATATATTTACGTACGTATTTTGGGAGGGGGAGGAGGGAGGAGGAGGAAGAAGAAAAAAAAACTATGACAGTTGACAGCTCTGGAATGAAAGGAAGGCGTGTAGAAAATTTCATCTCAATCGGATGGGCCGTTCGCGAACAAATAAAGGACATACATATATATTTACATACATATTTACATACATACACTTTGTTTTATAGATATAGATTGTGACCACTCTGCTAATTATTGTGACTAAATTATTTGCTTTCTAATATTAGAGATGCGTGAACATGAAAAATAGCATCAGTTTGGATGATGTTTACATGTATATTGCAGTGTAAAATGCCAAGTGAGAACACTAACATAATAATATATAAGTATTTCATTCTTAAAAGTTGTAATGTAAAATTAAAGCTCCATAATTTTCATATCTATTGTGCTAGAAATGTTTCTGAACAAGAACAGTTTCTGACTGTATCAAACTGTCTACTTTGTAAACCAAAGAATGTGCTAGCCCAGATTCATGAAATGTTTACCTAAACAAAATCCTGCTAAAGTGGTGATTATTCTACTGGCTTTCTGACAATAAGTGGACATGATGGTGTAATGGTTAGGGTGTTATGCTGACATTGGCATGAGCACATTGGATGAGGGTTCAATGTCAGTTCACTGTGGGAGGGAAAGACTGGCAACCTGTCTCTGTGTGCACTCAGACCTACAAAATATGATTACCCTAACATCACATACTCACAACAAGTTTCTACTATTGTTCTTGTTTTTTTTATAAAACCCATAATATTGACTAAATTCAAATTCCAATAGTGGTGAACGATTTGCTTTTACTATCAGTATAACTTTGGAAGTAACTAAGCTTAGCAAGATGAGCGCTAGAAATCTCTGGGAAGCATCATGCTTGCCTAATCACCCCAGTTGGATTGTTTGATCATTGGATATATGAGTCTAAAAACTCTCAAAAATGTACCTTAACTCCTTCACCCCAGAGCAGCACTTGATATGTAATTGGCTGTTCCATTTGAATGCCAATCATTGCAACATATATTCTTGTACTTTTTTCATATTTGGCTGGGTATACTAAAGAAATCTGGCTCCCCAGTTGTCACTTTTACTGTGTATTTATTCACCCTTTGAAAATAAAGAACTATATAAGAAAATAAAGAAGAAATAAAGAACTGATTTTTTCTAGCAGTTTCTTATGCAACGGTAGTGCGGTGGCTAGCACGCTTGCCTGTCAGCCTGCTGGTCAATGTGGAGAAAAATTGACCTGTGCTTCCAGGTTAATTCAGCCTAAAATGGGTGCCAATAAATGTTCTTGGAAATAAAAGCAGCCTTGTGATACTGACCACATCACCCATCCAATGCCAACTGGTCTACACAAGTATGCATCTCATACCATATACCCAGTACACCTCATGCCAAAGAAAAGAGTCCTTTACTTTACTTTTTACTTTTACTGTCTTTTGTGTCCTGGTCTCTTCGGCCAGTTGGGACAAATGAATGTAAATTGTAAACATCCTGAATGTTATGTCTTATATGTCACCATAAATGCATTTCTTTTTGCAGAGGATGACAGACATGTTGTGTATGCTAGTGATATTATTATGTATCTGGAAAGGAAGCGCAGGAATTGTGTCCAGCCTGAAATTCTAAAAATTGTGGTGCTTGGTTGCAAGGTGGGAACTTTTAAGATATTAGCTGTTTACAGAATTGTTTGTCAACATGAAGTAAAATTATATTGTACAATCTTTAAATGTCATGTTTAACACTGTTTTGCTTTTTTCTGTTCAGTGCAAATTGTCATCATTGCACCCCGGACATGTGTTTCATTCTCATTCAATTTGTGAATTTGTAAAAATTGACTTAGGCTCTCAGAATGACCCAGCCTATAATTGGTACCAGAACATTTCCTGAGAAGTAAAGGCAGCTGGCTTGTTATCGACCACATTACCCATCAAGTGATGATTGTTTTGGTTTGCATATCCTATTTACAGGACATCACTGTCAACACCAGCATTTTACTGCTGTTGTTGATGTCTTGGCAAGTTTACGTTCAGTAGTTTGCCACTGCTTTCTGAACGACCGGCTCCCATACCAACTCGTTAAAACCCAGCGCAACGCTGCTGCCAGATCGACCGCAGCTGTGTTTTGAACGCAGGTAAGCGGCTTACGAATCACGTCCATAAGCCCTTAGCCACGGAGACTGGCAAGTGCTGATTGGTCGATAAAAATGTAGAGCTAGCACCATAAACGATCGTGGCCGGTCTCCGTGGCCAAAGGCTTCTGTCACTATCTTCTAGACCATCCATATTTCTCTAACCTTCACATACCCCTTGTTTGTTGTTTTTTTGTCCTGTAGCAGATATTGCCATTAGAGGGTGAAGTCTTAGGCTTTCACATATTCTAGGCACATCCTAATGAGGTTGGATGGAAAGTTCCCTTCCTTGCTGCCTTTCCTTCCCAGATAATTCTGAGAAAACTTTGAAAATAATTTAATTTAAAAAAAAAAAATGGTTTTGTCTCGTTTGTTTTAATCATTCTTCATAAAACCAAATGTACAGATTATGACCAATTTAATAATACTTGTCATGCTAGTATGATTTTAGGTTCATTAATTTTTCTAGGATAAATGTAATTTTTACTATTTGATTTTAAATGTATTTTTAAAATGTCTTCTTAATACAGGGCAAAAATGGACCTTGTATTGTTCAAAAGCTGGCGGGTGGAAAGAATGCTGGTACATGTGATCAAGAGGTATCTTGTAATGTCTGTCAGTTTGTTTATTGTTAAATAACAATTTAAAGTTACAAATATAGGCTGATTCTTGCATAATATGATCAAATATTCTAGCTAGTTTAGCTGACAATTCACTAGTTCAGGTAAGATATTGTGAATATGTTTGGAGATCCCAGATTGTTGCAGTTATAAATCAAGATAGGATAAATAGTGAAGAGCTGAACATTAAAGACTACTGTATGAAACGTGGAGAAAAATTCATATATATATATATATATATATATATATATATAATATATAATATAAGGACAGATTGACAGTTTTCTTTCATTTGAGTCTCATTTCTCTTTTTTAAAATGTGCCTGTTTGTTAGTATATCTATTGTTATTGCTAAAATTAGTTGTATTATTGGGTTACCATTTATAAAATATTATATTATTTTATTATTTTGTCAGAAATATGTTCCCTTTTTTTGTCCTTTGATAAAGTTTGAAATTTTGAGATATTTTAAAAATTATTTATAGTTACTGCTCTTTGTTTACTATTCTCTCTTTGCTTGTATACTTGATTTCAGAGAATTGAAAATGTGGGATTTGGAAGAATGTGATACTAATTCATTTTTATTTACAGAATTTGACAGTCACTCAGATGTCTCCAAAACAGGTTGGTTGTAATTGACTGTATTTTGTAACTGTAATTTTCATAGAAACTATAATGTTGAAATAACTAGTGTTAATGAAATAACTAGTGTTAATGAAATTAACTATCCAAATCAACTTACTCATAATCATTTTGCTGAAAATATAACAGTAACAAACAAAAAGAAATAGCATGTTGCATGTTTGCAGTTCTGCCATAAGGTTTTGTAAGAAATAAAACAAAGATGGACAAATCACTGCAGTCTGCACTTCTGTTACGTCAACCAGAAACATATATTTGCAGATAAATGTGATCTGCTTAAAAGAATTAGTGATGTATTTGTAGGGTAGTTGGAGCATGTCTACATGAATGTTTCAACATTTTTTTAATGAAATGGGATTAGTTATTCTTATAAATGGTATATATGCTATTTTAAATTGTTTTTATGTCCCTCTGGGGATTGGATTTGAAGATGTTGACAATGAAATACCTTAAAACCTGTAGTGGAAACATGACCAACATAGACCTGATCCCACCCAACACATATGTGCTGTGATGCACCATGACCTGGTTACATTCTTCTATGGCTGTCTGCGAATGTGAAGGTCATTTACCAGTTTTGCACACCCCTGTTTAGTTTCTGAGCTTGGAAGGAGAGTTCTGCAGCAAAGTCCTTATGGATAGAGATGGTATTTTGGTACCAGGTTGGGAAGAAATCTCTACATCAGTCTCACTCCGATAGATGCAAGCTCATTTTGAAGAGCTTAGATTACCCATATATCAGTGCATCAGATTTAAGAATTAAAACTCGGTCTTCCAGAGGATTCTCAACGAACCAGCTGTATTTATACACTGAGTAAATGTGACACTTTGGTAGTATCTTCTATGAAATAACCCTTAGCTTTCATACTTCTGTGCTTTATCTAGTCTGAATCGGTCAGTATGCATTATTGCTTTTTATTTATTTGTTGTTTTTTTTTTCCAGAGAAAATCTTTGACATATGAAATCTGGGAAATTCCAGACACCAAATTTACTCCAGCCATCCTGCCATGTTTTCTGTCTTATAACTCATTGTATATTATTATCCATGACGCTACATTCTACGGTGCTGACCTTCATACAGTGTCTGAGAAAATATCTTCTATTCAAGTATGTAAACCATTGGCTTGTTTATTTTAGGGTTATTATAATTAGACTTATAAAATGTATAGCTGATTTAGATTTGTTTGTTAACAGATAACTTTCATTACATTCTAGTTACTCCAATAGGATTCACTCTCCTCGCATAGATGACACATGGATGTTTTTAAAACAGTGCATGAACACCATAACAGTGACAAAGATCCAGATATACATACATTAACATACATTAAATATATTTAGCGGGTTGGTTTCCTGATTTTGAAATATAACCTTAGCAGGCATGTTTAGTTGATCTCCAACTGCTGTGTTATTTTACACATGCACAGATTTTTGTTTTTTGCCCTTATTTGAGAAGGCTATTATCTAATCAACTATCTCAGGATCAGAGGGAAGTATACGATCCTTGGATTCTTTATTTTGTGAAAACCCACAAAATGTTTTGCATTTGGTCTTGTCAAGTTAGAAATAGTCACTCCCCACCTAAATTTTAGAATAAATATTTACAATAGTTAATTCTTGAGTTTAGAATAACTTTTGTTAATTTATTTGCAATAGTTAAGTTTATAAACTTGGAATAACTTTGTTAACTTACAATAGTTAAGTTAATAAAATACTGAATTTAAGAATTGACATAACTGCACGTGGGACATTCCACAATATTCCGCTCCCCTCTTCAAAAGCCACCGAAGAATACCCATGTTAATTATTCCGGTATCAACTTGATGAAAAGCCTGCCTGGTTTCCCCTCTATGCTTTGATTATTATCAGTCCCTTCTGAGCTTATCTTTACAGATGCATATGCTTCATCTGTTCAGCTGCACTCGCCACTCGATTCCATAGTTTTCACCACATCACTTTTATGATAAAGGAGCTCTCCACCCAGAGAGGCATCAGCAGTAGCAGCAGCTAATCTACAAGACTGTTGAATGTCCCTCACATCTGCATGCTCTGGACAGAACATCCATGATATTCTCGCAATCTCCATCCTGCCAAGTGATGTTACCCACCCTTCCTGGAATATGCCAGTTTCCACTTTCTGAAGCATACTCTATGAGTCTGTTACAAACATAACATGTCTGGCTGTTCTGCCCTCCAAAGTAGTTAATAAAGTTAATGTGAATCATTATCAGTGCTTATAATATGTGCAGATAAGAAAGTTATACAAGGGGGCTTCAAATGAAAACCTTAAAAGTGTGATAGAAATTACAATAACCATGCCACTGTCATGTAACTTATCAATATTGTTGTTACGGATGTAAAAATTGTTAAGCACATAACATCATGGTGCAAATGAATCTGGTGACATAATAAGGACAGTTTAAATATGGCCGCCCCACTTTTGACATGCACCAAAGAGGAGAAACATTCAGTTATTCGTTTTTTAATCAGTGAAGGGGTGAAACCTATAGAAATTAATTGTCAAATGAAGGTCCACTATGATGATGCATGCCTGTCAGCCCTGCAAGTGTATGAGTGGAGTAGGAAGTTTCAAAATGGCGTGACTTCTGTGACAGACTGTTCATGACCGTTTCAGTCACACCGAGTAGTCACCCCAAAAGATTTGTTTATACAAGAATCCATGCACTTTATCAATGCTGGAGGAATTGCATTGAACACAGTGGTGACTACATGGACAAATGATACTTTTGTTCTTTACGTTTTCAGAAATTATTCACAATAAAAAAAAAAAAAATGTAAGATTTCCATTTGAAGCCCCTTTGTAACAGTGTTTACACACCCTTTACAAACATCAAGGCTATGGTATTAACTTCTCATGTTTGTGAATTCAACTTTCCACAGGTACATAATCTCATAGCACCAGGTAAACTATTTGATCAGGACATTTTACATCTTATTAATTTTAGTTAGTACTTTTCAAAGCAGGGAGTCATGGTGGTATAGTGGCTAGCATATTCGCCTGCAGGTCTGGTGGTCATGGGCTTGAATATGCAGCAAGGTGGATTTTTAAATTGACACGACTTCCTAGGTAAACTCAGCATAAAATAGGTCCCAGGAAGTGTTTGTGGAAAATAAAAGCAGCTGGGATGACATTGACCACATCGCTCCTTGAGATCTGATTGGTCTATTAAAATATAGGGTAGCTCCATATACCCTATAGATGTGTAGAAAGGATTCTGTTTACTTACTTTTCATAGCAAGTAATAATATATGGGTTTTTATGAAGTAGTTCAGCTTATATATAACATATTGAAATGTGTTTCATTATCCATTGCATTGTCCAGTGCAAACTACTTACATTTCTAAAACTACACATTGCCATGTTGTGCATGGCTTCAAAGTCATATTGTGATGCATATATAACTTATTTTATGGGTTTAAGTTTTCTTTCAAAATGAAATCCCCAGCAATGGCAGAATTCTATTTTCTGATCATTAAGACTCTATGGTTGACCCAGCCTCAGAAAATAGGATAGCATATAATCAGAATATTATGGGAATTTTTCAGTATACCATGAAGGCCTAATACTTCACACTCTTCGTACTTCACTTATTAACATCTGTTCCCAAAGGAAGACAAACTTATACTCCTTGGGGACTTCAATCCAAAGTAGGCAAGGACTACTGCCTCTTGGAGTGGCATCATTGGAAAGTACGGAGTAGGAAATTGTAACAGCAATGGACTCCTCCTCGTTCAGGCCTGTGCTGAACACGATCTCCTGATCACAACACAATTTTCCGTCTTCCCACAAGAAATAGGACATTGTGGATGCACCCTCACTCGAAATACTGGCACCTTATTGACTATGTAATTGTCAGGAGGAGTGACAGACAAGACGTCCGGATGACAAAATCCATGTGTAGTGCCGAATATTGGACAGACCATCGTCTCTTTATTTAGAAAATAAACATACACATCAAACCACTACGGCGTCCTCAAGGGGTAAAAATTTAAAAAAAAACTAAATGTCACCTGCCTAAACAGCAAAAAATGCAGATGTTGTTTGAAAATATGCTGGAAGACCGCCTCAAGCCCAATGCTGCAGCTAAACAGGATGCGGAAACAGAGTGGAGAGCCCTGAAGGACATAATTTACAACACTGCTATGGAAATCCTGGGTCCAGCCTCCTGAAAGCATAAAGACTGGTTTGATGAAAATTACGAAGACATCAACCAATTGTTGGCCGAGAAACATCTTCTCCTCAAGGCATATTTGAATGACCCAAAGTCAACATCAAAAAAAAAAAAAGATGCCTTCAGTAACATTCGGAGAGTAGTGCAGCAGAAACTTCGGCACCTCCTGGCTGAGCAGCAGAGCTGACAAAATTCAAGGCTTTGCTGACAGACATGATATGAAAAACTTCTACGACTCACTGAAAGCGGTCTATGGTCCTACATCACCAGGCATAGTTCCCCTCCTCAGTGCAGATGGGGGAACATTGGTCACTGATAAGAAAGAAATCTTTTCAACGCTGGGCAGAGTATTTCAGCAACATCTTAAATGCAACTTCCTTCTTCGATGATGAAACCATCAACTGCCTTCCTCAAGTTCCCACTAATGATACACTTGATGACCTGCCAACCATAGTGGAAGTAAATAAAGCCATCCAGCAACTTTCCAGCGGTAAGGCGCCTGGTCCTAACTCCATCCCAGCAGAGATATACAAGGCAGGTGGGCCGGTCCTAACAGAGCAGCTTCACCAAGTCTTTACAAACATGGTGAAGCTGCTCTGGGTGAACGAGACCATGCCACAAGATTTCAGGACACGTCAATAGTCCACCTTTACAAACATAAAGGAAACCGCCAATCCTGTGACAACCACCGAGGCATCTCCTTGCTCTCAGTTGCAGGGAAAATACTCGCCAGAATTCTTCTCAATCACCTCACGGCCCATCTCGATCAAGGTCTTCTTCCTGAGAGTCAATGTGGCTTCAGAACAGAAAGAAGAACTGTTGACATGATTTTCGCGGCAAGGCAACTGCAAGAGAAATGTCAGGAACAGAACTCCAAAATGTTCTCCACTTTCATTGACCTTACCAAGGCTTTTGATACAACCAGCAGAGAAGGACTGTGGAATATTATGGTGAAATATGGCTGTCCACGAAAGTTTGTCCAAATAGTGTGGCTATTTCATGATGGTATGCAGGCAAGAGTACAGGAAAATGGTGAACTGTCTGAGACCTTTCCTGTCACCAATGGAGTGAAGCAAGGATGTGTCCTGGCACCAGCACTGTTCAGCCTCAACTGTTTTCAGCTATCTCAATGCCTTTGAGAACAACAACATTGGAATAGACATCAACTATCACATGGATGGAAAGTTGTTCACTCTCAGAAGGCTGAAAACTAAAACCAAAACTAACAGCGACACCCTCAGAGAGCTCAGCTCCTGTTTGCTGATGATTGTGCTCTATATGGCAACTCAGAGGCAGACATGCAACACAATGTTTCAGCTTTCTCACATGCCTGTGCCAACTTTGGGCACAATATAAACTTGGAGAAGACTAGTAATGTACCAGCCAGCTCCAAGGAATAATCACACAGTGCCGAGTATCAAGGTGAATGGTAATAGACTAAGTGTTGTGGAGAAATTCACCTATCTTGGAAGTACTGTGTCACAAGCTGCAACAATTGATGACAAAGTGAATGCAAGAATCTCCAAGGGCAGTGCAGCCTTTGGCAGACTGTACAAGAATGTATGGACAGAAATGGAATAAGCCTGCAAACAAAGCTGAAAGTCTACAAAGTAGTTGTATTATCCACACTGCTATATGCTTGTGAAACCTTGACTGTTTATGCTAGGAAATTAAACCACTTCCACACAGTCTGTCTTAGGAAGCTATTGAAGATTAAATGGCATGACAAGATCCCAGACACTGAAGTTCTAGAAAGAGCATCCATGCCCAGATCTACACTCTGCTAATGAAGAATCAGATTCACTGGGCTAGTCACTTAACTCGCATGGCAGATCACAGGCTCCCTAAACAAATATTTTACGACAAGCTGCATTGTGGTAAACGCTCCCAAGGCGGCCAGAGGAAATGCTTTAAAGATACTGAAAATCTCACTGAAAGCTTTTAGAATTCATCATGACACCTGGGAGACTGTTGCCAAAGACCGAAATTCGTGGTGTACATCATTATGCAAGTGTGCAGTCACTTGTGAACAACCAGGACTGCAAGAGCAGTGAAGAAAAGGCTGGATAGAAAAACCACTGCAGAAGATCCTCATCCTGGAACGTCATGCATTCTTTGCCCACATTGTCAAAGAACAAATACTGAGCCAAAATAGGCCTTATCGGCCATCTTAGAACTCACGGCTCCATACTTTCAACCCCACTGGATGAAATAAATGGTCATCATCATTCTTGATGGACAAACAACAATACTCCACACAACTATTGCAGTATCTGCCATGGGACAAACATTTTGAAATAAAGAAGTTTGGCTGGTGTGAATATACCAACATTGTGTGACAAGACATCTCCCTAAAATGTTTCTTCACATAAATATATGTAATATTGATTGTTTCTATAAACATAAAAATAAATCTTATTCAGCTGTTTCTGCCATAAGATGACCTTTAAACAAAGAGTCCAGTAGTAGGAACCTGTCGTGGGTATGTGAAGTATTAGAACTATCACATTGTGTAGGCCTGAGTGTATTGTGTAGGCTGACTTTTTTTAAGGGGTAGGAGGTCGGTCTTTCCCTCCTATAGAGAACAATGTGTACAGGCATCAAACCCTTGTCTGACAACACTCATGCCATTGCTAGCTTAATGTCCTAATAATTACACCAGCACGCCCGCTAAGAGACTAACTTTACCATGGCAAATATTAGGAGTAGTAGAGAGTTAATTAAATGAAGACTATGGAAGTCTTTGGCTGAGTGGTCAAACCACCTGCCTCACGTTATGAAAGTCATGGGTTCATTTTCAGACTACATCATTCGGTTCATGAGTACATAGTTTTCAGACTTTTGGGGGAACGAACGAACAAACAAACTTTATTTTCAAAGAGTCACAAATTGGGCACACAGGCCCGTCTTACATTCGGCCCTTCCAATCACTCATCTTGCGCTCATCATTGTGCATGCTACATTCACATAAAAAAAAAAAACATTGTCAAATGAATGTTGTAAACATAAGCAATGCATATTACCATACAGGCAGGCAGGCAGACAGACACACATACGCACACTTACATACTTACATCATTTACCCAAACTCTCACAGTTATGCATCCACTCAGTAATACACAAATACACACTCCCTTGCATACACATATACTTTCTCACATCACAAACTCACAAAGGTTTATATACATACACACATACACACGCACACACAGACGCACACACAAGCACACACATTCTCTCTCTCTCTCTCTCTTTCTCTATTTCTCTCTCTCTCTCTGTCATGCCCATGTATCCTCATGTATGCATACAGCAAGGCACACACGTACACTCCTTCCCACACATAGACAATCGGCACATACACACTTTCGCATATGCAAATACACAAATACTCACACAGTCGCACATCAACAGTCACACTTCCACAAACACTTCCTTACATACTCGCTCATATACCCTCTCACAATCACAAACAGTAAATCATTCACGCAGTCATACTCGCTCTCTCGTGCCCATATATATTCAATCATATATAAAACCATGCACGCCTACTCACTCTGCTTCACACAGTCACTCAAATCAATATGCACAGACTCCCACATTGTCACATACATACATTGACAACTATCATTAGCATCCACAGAAAAATGGGAAAATATGCTGCACTTACACATAGCATATCTTAAAGTATATTAATGCAATGCAATAAGGATAATGCTAGCTAAAACAGTGCAATAATGTCACTACAGGTGTCACTAAGGATGTCATTAGCTACCAGGTTCGTGCCCTGTGCAATGCTTGTGTTGAGCTGCTCTTCTGAATGAACACCAAATCATGTGGACTAGAACCCGGTGCAATGAAGTCAATCCTCTTGTCTTTAACCTCTTTAACTCCTTGAAATGATGACTCTTTATTTTTTGTGTAACTTTAATATTATTTCATTAATTTTCTGCAAAGCAAAAAATAAACGTTAGTATCATCTTGTAATTACAAGATTTCTCATTGTATTTTTCAGACATGTGTTCTACGACTAAAGGTCATTGTTGTATGCACCTATACAAAGTCAATGGAGAAATCAACAAGAGGAAAAATTGAGGAGGAAATACGTGAAAAATCTAAGTGTGGTTTTCATAAAGCAACTTTTGTTTCAATCACATTGGGAGGCAGAGATAATTTGGACTCACTCCATCAAGAGATATATTATGCATGGGAAAACATGAGTGATGCTGCTAATGAGAGAGCTGGCAAACTACGACATCGACAGGTGCCAAAAGTGTTTCTTGATGTGCTCAGTTCTGTGAAAAAGCTCCAACAGGACATATGTTTGATGGATGACTTTCTTCAGGTTTTAGGATTGACCAAACAAGACTTGGATGATGGAGTAGACAAGAATCTGAAGTGTATGTTTTATTTATTAATAATAAATGACTGTTTGGAATTTTCTCTCATAAAAAACAGGTAAAAGGGGTACAGACACAATTCGTAATCTCGAATACTGCGTTCGAAACACAGCTGCAGGTGATTTGGAAGCAGTTTGCCTTGTGTTGGTTTTTATAAAATGGTATGAGTGCCGGTCATTCAGGAAGCAAGGGCAAACTACTGAACGTAAACTTCCCAAGAAATCACAAACAGCAAAAAAAAAACTTTTTAAACAGAAAGCACTTTTTATTCAAAATGTGTTTTTGTGATCATCATCATCGTGTAGAAGGTCCTGTGCCCAAATTACACTTTAGTCATGGCCCTTCTAGAAAATTCTCTGACCTTTGCCAGTTCTCTTGTCTCATATATTTTCATGCCCAAAGCATCTGCAACATCCTGTATCCATTTTCCCTCTGATCAACTCCTGCCTTTTCCTCCAACAGCCATGCTTTCCATCACTGTTCTTTCCAAATTTACTGTGAATTAATATGGCCACATTTGTTCAGTAATACCATTTATCCCACATACTGCACTCGAAACACAACTGCAAACTATTTGGCAGCAGACCACCTTGCGTTGGTTTCCATACAGTGGTATGAGTGCCGGTCGTTCAAAGAGCAATGGCAAACTACCGAACGTAAAGCTGGCTTAGGAATCACAAACAGCCAACAAATGCTGGAGTTGACTGCTACATCCTGTAAAGGATATGCAACTTTTGTTAAAGTTCAGATCTTGTAGAATGTCACTATAGTTCTTCTTTTGGTCCATGAGATTCTCTGTAACTTTGAAGTTCAAAAGTCCAGAATTTCATACTTTATTATGACTAAATGGCCTTTAATTCACATCTGTATCTTGTCATAAAAGATGCATATTTTTGTTCTTGCTTGCTTTAAACTCAAGCATAGTCCATAAACATGCAACAACTTCTAGTACACTGGACTGATTTTTTGTTGTATATTTGCTTTTCCTGTTACCAGTGTCCCTCGCCATCAGGTGAACCAACTCCGACTTCAGAGGTAATTGTAATTTACGTCCCCAAGTCAAGGCGAGAAGTCAACATTTTAGTCCCACTGACCAGTGTATGGGTTGAACTTACTACCTCGGCATCAGCACTCCAGATGTTTAAAGACCAGCGCTCTTATCCATTTGGCCATACTGACCCTGATAAAGATGCATGTTCTCAAAAATGTAATTTTAAATGGCTTGCTGGTTTTTTTGTTATAGGTTTGTAATACTGTTTAACCTCAGCATTGGTATGGCCAGTCTACATCTGACTTCCTTTGTACAATCTGAATTGTTGTTGGTTGTGGAGTCAAAATATTCAAAGACATTTTCAATTTCTTCATTGTTAACTGTGATGTTTGCTTAGTCTCTTTGTTCCTCTTCTTCTTCTTTCATTCGCTTGAAATATGTCTATAACTGTAATGTTGTCTCTTGTATGAATCTAACAGTCTTTTTTAGTTCACTCAGCGGTCTATAGAGTTTATCTTCTACTGTTGTCTCTCTAGGCCAGAAGGTTCGCCTGGATATGTTGTAGTTTGGGCAGTCCTGGAGTATGTGCTCTGCTGTCTGCGACACCAAACCACATGTGCACATGGCTGAGTCACCAATCTTGAATTTTGTATAAATGTGGTTGCGTAATCTATTGTGTCCTGTTCTGAGGCGCAGAATAATGACTTGTTCTGGTATGTCCATAATGTGGTAGTCGTCTTGAGTAGGTTTTGGTGGCCTTCTGACTGATGTGATCATTCTTTTATTTTGGTCTCTTTGTAATAAGTATAGTTGTCCTGTATGTAGAAAATGTTTGGTTATCCTTATTGCTTGTAATATTATAATTGGTTTGGATGTAGAAAATGTTTGGTTGTCTTCCCTATTATATGCCAAACAGACATATTGAGCATATTGGTGTTATACCTATATTTTAATAGGTTAATTGGGACTCGGTGGCAATGTGGTGAACAGCACAGCAGCTACCTTTACTTCAACAAGACATTTCCTGTTAGCCATTTTAGGCTGGGTCAACTATAGAGCCCAGGTCAATTAAATGAATCTATCTCAATGCCACTCAAAACCATGATCACCATGCCAGCTGGCACAATGTTATCGTGGGTCCCTAGTAAAGTTATACATACATATACATATAACAAAATCTGTACATATAGGCATCAATCATTGTTATTCTGTTTTTTCCCCCATTTGATTATAGTGCATGAGTTCCTGCTGCAAGCTGGTGGAATGCTTCACTATGATAGTCACCTTAACGAGCTGTCAGATTGTGTCATTCTCAACCCTACATGGCTTTTTAGAGTGCTTTTTAAGTTTTTTAAGGTTTGTTATGTTTTTGTACTTTTTAAAATGCATTTTATAAAAGACAGTATTTAAAAGAAATAAACACTAGAATAAGATTTATTTGTATGTTTGTAGTGACATAAAATATGTGTTTTTATGTGGAGAAATATATATGTTTTGAAAGATGTCTTGTTACATAGGAACCATAGTGGCATAGTGAATTGTGTGCTTGCCTGCAAAGATAGTAGTCTAGGTTTAATCCCTAGCATAGGCAGAATGAATTTTTTAGATCATTACAGCCTTGGGGGTCATTGCAGCCTCATACAAATGGGTTCAGAATTTTGAAATTGTTTGAAAAGCAAAGATGATAAGGAAGGGAACTGGTCACCATACCACATAAGATATGACCTAGAATATGTGAAGGCCTAACTCTTCACACCTGAATGGTATATCTGCTATGGGACTACCTTTATCTTAATTTTCCAGTAATTATTGGAATGGAAAGATACCAATAAAATGAGCTAGTCACCACACCTTATAATGCTATGACCTAAAATTTATAAACACTTCTTTCTCTTATGGCATTATGTTTCATGGTGTTACCTTGAATATAGTGAAGTATTAAGTGTAGAGACACCTGTGTGCTTGCATATCTTAATAATATTTGCAAAATCGTATACCTAATGATACTCCCCTGGCCATTGGGTTGGAGTCTGTTGTCAATGAAATACATTCAACCCATGGAGGGAACATTATCAATCTAGGCTTGATCTCAGTCAGTCTGATTAAAAATAGCATTTTATTATAATTCTCTTATTATGCATGTTCTGAGTGATATATATTATCTAGGGTGGCATGGTTGAGAGTAAATGGCAGTCGCCTCTGGGAAATCAGTTGCCAGGTTCAAATCCTATAATTATATCAATGTTTGTGTACTAAGTGATTCCGAATGGTTGAGGCGGATTTTTTTTTCGTAGACATTGGACTGAATCACTGCGGAGGTCTGTTGTCCGTTGGGTCACCTTCATCTTCGTTCCGGGATATGCATGAGTTGAGGGAAATGAACTAGCTGATAAACCTATTGGCTCTGCATCCCCTGCAGATGGCCAGCCCATGGATCCTGCCGAAGTTATTTATGTCCTTAGAGAGATGTTGAGAGTTGAGAACTTTGATGCCGGTTGAATCCACATCATTGTCCAGAATGACAGACTCGGGAGTAAGAATTGGCAGGCCAAACATTAGAGGTACATTGGGGGAATGATGGGGCCTAATCAACCAACAAAGAACTGGCACTATTAGCTGCAGGACACTGATGGATATGTTGGTGGAGAGGATCTAAGCACCTATGGACTTGTCCAGAGTGGAAGGATGATACCTCATCAGATAACAGAAACAGAAATCATATCATAAGGTTGGGAAGTTTTACAAGAACCATAAGGTTCTGATGAAATAACATATCCCTCTGATTCCTTGGTTAGTAAAATTATATATCTTTCAGAAAAGGGCAAAAACAGAAGGATTCCATCCCCCCACCCCTCTTCCACTTCCCCCCATGCGCCAGTTGTACATGTTAAAAATCCCACAGCTGTTGGAAATTACAAAGAGTAGGCCATTAGAGTAGGCCCTGGCAGAGGTGTTTGGGAGGAGAAACTTACCTATGAGTAGTTAGAAATTGTTACTTTGTTTGAAATCTGTCTAGAATAAGTAAACCTTTAATAATTGCATGCCAAAGTTAAACATGTCGACCTTTGAGTTAGACTGATGTGAAACTCTCTCTTAACAGAGAAACAAAGATGAAGAAGAATACATGTATTAAGTTTATTTATTTGCCATATTCTTGCTATTTTTTTCAGTCTCTGACCACACTAACTTATATCAAGATTGCACAATTGCCAATAAGTATTGTCCAAGCTACAATCAATGAAGAGTTACGCAAAGGAGATTATGATTATTTCCCTGCATTTTTGAAACTCCTGGAGACTTTCAATATTGGCTTAAGGTTGACTGATAGTGTCAACAAGAAAGATGAACTGTAAGTTTCACATTCTTTTCCTCAGTGATATATTCTTATATAGTATGATATCACCGGTTCCGCGATGAAGGAGTTATGGATGCAGTTCATAATTTCACATACCATTCGAAACACAACTGCAGGTGATTTGGCAGCAGACCGTCTTGCATTGGTGTTTTTATGAAATGGTAACGGTACTGATCATTCAGAAAGCAATGGCAAACTACTGAACATAAATTTGCCAAACTATCACAACAGCAAAAAATGTTGGTGTTGACTGCGACATCCTGTAAAGGATATGCAACTAACTAAAGTATGATATCTGGGTGGCGGGATAAGGGTATCCCCTATCAAAGAAGAAGTAAGTTGCTTCTTTCCCTCCGCTAGCCTAGAGGCCACCCTTGGGCAAGGTGAAATACCTGTTTAGCCCCCTGATCAAGGTTACATGAAGCCATGGGTGCAGGTGGTGGATGAAGTTGAAGAGCGGCTGACAGATAATTGTAGGTCATGGTCTCCAATTTCATGCCAGTAGACAGAGGATCTCTTTTTGGAGACAGTGACTACAGTCATCAACCAGTATGGTCACAGCTAAGAAGGAAAGCAGTGGCAAGCTACCTTCTTTGCACATGCCAAGACAGTCATGTTTTGTTTAATAGAGCATGGTTGAGACAACATAAATCTGATCCGCAACTCTGGTGATCATGTTTGATGGGGAAACAAGTCCACCCATACTTATTGTCTTGGCACATGATGATGAGTATGATATGCCTGTTTGAACTTCTGTATTGAATATTTGTCTTTTATCAAGATAAATGGGCACCTAATTGTGCTCAGAATATTTCTGGGAAGGTGTAACTAAATTTAAAAAGAAATGAAGATGAACATGTAGCTTGAAAACCAGCAACATCGTAATTACACTTGTTACATCATTCATCATCATAGGCAGATGATCTCATCAGTAGAGACAATGGCTACGGCCACCGACTAGTACAGGTCACTGCCCAGAAGGAAATCAATGGCAAACTACCTTCTGCAAAACTTGCCAAGAAACTATAAAAACCATGAAGGAAAACATAATAAGAAAGAGATCTGGTGACGAGACCCCCAGGCCAGGCAGATCAAATACCACTGGGGAAGAGTGTGACACAGAGACCAGTACTAGTAATCGTGATGACGGAGTTAATCCTGACTATGTTACTAAGGAAATGCCATGAGTTAGACTAAGAAACAGAGTGAGAATAGGAACGTGGAATGTGAGAAGTCTGTATGAGGGAAAGCTTAAAGTAGTATGTGATGAGATTGAGAGGTTAAATATTCAAATTTTAGGAATTAGTGAACATCTCTAGAGAGGCAAGGGACATTTTACAACTGAAAATGGAAGTCTTCATTTATTCTGGTAGTGACATCGGAGGCCAGAGTGGAGTGGCATTTTGTTTAGATAAAACAACTGCAAAAGCTTTAATGGGATATAATCCAGTTAGTGTTAGAATCCTCACTATCAGACCTAAAGGCCGTCCAAAAAAACACAACTCTCATACAGATATATGCACCTACTTCAACAGCAGAGGAGGACAAAATTGAAGATTTTTACAACACACTCAAGACACATTAAATAAGATTTGTCATAATGATATAGCAATAATAATGGGAGAGTTTAATGCAACAGTAGGTACAGGAAGAGCGAAAGTGAGAGACATTTTAGGAAAATTTGGATTGGGAAATAGAAATAATGCAGGTGCTGGGGCATGTAGAAAGAATGGAAGATAATAGGGAAACAAAACTCGCTTACACTCAGGAAATAAATGACCGTAGACCCCGAGGTAGACCAAGAAGATGGTGGAGAGATAATATACATAGAGACCTACAAACACTTGGAATCAGCGACTGGCAAGAGAAAGGCCAACCAGAGAGACGAATGGAGACGTCTTGTATCTGCAGCAAAGAACCTCAATGGCTCGGAATGCTGAAGAAGAAGAAGACAAATTAATTGAATTTTGCACACTAAAACACCCAAGAAGACTCTTCACATGGAAGTCCCCGGACAGTATTACCAAAAATCAGATAGATTATATTTTAATACAAAGAAGATGGAGATCAAGCATAACATCTGCAAAAACCCAACTAAGTGCAGACTGTGATACAGATCATCAGTTATTAGAAGCAGATCTGAAATTAAAACTCAAAAAGCTTACCCAAGGACCAAGGCCACTTCGTTTTGATCTCACAAAAATACCAGATGCATACAACGTAGAAGTGAAGATTTGTTTTGGGGTCTTCATGTCTATACAAGAGGAAATGACACCTGATGAACTGGCAGTACAAGCTAGAGATATCTTGATAACTGCAGCCAAAAATTTAATTCCGACCAAGAAAAAGCAACTTAAGCCATGGATTACATCAGACACATTAGAATTAATAAAACTACGAAGGGAACTGAAACAGAAAGGAGGTGAATCCAATAACAGCAGGATGAAGTATAAATCTTTAACTCGAGAAATAAGAAAGAACACAAGAAGGGACAAAAATCAATATATACAAGATTGCTGTACCAGAATAGAGCAATATCATAAGACTGGAAGAGATTATGAAATGTTCAAAGAAATGAAGTTATTGACAAGAAATGTTCAACCTCAATTGAATGTTATCTGTGACAAGATGGGAAATACCTTAACAGAATCTAGACAAATTCTAGAAAGATGGCAGGAGTACTGCAGTGGAATATATGATATGAGTGACAGTGAGGATATGAATGAGATACATGAGCCAACGGCAGCAGAGACAGAACCCTAACTAGATGAAATTGCATGGGCAATAAAGAACCTGAAGAATGGTAAATCACCTGGATGTGATGAGATACTAGCTGAACTAATTAAAGCAGGAGGAGAAGAAAGCATACAAATCTAGCTCGCATTATGTAAAAAGATATGGTATATGGCCAAAAAGATTAGAAGAGAACTATCTTCATTCCAATACCAAAAAAAGGGCAACCTGAAATTATGCACCAACTATAGAACTGTTGCCCTGATCAGTCATGCAAATAAAATTCTACTAAAAGCCATAATGGGAAGACTTCTTAAGAAAATTGAAGAAGAAATTAACGTGGTTCAAGCTGGATTTAGACAAGGAAGAGGAACAAGTGATAACATTCTCAACATGCGTTTAATAATAGAGAAGTGCAGAGAATTTAATGTAAACCTATTCTCATGTTTTGTGGATTATTCAAAAGCATTTGACTGTGTACAACATCAGAAACTTTGGAAAATCATGAGGAATATGGGCTTTCCATCACATGTAATACAACTCATAAGAATGCTGTATCTAGACCAGCAGCGGTTAGAATAGATGGCCAGACATCAGATTGGTTTGACATCTAGCAAGGAGTCCATCAGGGATGTGTGCTTCCCCCTATTTGTTTAACCTGTATGCCAAAAATATAATGAGAAATGTAAGAGAAGATATAAACAGGGAGCTATATGATGCCCTAAATATCGGTGATCATGACATACCAGAGATTTGGTATGCTGATGATACAGTATTGCTATCCACAACACAGATTGATTGATTGATTGATTTAGGAATTGACATCACAGCATTCGGGGCATTCCCATAAGCGCTCCGTCCCTATCCTCAGCAGCCAGCGAAGAGTTCCAACACTAATAGTACCAGTAGCAATCTGATTATATGTCCATCTCGCCTTTCCTCTGAGCGTTGAGTGTTGGCCAGATCCCCTTGTCACTCCTCGCTGTCTCATTCATGCCAGACACAGAATGGTATAGAAAACCCTAATAGCCTCAACCCAATTGAATAGTGAAAAGCACAACATATATCTTAACATAGCAAAAACAAAGATAATGTATACAGATAAAACTACCATGGAGAAAGAAATATATGTTAATGAGGAAAAGTTGGAGGTGGTGGAAAATTTTGAATATCTTAGGTCATTGATTACCAACAATGGTGACACAATGAAAGAAATTAAACAATGACTATCAATTCCTCTTCGAAGACTAAAACAACTGAATAAATTATGGATGGGACAGATATAACTACAAAACTTAGATTTTTAAGAGCATGCATCTTTCCCATTGCATCATACGCCTGTGAGACCTGGACACTTACTAAACCAGCTGAACAGCGCATAAATGCCTTTGAATATAAATGTTATAGATGAGTTCTAAGACTATCTTGGGTAAAGAAATCGAACAAATGCATCCATACTTCAAGAGCTGAATATTGAAGACTGTTGGCTTTTAAAGACGATAAAACAAAGAAAATTGAAATATTTTGGTCACTTGAAACGTCACAAAAGTTTGGAGAGAACAATAATGGAGGGGTATATGCCTGGGAAGAGAGGAAAAAGGAGGCCAAAGAGAAGATGGGTGCAGGATGTGGCGGATGATCTCCAGATGGGTGTATCGGACGTGGGTCATCTTGCTTATGATCAAGAGGTTTTCCAGAAGGTTGTTATGGGAGTAAGGTTCTGCAAAGGACATGCTACTGAATGAATGAATGAATGACATCATTCATAATTTATATTCATACTTGATGTTCGGCGCATAAAATCAGCTTTACAGCATTGGTTTGTAATTTAATTGTTAATAACAATTCTATAACCCCAGTCTCATTATCTCTTAGATACTTTTTGTATGGTGCAAGACTCACATCTGTGACTGAATTCTTTATGAAATATGGTATTCCAGTGGTATCGCAGCTTCATACTCACCTCATAAGAGTTAACATGACTTCTTCCTTTGTGAAAAGTTCAAAGATGTTTTTGGTGTTCGCTGAACTGATTTTTGTGTGTGGATTAGCTTTACCTATTACCAGTGTCCCTTGCCATCAGGAAAACCCACTTTGACTTCAGAGGTACTTGTAATTTATGTCCCCAAGTCAAGGATGAGAAGTCAGCATTTTAGTTCAACTGACCAGTGTAGGGGTTCAACCCACTACCTTGGCATCCGTACACTGGATGTTTAAGAATAGGCTCTCTTATCAGTTCAGCCATGCTGACCTCCAGAGATGATTTAAGTGGAATATTTGTTGTAACTGGACAACATCCAGAAGGTCACGTCAGACCATTTGAAGGCACTTTTAATTTGAAAACCTCAAGCTCTGCTACCAGGAGAGGGAACAACATCTCTGGAATACCTTTTGTAACTAGACAACATCCAGAATGTCGCATCAGACCATCTGAAGGCACTTTTAATTTGAAGACCTCAAGCTGTACTACCTGAAGAGGGAGCGACATCTCTGGCTGTGTGTAGCTTCTCAAAGGATCTAGTTTGATGGGATAATGTTGATTTGTAGTTCAATTGTTAATAATATAACTCACAGCTCTAGTCTCATTACTTTTTAGACAAACTTCATTTACAGACTTATGATCACTGATAATTGTACACATTCAATGATCTAAAGGTAAAGGTAGTATCATAGCAGATCCTGCCATTGGGGTGTGAAGTGCTGGACCTTCACATATTATACACCACAACATATGAGGTTGGGTGGCTAGTTCCCTTCTTTATCTTTTCTTCCCAGAAAATTGTCTGGTACCCATTTTTATATGGCTGGGTCAACTACAGGCTGGGTCCTGCCTCTACTGAGGCTTGAACCTGAACCATTGTCTTGTCACGCAAGCGTGCTATGACAATGTGACATGATTTAATGTTCACAAATTTATTAATTAGTGCAATGCTTTTAAACAATTTCAGAGTAAAATCTAGTCATCTTAAAATGTCACTTATTTATAAAGAAGTTTAACATGAATTATAACTTTTAAAATGCTTTATTTAGAAAAAGAGAAAAGAAAAATCACAAAAACAGAAATTAGGTTCCTGAGAAGAATACTCAGCGTATCAAGAAGAGATAAGATCAGAAATGAAGAAATCAGGACTAAAGTGGGGGTTAAAGCAGCACTAGATTTTATTAGAAAGCAGCAAGTCAAATGGTTTGGCCATGCAAGTAGGTTACCAGTCAACAGCATACCACAACAAGCAATGATGTACAGACCAGATGGAGACAGAGGAAGAGGCCGACCACGTAAACGTTGGACGGAGGGAATAGCAGAGTCCATGGGAATATTGATATATGAAGCCCATACTCGGGCACTCTCACGAAGTTTATACTTCACCTCGACACTGCAAGGTACAAGAGGAACATGATGAGATGAGATGATGAGATGAAAATGCTTTATTGGCTTCATTAACAAAATTGAATTTACTACAGCACAACTTATTCATTATTGTGCTAGCCCTAATATTGATGATGTTAACTCTTAGTATGCTGCAGAAAAGTGCTGTCTTTTTACAATTTCATTTTTAGTAGCAAATTTCAAGTCATGATTAGTAACAGTAATTTGAAGCTTATTGCATCAGATCAACTCATAGCTAAAAATTCCACCATATGTCAACATACAGATTACTGGTGGTGACTTGTAGCAATACTGAAATGTGCCATCATTATGTGCCATGCCGGTAAGCATGCACGAAAATGTTTTGCCATCTTACACAATCACCAGAGTTGTGGATCAGCTCTGTGTTCTTGCCCCAACCATGCCATGAAGTCAAGCCATCCAGATATTTACTTCTCTGTCCTCCCCTTGTTCTCTTCCTCTCAATCTTGCCAGTTGTCACAAAGTTCTCTAGTTTATGTCTTCTCATAAAGTACCCAAAAAAATTTATCTACGCCTGATTTCTCTAATCAGTTTGCAGCTTTCATGTGCCTCTCATTGGTTTTTCTATCTGTCCATGGTATTCTTTACATTTTCCTCAGAATCCACATGTTACATCCTTACAAAAGTATAGATTCTATGTTGCACTTCAACAAATGGAATACAAGCCACCTTAAATGGGGTTTGGTAAACTTGGGGCAATTGTTGTAGCCATTTAATGAGGCACATAAGTTATAAAAGTTAGTTGATTCTGATGTGACAGTTATTATTACACTTCCAACAGAAAAAGATATTTATGTATTTCATTGAGCACCTTGACAGTGAAACTTAGATTGTGTCTCCATAACTGACTTGGAAGACTCTCACAGTTTAGTTCTTCACTGAACATTTTGTTTTCAACAGCCTTCTTGTGCCCTCTCTGCTACCAAAACACCCACCACAGTTCCAGCTTGATGCCCACAAAGGTGCTTGCAGAGCAGCTCGTCTGTACTGTCTCTCAGCAATTTCACCAGCCATTTGGAGTCATGTGATATCTCAGCTGATCCTGGCATTTGATCGCTTTTCCTCTTCTAAATGGAAGCTAGGGGAACAAAAGTCAAATGCCAGCGCAAATCTAGACAGAACCAAGTCCTTTAGGATGGGATGTGCAGCTAGGTAGGCAGTATTATATTTGTATAATAATGAAGTCTAAAATAACATTTATCCTTGGAAAAATTAATTCTGGCTTATTCAACCACAATGAAATAGACTATATTTTGGTGATGTTTATTTTACTGTGACTGAATAGTTCATAATTCTCCTGTCATATAAAATGAAAACGTTACTGAGCTTCTGCAGTCAAGTTATCAATCAAGGATATCTTAATACAGCATATAGTATTTACTGTTCAGTGTACAGTGTATCCTAATATTAGGTCATAAAACTGTCATTTACTGCCAATATAGTACCTTGCGGTGTATGGCAGAGGGGTAATATTAGGTAAAGTCAGTAAATGACATTTTTTCCATGTCTTGAAACATAAGATTATATAGTGCTAACCTCATGTTTTTATAGACCAATTGGCACTCAATGGTGAAGTGGTCAATGTCACGCCATCTCGCTTTATTTCCCAGAACATATCCTGATACCCATTTTTGACTTTTTCAACCTAAGAGCCCAGGTCAATTAAAATAATATCAAAGGGGATTTGAACTTATGATCACCAGGATGACAGGCAAATGTACTAGCAACTACACTCTCAATAGTAACACCACTCTCTACAATCTCCATCCTAATAGTAATAATGTTAGCATAGGGATACCAACTTACAAAGTTGTTAGAGAAATTACTATTGCATATGAAAAGTTCAAAGTGAATGTTAACTAATTTGGATAATAGTTTTAAGATAGATAATTTAAATTTTAATTATAAAATTTTGCTTAAGTTTTTTGTTGTTGTATATTGGTGTATTGAGTTTTCTTTTATTGTTGGTTACTTTTATATATCATATAGCACATTCTTTTTACGCCAGTATACCATTTTGTTTAAAAAGTATTTTCTCTTGATATTTTAATTCACTAAAGCTTTTGAGCATAGCTTGACCTTTTCCCATTGCAGCTTAAGAGGTCTGAATATCTATAACAAGAATATCCAGTACTGGAGGACAGGCATCATGATACATTATGACCAAGGACATGTGGTTGTGGAACAGGTGGCTTGCATATATAGGTTGGCTAATGGTTTCTATTTTATAATGTCATTTCTATGTGTACACTTGAAACCAGTTGCATCCTAGTTTGACATGTCTTAAATAAGTAAAAAGTAAAGTACGACCCTTTTTACATTCTTTGAGGTGTATTGACCATATGGTGTTAGCTTCATAGTTTTATAGATCAATCAGACCTCCAAGAAAGATGTGGTCATTATCTGGCCAGCTGTCATCACTTTCCATGGCATTTCCTGATACCTATTTTTAGACTGGGTCTATCTGGGAGCCCAGGTCAATTAAAACATCGACCTTGATGCAAATTTGAGCCCATTACCATGAGGCTGGCAAGCATAAATGCTAACCTTTAGATTATGGAAATTTTACAGTAGATTAGAGATTTATGGCTTGCTTATCAAAACAGTGAATTGGATTCAATACTCAACATTGGCAGGATTTATTTCTCTGACAAATAAAGCTTTAGGGCCTAATGAGCCTTATACAAATGAGTGCCAGATAATTTTCATAAATTTCTGGGAGGAAAAGCAGCAAGGAATTAAATTGGCAGTCTCATCTCATTATGCTGTGGTCTAGAATATGTGAAGATCTAGCACTTCACACTCTGTTGTCTGGTATGAGAATACCTTAACCATCACATTGTACTGTGTGCCTGCGTGTTGCTGGTGCACGTAGAGAAGCAAAGAATAGTAACACTGTACCCTAGCATGCATGTCATAAGAGGTTACCAAGGGCAGTTGGTGTGAGACTGACTACCTCATACTGTTGTAAATTTATCTGCAGAGTACAGCCAATCATGAACAAATCTACAAATGACTTTGTGTGAGTTGTTGAAGGCCCATGCACCACTGGGAGATGAAAGGCAGAAAAATAATGAGCGCCTGGCAGTAGCATTCACATATTCTTTCATTCATGTAGCAGTTTTCACATTTATTTGTCAAATTTTAACACATGACCTCTTCTATTATTCAATAACAGCCACATCTATGCCATTGTACAGCCGACATACTAACCACATTACTCCACATGTACAGTTCTTCGTCTTCTTCTTCAGCGTTCCGAGCCATTAAGGTTCTTTGCTGCAGATACAATCCGTCTCCATTCGTCTCTCTGGTTGACCTTCTCTTGCCAGTCGTTGATTCTAAGTGCTTGTAGGTCTGTATATATATTATCTCTCCACCGTCTTCTTGGTCTACCTCGGGGTCTACGGTCATTTATTTCCTGAGTGTAAGTGAGTTTTGTTTCCCTATTATCTTCCATTCTTTCTATATGCCCCAGCCATTGTAGTCTATTAGTCTTCATGATACCAGTGATTAGCAGGGACTCAAACAGATCATAAATGTCTTTGTTACTTCTTCTTTTCCACTCTCCACTTTGTGTATCCTTAATGGGTCCAAAGATGCGTCTTAAAACTTTGTTCTCAAAGGTTTGTAACAAGGCTTCGTCTCCTTTTATTGTACTCCAGGTTTCAGAGCCATACAGCACAACTGGTCTGATCAGTGTTTTGTATATTGTGATTTTGGTGTTACGAGATAGTGCATTTGATTTTAGTAGATGTTGTAGTGCATAGTATATCTTATTTCCAGAATTGATTATAGTTTGTACTTCTTCCCTTATGATGTTGGAGCAGTTGAAGATTGTACCCAGGTATTCGTATGTTTCCGTCCTTTTAATGGTCATATTATCTATTTGTATGTGGCCAGAGTTTTTAGCCATTCCGTCTCTTGAAATTACCATATATTCTGTCTTATCTTGGTTGATAACCAGCCCCATCTGTTGGGCTTTTTCCTTTAAGTGAGTCAATATTTGCAATGTCTTTTGTTCATTTTCCCCTACAGTTCAGTTGCAGAAAATATTTGCCTAACACCAAATCTGTAATATGTCTTTCGACATCTTAATGTCCATAGTTGTTTGTTACTTTTTAAATATTTTACTCTTCCAGTTTTCATTGTCTGTGAGTAAAGGTTGATTTCTAAGAAAGTTCTTCAGCTTTGCTATTTTTGTGCACCATTGAAGGACTAGGAAAATAGATGTACATACGCTAAGCAGGGATTGTACAGGACAACATCATCTTTACATATGTAAAAGAATTAAGCAGTTCAGTATTTGAAACTTATTTTTATTTTACTAGCCATGACACAGCTATCCATTTTTAGTTTTTCGAAGGATAGACTGACAGCCAGACAGTAGAAATTTCCAAATCTACTTATATTTGATCTATAGAAATTGTAATCTTTTTTTTCAAAGCGATGATGCGAAACCAGATCCTGGAATATTAGTGACTGTGCAAACTACAGGCAGTCTAAATAATGGCAGTGACATGGAGCAGTTTAATGACAACACAAAGAAACTTTCTGTAATGGGAATCGTCAGAGATGAGCTGGAGGAAATCTTGGAACACTTTAATCCAAGTAATCTTCATTATGTTGATTTTTATGTTGTGTAGTTTCTAATATTATATTAATAATATATTCTGTTCAATTATTATTTTATTTAATTTGAAAATACTCTCAGCTGCAGATTAGAGATCACTTGTTATAATATTGTAAAGTATCTCACAGTAAGGCCTGTGATTGTTTACACTATCATAAATTGTGAAACTTCATGACAGACATGGGATTTCCAGGACATTTGGTCTACTTAACCAACATATTTGATCACAAACAACAAGCAACAAAATAGTTTGAGTATTTTTCTTCTTCTTAAATTTTTCCATTACATTTAAGTTTCAAGCCTTGATTTTCTTTTTTTAAATAGTAATTGTGAAATAGTCCATAGTTCACATCTATATTTTGCTACAGCAACTATACACGTTCTCAAAATTTAAACACAATCACAAAAAATATATGGAACGTAGCAGCAGGCCTTCATTATCAGACAAAATCAAAACTAGCTGTCAAAGATTTAAATGAGACTAAAATAGCTATACTTTGGCATAAAATTATTATGATGACATATGCAATAATAGTGAAACTATGTGAAGCAGGAACCTACTAGGGGTCTGTGATCTGGTAGGGCAATCACATTTTGTAGGCCTAAATGTACAGAGGAATAAGTGGCCAGTCTTTTCCTATGTTGGTGGGTGGATAACGCAGGAGCCAAACCCTCATCTAACTGTGCATCATTACATATCAGAGTAGCTCCTTATCAACTATGCTGATATGCCCAAAAAACAAGGACAGTGAAGTGAAATGTAAGGTACTTGATTGGCATATCAAAATCCATGTTTACATAACATTGTTATACCTTTATGTAGATATTTCAGCTTAATTTCTGATATTGTCATTATTGTTTTTGTTTGTTTTCTAATGAAGGCCTGTTGCCACATTGACCACCATCATGGTTTAATATTAGCGTGTTCCATCGTGCCATTACCCGAAGTAAAAACAAAAATCATGTACGGTGTCATCATGCCACTGAAAACCGTGTCCCGGAAGTCGCTATCTAAGTATTACCATGCATTCTTTCGACATCATTCATTCATTCATTTCATCACGTGGCAAGAACATACGTCATCTGGGGTTTTCCAGGAAAGGTTAGCCTAGTATTCCGTGCACGGCGATTGGTTTAAATTATCATGACCTTTTAAATAAACATAATTATTTGACAAAAAGTAAGTACTTTTATATTTTAAAGCTTGTTTTCTTAATTTTTTAATACTTTTAGATGGATATTTGAATTATGCACCCATGTTTACATATATTTAGAGAGTTTCATTGCTTAAATAGCTTGAAATGTCGTTTTAAAAAAAAGCTTTGTCAATGGAACTCCAAGATGGCGCCTGCCGGTCTGGACACTGTTTAACGCTCAAACATGCAATTAAAACTACTAAAGTTAAAAATAATACAAGTTTAAAGATTATTAATAATTTATTTGTATACTTGTACTGCCGGCTTCGTGGCTTAGAGGTTATGACTTTTCTCTGTAATCTCGTATACTCTCGTCGGTAACGTGATGACGGTTAGAATCAACAGTGGTTCGAATCGCATCAGTAACTTACGGGGTATGTGAGCCGGCTGCTCAGAAAGCAATGGCAAACTACTGAGCGTAATCTTGCCAAGAAATCAACATACAGCTGAAAGATGCTGGTGTTGACAGCGAGGCCCTGTAAAGGATATGCTAAAAAAAAAAAAAAAATACTTGTACTATTTTTTATCATTTAACATGACGGATCATATGGATGAAGTCAGATTTAATATCCGTCAGTGGCCAGTCTAAGACAACCAATTGGGCCGGAAGTGGCAATAACAATGGACGCGATATTCCAGTCTCAAAGTTTAGGAATAGTAATGGCGAAATCTGTATCGAGATTTTGACACTCAGATGTAAATATCTCCGCTCATAATTGACATCCAAGCATAATTGAGGTACCATTAGATTTTGAATTTCAAGGCCTATCTATCTGTCATGGTCTCATTTGTAAATACTCAAAATTAAATTGATGATGGGACTCGCACATTGTTTGTATTTGTTTTCTTGTGAAGCTAACCTACTAAGCATTGTTATTCCTACTATGTCTTGATTTTCAATCAAGAAAACTGCTCATAAAATATTTTTCAATCTGGCTCAGAGTTCAAACACCCGAGTGAAATACACATGTTGCAGATTTATGCTTTATGCCCACTGTGCTACAACATCAGGCCCACATCAGGATCTGTCCACCTGGATCAGATTCACTTCACTGTTCGAGACTGTGCACAGGTAAAGTTTAGAAATGCAACTGACATCTGATTTCTTAATTTCCTGCTAGAGAATCAGAATAGAACAACTAAAATGATGCGACAGAAACATCAATGTGGAGTTTAAGGAGACAACCGGATAGATTCCAACTAGGAATCAGAATAGAACAACTAAAATGATGTGACAGAAACACCAATGTGGAGTTTAAGGAGACAACCGGATAGATTCCAACTAGAGAATCAGAATAGAACAACTAAAATGATGTGACAGAAACACCAATGTGGAGTGTAAGGAAACAACCGGATTGATTCCCGTGAACTAAGAAGTGAGGAAAAGGCACGGGGGCTGGCTGTGACACACACTGAGAATACTTGTTAATAGTATAACAAGAAATTCCTTCCTCTCGAACCCACAAGGCAACAGAAATTGAGAGAGACCTATAAACATGCTTGCTTACCTGCCAACCTGGTTGTCATGGATGCGAGTTCACATTGAGGCAGATTTTTAAAAACTGACCTGATTTCCCAGGAACCAGGTACCAGGAAATACCTTGGGAAGTAAAGGTGGCTGGCGTGACAGTGATCACATCACCACTCGATTGCCGATTGGTCTATAAAAGTGGGGCTAGCACCATATGCCCGATATGCTTCACAGCATGTAAAAAGGCTCCTTTACTTAGCTTTTTTTCCCCCGCATATCCTATTTACAGGATATTGCTGTCAACACCAGCATTTACCGCTGTTGTTGATTTCGTGGCAAGATTATGCTCAGTAGTTTGCTCTTGCTTTCTGAGAAACTGGCTTACATACCCCGTAAGTAACGAGCACGACCCGATCTGCTACAGAATCTCGCGCAGCTGCGTTACCCTATGTTGATATACGGGATTACGGAGAAGGACATTAACCCCTTAGCCAGGGAGACTGGCTTTACTAAGCTACTTACTATAAAAACATGGAGAATAGAATTAAAGACAGAAATTAATAATATCCGGAGGACATAGAAGAAGGTACAAGTGATAGTATAGTATAGGAGGACTTGGGTGTGAGTTGGTTGGTATCTCCACTGGAAGATAACAGAAGATGAAGTAGAAGACAAATTGTAGTGAAAAGTGTCAACATTTTAGATTTAAACAATTACTATTCTTGTCTCTGTCACTGTTGTATCTTGTTACTCATTTTATGGTAATAATTGATTTTAAATGTTGTATTTTACTGTATTCTTGCACATATTAAATGTATACTTTGAGCTGCACTATCTTGTTACTCATTTGATGGTAATAATTGATTTTTAAATGTTGTATTTTACTGTATTCTTGCACATATCAAATGTATCCTTTGCGCTGCACTATCATATGCTGGTACACACATTTTAGCCTTTAGGGCACATATTGTTGGCTTAGAATACAAGGTGTATTTATACAATTTATTTAAAGGGATTTCTTATCTTACACACCAAGACATGCGCACTCTGGAGTAAGATTGTGGTCATGATTTGCAATAGTAATTTGAAGCTCATTGCTTCGGATTGACCTGAAACCTACCTAAAAATTCCACCACATGTCAACACACAGATTACCAGAAGTGACTTATAGAAATACTGGAGTGGAATACTAGCCATATACTTCGCTTAATCTAGACTTATCATGTCTCAACTACTGGAACCACTCTGAGTGGAGTTTTAAAAACACAAACTGTAAGTAGCTTTACATAATGACAATTATAATTGTTGTTTTGTAAAGCTGTTTTACACTTTGTCTTTTCTAGTCTTCAATTTTCCACAACTTTACTGCAATTTGACCTATTTATTTTATCAGTTAAGTTTGGTAAACTTGAAGTGATGTTTTAGGTATTTTCACATGGTATAGTAGGATTTATTTTAAGGTGGCAGTTTAAGCATTTTATATTAATTAATTTCTATATTCTATATTTTCAAATATTGTTTGTTTCTTGCGTTTGGAAAGCTAATATTTAGGACCAAGATTTCCAAGCATTTGTAATGAGGCCAGTAATATTTTAGAAACCATTTTCTTTCATTTTTCCTGAATATATTTTTTCAGTATCTTCCTTTACACCTGTGTGTAAAATCAGTCTCTTCTTCTTCTGCCCTCTATTCCCCCATCGGAGCATAGACATCTAACCACTTCATGCCAAGTGTCCTGTGCTTTGCTGTCTCCTGCAGCTTCCTCCATTTGTTTTCAAGAGAAAGTACTTTCTTGTTATATTATTATTATTAATAGATTTATCTAACTTTGTATGTCAGTATGTTTTCCTTCCCTCTTGATTCGTTGGAATCTGTTTACCTCTCTTCCTGAGCTCTGCATTAGTAATTTTGTCATACTATTTTAGTTCTTCTTCTTCTGCTTTGCGTTCATCCGGAGTGTTTTTTCAGATGTGATTGCGGTGTGTCCTAGTTATGCGTCCTTGGGCCGAAACCCGCAGGCCAACACATCCGACCCCCAGCGTGCTTCCCTGACCAGGTAGCATTCCTGGGAGACTCACCTTTGCGGCACCGTCCACAACCCAGCCGGCCAAGATGGAACGGTCGAAGACCCAACGGTCATATCCCTCAAAGGAAGGCAGGGACAGTCCATGGCGCTTTCCGCCATCCAGGGTGGCCTCCACAATTGCAGGGCCGACACATAGCGCCTTGGTGCTGGGCTCACCGAGGGAATCGTCACGTCCCGCTCATGGCTGCTTCAATTCCTCACTTCAATACACTGTGCATTTCGTTCGCCCCGGGCCGCTCCCGCACAAACGAGACAGGTCCGCAGACGGTATCCACTCAGCGAGCTCTCGACACGGACATGTGCCTGTCGCTGCGCCCGTCAGAGCTGCTCCAGGCACGATAGACATTCGGAAAACTACCCAGTTAGAGCTGTTCCGAACAAGAGCGGCATTAAGAAACTAGGCAGTCAGAGCTGTTCCCAGCACGAGAAACATTCAGACGTGACACTTCACTCGGACGCAAATGCGTAGTGCCAATTTTCATTTTGCCACCCATAGGACGGCACTTTCGGCTTCGGCGGGCACCTTTAATGAGGTTAGCCTTCCTCGGGCTTCGAGGCACGTTAGACTTATCCTTGTGACGTCGCCAACATCTCAGCTGGTCAAGATAGAACGATAAAAGACATCACGGTCGACCCTCAAGGGAAGGCAGGGGCAGACCATGGGCATTCCCTCGCTATCCAAGGAGGCTTCCATAATTGCAGAGCCGGCACATATTGCTCTGAGACTGGGCCTACCCGAGGAGTTGCCTCGTCCTGCTCATGGCTGCTCTAGTTCCTCACTTCCATGTGTTGGGCATCTCGCCTGCCACCGGTCGCCCAAGCACACACCAGGAACGGTCAGTCTGCAAGCGACATCCACTAGGCAAGCTCCTGCTTTGGGCTTCGGACCACGCAATGGATTCGCCAGCCATGCGCTCCATTTCGTGTTATTGAGATGTTCTTCCACCTTTGTCTACTCTCTACGAGTTAGATACAGACAGTCCTCACAACCATTTCATTTGACTGGGGCACTTCTTCAACCTTTTTGTTCTCGCTCACAAGGTAGGCTACATGTGCTGCCGGCTCAGCATCTTACCTCCGTACAGCAGTGAGCGAGAAACGGCCAGGCCCTCTCATCCGGGGATCCCTCATATTTCCCAACTGGGAGCCTTCGGACAGGTATCTGAACTGGGCATGTAGCGTGCTCAGTATCTCACCTCAATCCCTCGGTAGGTGAGCATCGGCCCGGCTCTCTCATCCAAGGGCAGTACCCTAGAGGCGCTCAGCCACATCTCTCAGATGGAGGCCCCTGTGTAAGTGTCTGGACCAAGGTTGTGGCTTCGTGCGCCTGAGTCTAAATTTTGACTACTACCCTCAGTCTACCTGCAGAGCAGCAGGTTGTGTCTCTCTTAGCCTGGTCCCTATCCCAAGAGCTGTCCAATATGTAGTTTATATCCATTGGTACAGCGCTTGGGGTCAGTGGGACACTCAAGCTCCCCCACCGCGGCAAGGTGGAGACACATCGGGGGAGCTATTTTAGTTCTACTTTGCACAAACACTTGTTTAAAAAGCGTTTGTTGTTTATTAGTAATTGTTTTAATCGATCTCCATGTTTCTGATATGTACAGAATACTGATTTAACATTAGAGTGTTGTACAAGGTTTAATATCTTTTGAAATCAAAGAATAAATTGTCCAGAGACAGTTTCCTACTACAAGTCTGAGATGTGATAACGTCATCATATTTTATAGGCTGAGAGCAAGGAGGAATAGGTGGTCAATTTTTCACTCACTTTGGCTAGCGATGAGCCTTGGCATTGAACCTGTGTCTAATCAACCTCAGGACATAACTGGTGCAGTTTGCTATCAACTTTGCTAGCTCGCTCACCACAATATCTTTTGACTTCCACAAATATCCTAGTGCTATGAAAGTACTATATTTGTTATTATGGTTATAATTTGTTAGCTTATTCCTTTACAACTGTGCCATATCTATATAGTTTTAAAAAATAAAGATATAACTACCCGTGAAACTGTAACAGTATATGAAAAGTCCCAAAAGAATAAACTGCACTGAACATGGGAAAACCCTTATGTGCTGTAAAGTTAATTCCTTCAGTGCCAGAAGGTTTTCTCAGCAGGGAAAAATTACTATTATGAAAGATCAAGAGTGCATTACTTTCACAGAGATTACATTCACAGTGAAAGTGATCAGTGGGTAAGCCAGATTTCTTTAGTACACCCAGACCAAATTTAAGCAGTTAGAGAACTCATTACCTGATGGCTAGGTTTCATGGGAAGGAGCCAATCACAACATCACACATTGCTTGAGTCGAAAAGACTATATATTTTATTTTTTAAAGCGGTTTTCCTGGTTTTGACTTGTATTTATACTATTATTTATGCCGTGCTAACATTGTTGTAATGGATAAACTTTAAATAGTTTGCTTAATACTTACAGAGTAGTTATTACTATGTTATGTGCTTTCCTCTCAGACTCTTCTTTCAAAGGACACAATGGTGTGCTCAAAAGGTCCCATCCTGTTAGCTCACCTTGTGCCAGAGTTTTTGTTCCTGGAACTGCCCCCGGAGCTGCATATCTCTGCCAAAGATATTGAGTTATCAGATACCAAACTGGGCCATGGAATGGCAGGAGCAGTCACTAAAGTGAGTTCAGTCAGCTTAGTGCTGTTGTAATGAATATTTTCTTTTGTTTTTTTTCACTCGTTCGTTTTGAACTCTAACATAGTCCACACATGCTACTTCTAGTAGAAAAAAACTTAATTTTGCACGTGGATTAGCTTTTCCTATTACCAGTGTCCCTCGCCATCAGGCGAACCCACTCTGACTTCAGAGGTACTTATAATTTACGTCCCCAAGTCAAGGATGAGAAGTCTACATTTTAGTCCAACTGACCGGTGTAGGGGTTGAACCCCTTACCATAACATCATCACACCGAATGTTTAAAAATACGCGCTCTTATCAATTTGGCCATGCTGACCTCCTAATGAATATGATCGTTGTGTCTGTTATATCAAACCTTTTCTACTGCATGCAAGTGAACCTTGGAATGTGATCAAACAAACTATAAAAAGCTCAGAAGCAATGGAGATGTGGTTTCTCAGGCAATGTTACAATTACCTTAAATGGTCAGAGTAAATAATAACAAGTGCCTGGAAGAGGCAATGAAAGTAGAAAAGTAGAACATTATATACAACTATAACAAAGGTACATTGGTGTTTTTTCATCATATAATGAGAAGAAGGGCACCGGTGAGCAGTAGAAGATGTAGAGGCAGTCGAAGAGAAATAATGCTTGAGGGTCTATTACAATGGCATGGAGTAATGTCATCGATAGAAAGAAAACATGCAGAACTGAAATCTGTGAAGAGACATGAATGCCTACACCACTTGGCGAGGCACGTAGTGATGATAAACTAAACTAGAAAACTAAACATCTGAAATAGTGAAATGTAGAGATTGAACTAATTATTTATTGCAAATTGTAAAGGCCAAAGAAGTATAGTTTAACTTGTTGTGTCCCAAATAATATTTCTTTTCAAATAATAAAACCTTGTGCCCCAAAAAGTTAAAGTTTGGGGCTGATAAAGTTAAAGTAACCATGAAGACTTAGAAAATTAAAGTCAACACTAGAACATAGGAAATTAATTAAACAACTAGGATGTAGAAAAAACAAGTAACAACTATGATATAGGTAATTAAAGTATCAAGTAGTATGTAGAAAAATTATGTAACCAGATCAGAGGACATAGAAATAATAATATAATGAATGATATCTAAAAAGTATTTTAGTCATGTAATGAGTAACAAAACAACACATGGTGACTTGGAAATTGATTGGTGTAAATGTTCATTTATTATGAAATATAAATATAAGATCAGGTAAGAAAAATTAGACCCTTTCAATTGACATGCAGGTTGCGAAATAGGAAACTATTAGCCAACATATATATGCAAGCCACCTGTTCCACAACCACATATCCTTGGTCATAGTGTATCATGATGCCTGTCCTCCTCTTAAGCTGCAATGGGCAAAGGTCAAGCTATGCTCAAAAGCTTTAGTGAATTAAAATATCTAGAGAAAATACTTTTTAAAAATAAATGGTATACTGGCGTAAAAAAGAATGTGCTATATGATATATAAAAGTAACCAACAATAAAAGATAAACTCAATACACCAATATACAACAACAAAAAACTTAAGCAAAATTCACAACCATATGTTGCCACAGGATTGATGCATGTATTCATATTGTTTACTTTTATTTCTTTGCTGATCTTTAAAAGATGAAGAATTTGAAAATATCACAAACTTTGAATATCTGGGCTCCATAATCAACAACAATGAGGACTGTTCAAAAGAAGACATATGTAGACTGGCCATAGCAATGCAGGGATTCAACAATATTAAGAATATATGGCACAACACCAGCAAACATGCTAAAGTCAAATCTTTGAGAATATGCATCTTTCCTGTAGCAATATATGGATGTGAGTCATGGACCATTTCACAATCACTAAATAAGAAAATTGGGGCTTTTGATCTGAAATTTTACAGAAAAATTCTTAGAATATCATGGACCAAGAAGGAAACATTACTGAAACTCCACAAGACTGGAACAACAAAGAAAACTGGCTCATAAGCATAATTATCTCTCGGAAACTAAAATACTTTGGTCATATTAAAGGTTTCAGTAACTCGGAAAGAAGAGTGATGGAAGGTGTCGTTCCTAGAAGAAGAGGCACTGATAGACCAGTATGAAGATAGACACAGGACATTGCAGACACCTTGGGCATGAGTGTGCAAGAGGCAGGAGAGTGTGCAAGCAGCAGGAGAGTGTGAGAGAGGCAAGAAAGTGTACACGAGGTGGGGAGTGTGCAAGAGGCAGGAAAGTGTGCAGGAGTCGGGAAAGTATGCAAGAGGCAGGAGAGTGTGCAAGAGGTGGGAGAGTGAAAGAGGCAAAAGAATGTGCAAGAGGCAGGATAGTGTGCAAGAGGCGGGAGAAATAGCAGAGGCTTTTTGGTGGACCATGATGAAAGCACTGTTCTGTATAGGACCATCTACATGACGATGTTGTTGTGCCATAGGTTCTTAATTCTATTTAAGCTATGTGTTTTCATGGCCGGTCTTCTTCTGATTTCTTTCGAACTTAATGAATTGTTGTTAATTGTGAAGCTAATGTATTCAAATCTTGTGACATTTTCAGTTTATTTATTGTGATTGTAATGTTTTGGTTGATATGTAGTTTTGTCTGTGGACATTATATCATGCTCTTCCCAAAGCGGCATATTGTCTGACAAGTTATATCAGAAATACTCATACATCATGCAGGTAATAAAGATCTAATTGGACCCTTTGTCATTTTGTTTAAAGCTCAGACAAAATGCATGCAGAACAGTTTTTGTCCAACCATCATGATGGAATGTGACTTTAATAAAGGCATTGACAGCAAAGGAGCAAGTGATTAAGGAGTGGCTGGAATTGTGAAACCCACAACAAAATGATGATAAGTTGGAACCAGTAACATGTTTAAGGGTCGGAACACTGATTTTTTTATTCTGGAGACACAAGCACTCAACCCTGGTAGGGCAATGGTTTGTATTAGTCAGGGGTAAAATGCAAAATTAGGTCTACACATTGGATGACTTGAATTTTTAAAAATGTTATATATTTTAAATAATGTTTACAGAATTATTGGTACATGCATACTGTTATACAATGAGTTTTTTAAAATATCTCCATCTCGCGCAGGGGACGTACAAAGGCACAGATGTTGCGGTGAAGATCTTTCATGATTCTACAAAGTCTAACTGCAATAGTGAGGATGACAACCTTTATCCAAATATTGCCCGCTTGGATATGCCAGACACTCGTACAGTCCTTAGCAGAAAAGAACAAGATGACATGGAAACAGAGCAAATAAAGGTTAGATATAAAGTTAAGACTTCCAGGTTGGATATTCTTATTTTTTGACATACACATATCATATTCATGGAGGAAGAATGCATGAACATGAAATTTGACTGGTAGACTTGACAAATAAATGATATAAACAAATATGAAAATGGGCATTTTGACCCATCTTTATAAACAAACAGAATTTGGCAAGCAAAACTACTGAGCTGGAAAATAGATGTAGTCTTAAGTTCACAGACAGTTATCTGAACATCACAATGAAACAAAATAAACAGAAAACATACAAATGGAAGTCCAGGAAATGAAAAAAATATCAAACAAAACTAAAAATAATAAAGTGAACACAGGCGAGAAATCTTATTATATACATATAATATAAAACTATATTTGGCTTTGATATCTGCACATTTGAGTTCTATATGGTTAGTGCACTGTGTTCAGAGTACCTTTGTGTTATCTACAGAAGGAGACTGAAGCACTTATATAAAGTTACCTGAGTCTAATTAAAAACTGTTCTTTTCAAATCAGACACATATCAACCTAATTCTATCCCAGATTATTTTTTTGTAACTCAAACTAATGACAGATGCTGTTTTTATATTACTGACATTTGACAAATCGTAGCAAAAATATATATGTAGAGGAAGTTACACCATCCATGTGTTACCAGAGCCTGGGAAGCAAAGAATAGTACTAGTAGTAACATTGTAACTTACCATGAATGTCATAAGAGATGACAAAGGAGGGTTGGAGTGTGACTGACAACTTCAACCCATATAAAACTTTAGCGACAAAATACCTTTCATCATGAACAGGTCTACAAAGGTCTTGGCATGACTTGCTTGAGGGCCTATGCTCTTTTGGAAGAAGAAAGGCAAAACAAGAAGGAAGATGCACATATATTGTACATAATTATTTTTAAATAACACATTAAGTGGTAGTAATAATTTGATTGTTTTTTTCCTGCAAACAATATTTATATTTATGTAAATTTCTATATATTTTCAGATTAGTAATGCCTTTTCCCAAGTTCGAAGAGAAGTTGGGATTTTGAGTAAATTGAGGCATGAGTTCATTGTGACATTTATTGGGATTTGTGTTAGACCACAACTGCTGCTGGTCATGGAGTTAGCTCCTCTTGGAAGCCTCAGAAGTGAACTGGAAAAGAGAATCAGAAATATTCAGAATGAAAGAAGTAACCCTGATGTTGTCATATCACAAATGATATTTAGCAAGGATTTGACTCACAAAATAATTCTTCAGGTAGGTATCATCCCGAATGTTACACAGCTTAGACTTTTATTTTATTTATTGCTTATTACAAATTCCTATTCTACATGTTGCTTATTACAGATTCCCATTCTACAGGTTGTCTACTACAAATTCCTCTTTCTGTGACGAAACCTCTGCAGCACCAGAATGTTTCGCTCATTCCACAAGAAAGTAAGGAAAACTAAAAAAGGAATGAAAATATAGACAAAATAAAACGTCACCACACGGCTTAGCATTTACAATTTTATTATGCAAAATTGCGTGCTTATGTACAAAGCCAGTCTGGTTTCTATCGAAGGTTGGAAAATCACATTTTACTGCAGAGAAAAAGGGAACAGAGAGGTGTGATATCTCTGCTGGCTAAAATGTAAAAACCACAGGTTCACACCTAAAGTCCAGACATAGCATAGATGGGGAGCCAGGAAAACATGTGAATTTGCCGCAACTGGCGGCTGTAGGGGCCACATGGCTGACACCAATGTGCGATATTAAGATAAAGAAATGCTGAAAGGGAAGATAAGTGTAGAGAGATGATTAGAATGTATGACGTAACGTCGAAAGCATCTTTGAGCGGCGAAACAAAAGCATGGTTCAGATGCATGTTTGCCAATCAAAAGGATTAATATGTGAAGTCACAGTCCATTCTGAAAGTATGGGAGAAGTTAAAGAAGATGGGACATATTGTGTACAGGTAATTCTCCAAAGTGTAGAAAAGGAGGAGTTAAAAGAAGACTGGACATATGTAATTATCCCAAGTGAAAAGGGGAGGAGCTCAGACTGAAATCATGTTGAAGTCAAAAACAGTATTTAAAACTACAGGCAATGCCAACAAAGACGAAGATGCAAAGGCACGTATAGCATACCCAAGAAGCCAGTTTGGTGAGATATTATCAGCTCGTTCTTCAGTAAGCAATATTGTGGAGGATTTTCCTAGCTATAAACTCAGCTCTCAAAGGAGCCATGGATAGACAGCCATCCACTCACATAATGGAGCAGCTGATCCTCGTGTAAGGACCCGTTGGGAATCCTCTACAAGCTGAAAGTGCAATGCGTCTCACCGTGGAGCCTGATGGCATATAAGTCTTCGGCTTTGGATCATACAAGTTTTATGACCGGTATTTATTTCATGATATACTTGCCATTTGCTCATACAGCATCCCCTCAATGTATAGCATACCACCAGTTTATCACAGCTTGAATCATCATCATCATTATAGTAACATTATCAAAAATAAATAAACACAGTGGTAGTTTGTTAAAATCCATAGTTCTTCCATACTTCTAACTGCATGTAAATGTTTGTAGAGCGTAAGTGAGTGCACACATTATTCAAAAACAGTTAGTGGGGGTTCATTATATCTTTCCAATAGGGGATACATCAGCGAGGTACCTTGCCTATGCACCTAATTCCTCTTTCTCACTCCTGGGAGTACCAAGAGCAGCTACATCTATCTCATTGTGCCAGTGGCTTCGGGTGTAGGAGTGCAATTGGGAGGGTACAGGTTGTATCCTAGTGCAGGGAAATGAAACCTAAAGATTAAATGGCAGGGCAGACCAGGTCCTAAGTCTTGGTTGGCTGCTGGCCTAGGATCAAAGCTCCGACATGCAGACAGTCTTACTTTGCTGAATTGGCAGCTTCTACAGCTTGCCTTGTTCCAGATGTATTGGTGTTACTTTTCCTCTGGAGTAAACTTGGCAACCAGAGCGAGGGATCATGCTGCTTGGGCAACACATGGTCTCTACAAATCAACCCAGGCTTTGTGCTATGAAGAGGTATAACATTCGCTACACCATGGATTAAAGTTATGCCTTGTTTGAAATACTATGTAACTAACTATCCTCTGTCTAGACGGTAAGGTGCTAGTGATTACAGGTTCCTATTCTACATGTGCCGGTCTCCCTGGCCTAGTGTTTGCGACTTTCTCTGTAATCCTGTATACCCTCGTGAGCAACTTGACGATGGCAAAAATCTGTAGCGGTTCTAACCACGTCGGTAACTTACGGGGTATGTGAGCCAGTCGCTCAGAAAGCAGTGGCAAACTACCGAGCGTAATCTTGCCAAGAAATCAACAATCAGCTGAAAGATACTGATGTTGACAGCGATGTCCTGTAAAGGATATGCAAACATCTTATCTTATTCTACTTGTTGTATATTACACATTCCTATTCTACATGATGTATATTACAAATTCCTATTTTACATTATGTCTATTACAAATTCCTATTTTACATGATGTATATTACAAATTCCTATTTTACATGATGTCTATTACAAATTCCTATTTTACATGATGTATATTACAAATTCCTATTCTACATGATGTCTATTACAAATTCCTATTTTACATGATGTCTATTACAAATTCTTATTCTACATGTTGCCAGTTACAGATGTGTATTCTATAAATTGTATTTTACAAATTCCTTCCTACACATTACCTCTGAAGACTTAATATAATACCTGTAAACTGCTGTTTTTTAAAGTATAAATGCCACTTTGTTTTGATCTCACAAAAATACCAGATGCATACAATGTAGAAGTGAAGAATCGATTTGGGGTCTTGATCTCTGTTAAGGAGGAAATGACACTTGACGAACTGGCAGTACAAGCTAGAGATATCTTGATAACAGCAGCCAAAGGTTTAATTCCGACCAAGACTAAGCAACTTAAGCCATGGATTACATCGGACACGTTAGAATTAATAAAACAATGAAGGGAACTGAAAAAGAAAGGAGGAGAAACTGACAATAGAAGAATGAAGTATAAATCTTTAACACGAGAAGTAAGAAAGAACACAAGAAAGGACAAAAACAAATATATACAATATTGTTGTATTAAAATGGAGCAATATATAAAAATGGAAAAGATCACAAAATGTTCAAAGAAAAGAAGTTATTGACAAGAAATGTTCAACCTCAATTAAATGTTATCTGTGACAATTTGGGAAATACCTTAACAGAATCCAGATAAATTCTAGAAAGATGGCAGGAATACTGCAGTGGAATGTATGTTATGAATGACTGAGGATATGAGTGAGATACATGAACCAGTGACAGCAAAGACAGAATCTGAACACTCGTAAGATGAAATTGCATCATTCTCATTATATGAACAGAGAACATTGCTTGTCTCTTTCTCACAATTGTATATAATGTTCAACTTTCATTTTTATATAATGTTCAACTTTCATTTGTATATAATGTTCAACTTTCATTAGCTAGCCTTCATTAGCTGAGTAATATTTTTAAGTTACTATGATAGTCCAAAGAATCTGCCACATTCATCTCAGAAACCATAAATTTATTCCCTTCAAGCACTTCTTAATTTCTTCATTCATATTTCAAGATTCGTTGCCACACAGTAGAGAACAGATTCTAATTAACATTTCAGTAGTCTCTTTCTGACATTTAATTTTTACATAAGATACTTCTCATCTTGTGAAATGCTGCTTTAATTAAACATTAGTTCATCATTCAGTCTCACTGGAAAGAAGATATACTACACTAGTAAAGAGATTATGCATACAAGTCTTTTGAAAAGGGTAGTTTGAGTTGGCGTCCTTACCACAAAGCTTTTACACAACAAAGTTTTATAAGGTTTTAATAGAACCCACTCTTATTAAATAATTAAAGCGCAACCTCATTATCCTGTGAACTGTTGGCTTCTGCTACACGTGAAAGTTACACAATGGATGATTAGCTATAAAAGGAAGATTCTGGAGACTGGCAAAAGCATTGAATACAAATTCTGTGTGATTAAAAATGACTATTTTTTGGCTATTTTGCTAGATTCTCTATCTATTTCCCTCCACCCCTCCCACACTCACCCCTTTTCTGCTCTCTATTGCTTAAATTACACTAGCATACTTGTTTATTTATGCATTAATGATATTTGTTTTTCCTATAACTAGATTGGACAAGGACTGAGCTATTTACACAAGCATGGCATCATATACAGGGATCTGAAACCAGACAACATCCTCGTCTTTTCCCTGTGTGTTAATGACCGTGTGAATATTAAGCTGTCAGATTATGGCATCTCCAAGTTTGTTACATTACAAGGGGTCACAGGCCTGCAAGGAACTATTGGGTATATGGCTCCTGAGGTTATATCTAAGCAACCTTATACAGAACAGGCAAGTTGGCAGGACATTATTTTAGTTCTTTACAAAATGGTTACAGTTAAACTTGACAGTGTTTGAAAATAAAAACATGTAATATGCTGTATCATAAAGTTAGTCTTTTCTTATCTTGACTATCAACTGGCTGATCAACTATTGTTATTGATCCATCCATCCAGTATCATATACTAATGTACACACATGATCATGCGCTGTCTGTTTTGTTCCATATAAAGTATTGCTTTATCTGTCTTTGATGGATGTGAAAGATTCCTAATATCTGTAAGAGCTTGATGCTAAAAGAGGTGGTATATGAAAGTTTTCTATATGCACAACATTGCATAAAACTTGATTATCTTCTGATCCTTGCCTGCCAAAAAGTGTTATATGATGTTTGGGTATTCTTTCTTGTGTCAAGTGTGTCCCTCTGGCTATTATTAATATTATATGCATAACCTGTTTCATTTTCTATTGCATTTCTTTACTATTAGTTTTTTTTAAGCATCTGTTGGATTTGTCAGCCAGTGGACAGATGGGTCTGCACCCCTTGATGGGGTATTGGTGTATGATAAGGCAGAGGTGGTCGGAGCCCTTTTGAATCATGTGTATAGTGCAGTAGAACAGGTAGATCATCACGACTTGGAGAGAATGGTGCTGCAGGGAGTGACCACTGAAAACTCAGAGGAAAGGCCAGACGGACACATAATCAGACTGCCACTGATACCATTAGCAATCTTACTCTTTGCTGGCTGTTGCAGATGAGGATGGAGCACGTATGGGAATGTCCTGAGTGCTGTGATGTCGGTTTTCTTGACTCAACTCAACCAACTCAAGTCAAGCCCTTTGTAGACTTGTTCATGATTGGTTGGATTTCGCAGCTCAAGTTTTCTACAAGGTTAGGTAACTGGTCACACCAACCTTCCTTGGTTGCCTCTGATGTAATGCATGCTAGGCTATTATTCTTTGCTTCCTTTATGGATCCAAATAACACATGGACAACAGTGCAGTGGTGGGACATGTAAAAATTCCTTACTTTACTTTTACAATACTTAACTGTAGAAAGAATATCCTGAAAAGGCAATGTAGCATGTTTTTACAGTGTTTGCCCACTGTGTATATGAGAGGTTTCACACAGGCACCGATTCATGTGCTATAGCGATTGATCTTGAAGAAGCAAACCATAGAGTGCCATTTGAGATTTTAATGGGGCAGCTTCTTGAGCTTAAGATTAGTCAATTCTTCCTTGTGAGGTTTGTCAGTTGTTTAATATTTGTTTAGTTCTTTAACATTAACTAGTTTAAGTGTGAACTTTTTATATTAAAATGTATTTATCCTGACATATATTTGTAGGCTGACATCTATTCCTACGCCATTGTTATGTTAGAAGTTCTGACGGGTCTTCCACCATTAGAACAACTGAAGAAGCCTTCTTGTTCTGAAATTTCTACAGGGAAAGGAGCACCAAGTCACATCCAGGTATTCAGTTTGTGTCTGTCTGAAGAGAAATGTCTATACCACAGTCTGTTTTTCTATTTATGATCCACCATTGCCTGTTATTGTAGTTATTTGATAGGTTTGTTTTTCTGTTTATAATCTGCCATTGTCTGTTATTCTTGAAACTGGATAGTCTTTTTTTTTTTTATAACTTACCATAACCTGTAAAAATTGAATATAGCAGACACACTATTCACAGTTAGGCTGAGTTACTTCCATGTGATAACTTCATACATAACAGAGAGATTAATCTCAAGACAATTTTGCATAAAAATGTACAATGCTGACTGGCCAGACCAAGACAGTAGAATGTCTCTTAGAATGTAAACCAGGTAGTCTGTGATTGAAGGTAGATGCTCTATTCATGAACAGCATTCTTATAAACAGTATATGCTAGGTAACAATATGGAAGTATTGATTTATATTAATGAATATGTTTGTGCATAGAATACAAATGCATTTATAATTTTTGTCGTCTGCTTTAACATGATTTTATAGAATAGAGAAGCAGCATGATATAAATGTAGGCCTTCACGCCAAGTCTTCATTTCCTTTAATATCTCCTGTAGTACCTTCCACATCCTTTCCATATCTAGCTTAAGAATGGAGGTGGAAGCGGTCAATGCAGCTTTCCGCTGGATGGAGAATACGATACACACACACATCATGATTGTAACTTACTCAGAAAGCATGCCTAGTAGGGTGAGGACAGGCAAGCTTCATGCAGAGTGGCTTGCTTCGCTTCGGAAGTCACGGGTGACAAGCATCGTCTGGATCTTTTTTCCAGGGCATGCTGGTGTGCTGGGGAATGTACAGGCGGACAGATTGGCTGGCTCTGCAAAACTTGGTGCAGTTTTGATGCATGATAAGGCAGACGTGATTGCCGCCTTGTGGGAGCACATGTACACCTCAGAGGAGCAAATGGATCACCATAGTCTGGCAAGAATGTGACAACGAGGGGATTTGGCCGACGATCGATGCTCAGAGGAAAGGCGAGACGGACATATAATCAGATTGCTACTAGTACTATTAGTGTTGGAACTCTTCGCTGGCTGCTGAGGATGGGGACGGAGCGCTTATGGGAATGCCCTGAATGCTGTGATGTCAGTTCCTCAATCAATCAATCAATCAATCAATCAATCCTTTCCAATTATTGAACTATGTTTCAAATTCTCTTTTCTGTGTGCTTTTAGTTATCCTTCTAGTTCATTTGGGTTCACAGGTAGGACTTTCTTGTTATACACTGAGCAGGTTCTGTCAGTGTCTGTCCTGTCCAGGGCCAGCTCTTTTGCTCACCTCTTGATTGATGGAGGTTTGTTTAGTTAGCTCTATGAGCTCCAAATTGGTGATTCTGTCATACCATTTTAGTTCTTTTATTTGATTCTGGTACCAATTAATGCATTTTTGTAGTTTATTAGTAATCGTTGAAGCTGTTCTTCATGTTTCTGTGTGACCGTTTTACATTATAGTTAAATATTCTAATTGTGCTTCTGAATAAATTTTTTTCGACTTCCACAAATGTCCAATTGCTATGAATACTCTTCTTGTTTTTTTTAAAATTCTTATTGTAATATATCTATTTGCTCCTCCAATTTTGTCTTGATTAACAGTAACTAGGAACCCTTTTTCACACCTTGAAATGTCCTGGGTATATGGTGTTAGTCCCATTTTTGTGTATATCGTAGATCATTGAGTACTCTAAGAGGGATGTCAGTATCATGCCAGCTGCCTTTACCTCCCTGACAATTTCCCAATACCTGTTTTAGACCAGATCGATCTGGGAGCCAAGGTCAGTTTTAAAAAATTTCTTGTCTTGATGGAGATTTGAACATATGATCACCAGGCCGGTGTTGCATATTCATGATTCACTTGTCCATAATTCAGTTGCCCATGATTCAGTTGCCCTTGACAAAGACGGTGACATCATTAGGACAGTTTAAAGATGGCCATCCCACTTTTGGCATTCACCAAAGAGGAGAAGCATTCTGTTTTACGATTTTTGATCAGTGAAGGGGTGAAACCTATAGAAATTCATCGGCGAATGAAGGTCCAATATGGTGATTCATGTCTGTTAATCCAGCAAATGTATGAGTAGAGTAGGAAGTTTCAGAACTTTTCAGTCTGATGAAGAGGTACAGCAGGTGGTACATGAGTGGTTACACATGCGGCCAAGAGCACTTTTTTTCTACAGGAATCCAAGCACTTTATCAGCGCTGGAGGACTTGCATTGAACGCAGTGGTGACTACATTGAGAAATGATACATTTGTTCTTTACTTTTTCAGAATATATTCACATGCAAAAAACATTTAAGGATTTCATTTGAAGCCCTCTCAATGATGTGTAATCAAGTGCTGTGATATTGTTTGCTTAATATGTGAAAGGAAAGACAGACTAAGTGATTCACTGACTATTGAAATGTTTTTGAAAATATCTTCCCTCTCCACTATATGAACATGTTTACCCATCTACTAACTCTATCATTACAGGGTCGCAAAATTCGCTGCAATTTCCCATACCTAGAATATTTAATGAAGGAGTGTTGGAATTCTAATATGGATGAACGGCCAACTGCAGGGAATGCTGTTAAAAGAATTAAAGCTGATCAGTTTTTACTTCTTCATGATTCTGTTTGGTTGAAGAAACATTCGGCTGAAAAATTAGATGTGACGTGCATGTATGCCTGTCAGGTGAGTTCATTGCTTCTTATCATTTAAATTAGGATAATTGGTTTAGATCATCATAGACTCTGCATAATGGGCGCATCAGTGTAATGGTTAGGAAATTATCCTGCCAAAGGTCATGAGTGGGGTCGGATGAGGGTGTGGTGTCTGTTCTCAACATTCACTACACAGGTGAAAAACTGGCCACTTATTCCTCCATACACCCAGGCCTACAGAATGTGATGGTCCTAACACTTCACATACCCATAACAGGTTCCTGTATGGGACTTGTTGGGTTTTGTTATTTATAGACTTTTATAGAGACCATGCTGGTGCTATGGTGATGATGTTGCGAACGCGATTCACAATCCCACATACCGCATTCGGAACACAGCTTCAGGCGATTTGGAAGCAGACTGCTCTGGTTCATTTTCATATAGTGGTATGAGCATTGGCTTTCCAGAAAACAATGGGAAATAGCTGAACGTAAACTAGCCTACTAAATCACAAAGAGCCAAAAAATGCTGGGGTTTACTGCTACGTCCTGTAAAGGACATGCAACTAACTTTTTTAAAATAGAGACCATAACACTCCCTGGTGATTTAGACCCGATCATCTGAGTTGCATTTTCAGGTAATCAAAAGTTCTGATGCTTGTGTCGGCAGTGCATGGTCATCATTTAATTTCCATTGTATTTGTATAATCCCACTATCACAATTTTGGGAGACGTAGTGTGATGGCCTGCTGGTCATGTGTATGAATTCCAAGTGAGGCATATTTTACAATTGGCCTGGGCTCTCAGGTGCACCCAGCCTAAAATGGGTACCAGGAAATATTCAGGGAAGGAAAGGCAGCTGGGTGATATTGACGACCTCACTCATCGAGTGCTTATTGGTTTATAAAAATATGAAGATAACGCCATCTGCATTATATCCCTCAAGGCATGTTAATATGGGCTGTTACATTTTTTACTTACATGTTATAAGCACGAGTCTCCATGGCGAAGTGGTTAGAACATCTGCCTCACATTGTGAAGGCTCCGATTTTGATTCTGGGCTATGTCTTGCAGTCATAGTTTGTTAGCTGATGAGACAACTTGTCTGTGATATTCTGGTGTCTTATCTAGACTTTTAACATATTATAGTTTGTTAGCTGATGAGACAACTTGTCAGTGATATTCTGGTGTCTTATCTAGACTTTTAACATGTTATAGTTTGTTAGCTGATGAGACAACTTGTCTGTGATATTCTGGTGTCTTATCTAGACTTTTAACATGTTATAGTTTGTTAGCTGATGAGACAACTTGTCAGTGACATTCTGGTGTCTTATCTAGACTTTTAACATGTTATAGTTTGTTAGCTGATGAGACAACTTGTCTGTGATATTCTGGTGTCTTATCTAGACTTTTAACATGTTATAGTTTGTTAGCTGATGAGACAACTTGTCAGTGACATTCTGGTGTCTTATCTAGACTTTTAACATGTTATAGTTTGTTAGCTGATGAGACAACTTGTCAGTGACATTCTGGTGTCTTATCTAGACTTTTAACATGTTATAGTTTGTTAGCTGATGAGACAACTTGTCAGTGACATTCTGGTGTCTTCCTATCAACACTTTTAACATGTTATAGTTTGTTAGCTGATGAGACAACTTGTCAGTGACATTCTGGTGTTTTATCTAGACTTTTAACAGGTGGAATGTCTGGATTAGTGAAAGTGGATACGGCAACCACAGATACTTCAGTGTGTATGATGTTGAGTCATGCAGTTTCATCATTCACCGAGAACGGTGTGATGGGCCTCAGGTGATAGATATGACAAAAGTTGGCTCCAGAATTTGGATAATTTGCAAGGTATGAACACTATCTTGTATTTTCAATACATTATTTGAGAAAGTTCTGCATTTTAGTGTCTCTTTGTTGTGATCATTTTTATAAACGTACAGCTACAGCTGAATTTAAAATAAACCATGTCAAAGGTCACATCCAGATAGTGTTTCATTCTTATAAACAAACAGCTGCATTTAAAAACACATGTCAAAGGTCACATCCAGATAGTGATTTGATCTTTTTAATGTAAGCTAATATGGCCCTTGAGAGTTGCAGTAGTGTAGTTGGTAGATGTTTGCCTGCTGACCCAGCATTGAGGCCGATTTTTTAAATTGACCTGGGCTGCCAGGTTGTCCTAGCCTGAAATGGATACCAGGAAATCTTTTGCGAAGGAAAGATGGCCAGCATGATATTGACCACATCACCCTTGTGGTGTTGATGGGTTTATAGAAATATGGGTCTAACTTCACGTTTGTAAAGCCTTGGCAATGGCAAACTACTTAACATAAAATTGTCTAGAAAATCACAAACCAATAAATGGAGTTGGTTGTGATATCCGGTAAAGGACGTGCAACTAATTTTATAAGATTAATATCTTTGGTGAATGATTGGTTGTACAGAGACAGATCTGCAAACAAAATAGTTGTTTTATATTCCCACTGTCTCTTGCTTGATGTGCTCTAGATCTTACATAGATGTATCGACTTGCTTGTATATTTATACTGCAATTGCCAACAGGGACAGCTTACATAGATGTATCGACTTGCTTGCATATTTATACTGCAATTGTCACCAGGGACAGGACAGTCTTCAACTGATAGTGCGTGGAACTCAGAACAAGTTTGAGATTTTCCAGGCTGCTCAGCTGGAGACCAGGGCAACCACAATTTTACATCACTCACTTGGAAATACAGAGGTGACAAGTTATTTCTGAAGTGTTTACTTTATTGTCTTCTCTGGAAATGTTTTCTGTCATAATTCTTCTCTGTTACTTTACTGTATAGAGATATCAGACTTTCCAGCTGATCTTATTTTGCATAAACAGAGTGTATTTTTAATGACTGAGATTTTTGAAAATATTGCTTTTCCAAGTTTTGTGAATCTGGATGGATCTCTACAACCGAATGATTTAAGCACAGCTTATAAATGGCAAAGACGTATATAAAAGCTTCTTACAGGACAAAAGACCAACTGACCATATAAAACTTATACTTTTTGTAAACTTTCAAAGCAAGATTAAATCATAATTTTTAGATTTTGAACTGGACACAACAAGTTGAAATATCATCTATTTCACAAGTTTAAGATAGGTTCATTGGATTTTTGTGTGTGGTGCAATAGTCCCATCATAGCCAGGTATGTAATCTACAGGTATGTAAATCGTACATTGGTGAACATAAACAACTCTGACATCACCAATTTCATTCCTTCAAAAGCTGTATACGAACGTCATGAACCTGAAACTAAATACTTTTTTTTTTAGCGATATCAACACCAGTGTTGGATTGCAAAGGAGAAAGTGAGGAAGAAGGAGGAGGAGGAGTAGAAGAAGAACCACAGACTACTGATGTTTACACTTTATTTCAAATGAGAAAATGAATAGGAAGAGGAAGAAAGAGGGGGAGAAGCAGCAGAAAAAGAAGAACAAGAACAAGACCACTGATGTTGATAAGTCACTGCTCTGGCCACTTTTCTACCACGGCACTTGTAATAAAAATGATTGAACATCTTAAAAGTCATGATATTTGGGGTTGATTTGAATAATGAGTAGTGGAATAATGGGGAAACTGGAGGCAGTGGAGATAAGGTGTTTGAAAAGAATGTTCAGAACATCATGGAGAGAGAAGAAAACTAACGCTGAAGTATTTATAGCTGCAGGCATTACTAGATCGCTAAAAGAACAGTAAGGAAAAGACAAATAAAACTTCTGGGGCATATGAACACAAAAGATAAAATAGAGAATTGTTTGCAAAAATACTAGGCAAGAGAGGCAGTGGATGATGGAAAGATGTATGTGGAAGCTTAAATGGCTGGGAAATAAATCATAATATCAGCAACATCAGTTATCTTAACGTATCAGACAACAGAGGGGATTGGAATGTCATGATTGCCTACATCTGCTCCAGACCACACACCGAAAAAAGAAGTAGGCCCCAAGTGTTTTGTTATATTTTTAAGTTCCTGTATTTCACATTTTGACATGAAAGTTTACAAATTATATATCAAGCAATCTTGTAAGAAATATACAATATTGTGTGTCGAACATAGGAAATATTCTAGACTTTAAGAATTAAACATGATCATGAATAAATATGATGCATTAATTGTATTTTGTTTTCCTTCACAGGAGAGTGAGAGCTTCATACTCTTAGGTCTTGAAAATGGATGTATTAGTGCATACCATTTCAATACTTGCCAGAAAAAGTCAGTGTCAGTTACCACAAACATGGAGTTGGTTAGAGACATGCCTGTAGAACAGATATGTTCAGTTAATACTAATATCATAGCTGTAGCATGTGGTATGGCCGTTTACTTTCTATATGTCGATGTGACAGATGGTTGTGGGTGTTCTGAAATAAATCAGAAGAATATTTTTATACCAGAACTTGTCAACTGTGGCTCTGCATCTCTCATGAATGGCCCAAATGTTTATGACCAAGTCATTTCCATGGTTGCTGAAGGCAATTCTGTGTGGTGCTGTTTGGAAGTTAGCCGCCAGTTAGTAAAAGTTGATGTAGACAGCAAAAAGATAATGTTAATTGTAACATTGAGCTGGGAGTCCATACGTGACACAGTAATGGTTGAGGAGAGAGACAGAGAACCTAGTTCACATACCAGAGAGGCATCAGATAATAATAACAGGACTGATGGCACTCATAACATGAACTTTAGACATTACAGTAGACATCATGAGACTGATGACTTTCCAAAACCTTCTAAATCACCTGGAGGTGCTACTACAAGGGATACAGTTTATGAGCAAAGTCCACATATGAGACATTCAGGATCAGGGTTTGAAAATAGTAGACATGAACAGATGGAAAATGAGTCAGTCAATGACAAACCTCCAGTACCACCACGCGTTAACCCTGCATTTATGAGGAAAACAGACAGCCTGCCAAGAGATAACACAGACAGACCTCCACCTATTCCCAAGAGAGCACCATTTCAAGAAGCAGGAATAGTAATTACAAGCCTTGTGTTATCCATTGATACCTTGATTGCCGGAACCAGCTGTGGAGGTATTATCCTGCTGCCACTCATCTACAAGCATCCTTCTGACACATCAGGCAGTCTCCCCACTTTGCCCTTTTCTCTGCCTATGCTAAGACATCCAGCCACGAGGAGAGAACATAAGACTGAGATCAAAGTCATTTACAGCAACCATTTCTGACCAGAATCTGGATTCCACGGGATCTATATTAGCTTTAACATTAGCCAAGAACAAACTTGTATCACTTCATGGAGCATGGCGCCCAGTCCTGCGAGACTCCAATAAGAATAGGCAAACAGCTGATAATAGAAGAAATGCTAACATTAGTGTAGCAATGATGGCAGAGATGTTGAACTTACTTCCTAGTGCTAACCGTTCATCAGGTAATACTTGTTCAAATTCCTGTGGACTGGAGTCAGAAGCATCACCAGCTTCTAATCCAACACAAATTGAGCAGATGCAGTCGTCAGAAGTTGCGGACATTGCTATATGGGAAGAAATCACTCAGAACAGATTGAATACCGTGAGATCACATGGTCATGCAATCGTGAACTGTTCTGGCTGGTGTTGTTGTGCTCCTGATAGGTCATCCAAGTCTTCATCCAGTGATGAAACATTCTAACTTTTGTGTACATGAGTCAGCTTATTAAGGATGAGAGCACTTGGTCTTTAACTTCCAGTGCAATGATGACAAGGTAGGGGGTTCAGTCCCTACACTGGCATTAAGTTAGACTTAGACGTAGCCTTCTCGTTCAGAAAACATTGGCAAACTAGACAACGTAAAATTGCCTAGAAAATCAACCTGAGGTTGAACGCAACTCCTGCAAAGGACATGCAACATTTTGTTATGCAGGTTTATATACATTCATTCATTCATTCAGTAGCATGTCCTTTGTAGAACCTCGCTGCCATAACAACCCTCCGGAAAACTGCTCGATCTGGAGATCATCCCCTACACCCTGCACCCATCTTCTCTTTGGCCTTCCTCTTCCTCTCTTCCCAGGCATATACCCCTCCATAATTGTTCTCTCCAAACTTTCATGACGTTTCAAGTGACCAAAATATATCAATTTTCTTTGTTTTATCGTCTTTAATAGCCAACCCTCTTCAATATTCAGCTCTTGAAGTATGGATGCATTTGTTCTTTTCTTTACCCAAGATATTCTTAGAACCCGTCTATAACATTTATATTCAAAAGCATTTATGCGCTGTTCAGCTTGTTTAGTAAGTGTCCAGGTCTCACAGGCGTATGTTGCAATGGGAAAGATGCATGCTCTTAAAAATCTAATTTTTGTAGTTCTATCTGTCCCACTCCATAATTTATTCAGTTGTTTTAGTCTTTGAAGAGCAATTGATAGTCGTCGTTTAATTTCTTTAATTGTGTCACCATTGTTGGTAATCAATGACCCAAGATATTCAAAATTTTTCACCACCTCCAATCTTTCCTCGTTAACATATATTTCTTTCTCCATAGTAGTTTTATCTGTATGCATTATCTTTGTTTTTGCTATGTTAAGATATAAGTTGTGCTTTTCACTATTTTTTTAGGTTGAGGTTATTAAGTTTTCTATACCATTCTGTGATGTGGATAGTAATACTGTATCATCAGCATATCGAATCTCTGGTATTTCATGACCACCGATATTTAGGGCATCATATTGCTCCCTGTTATATCATCTCTGACATTTCTCATTATATTTTCTGCGTACAGGTTAAAAAAAATAGGGTGACAGCACACAGCGCTGACGGACTCCTTTCATGATGTCAAACCAATCTGATGTCTTGCCATCTATTCTAACCGCTGCTTGTTGGTCTAGATAGAGCATTTTTATGAGTTTTACTACATGTGATGGAAAGCCCATATTCCTCACGATTTCCCAAAGTTTATATACGCACATGTAATTTTCAAATAGTTTGCGTTGTGCAATATGTTTGTTTTTAAAATGTTATTTTAAAGATATTATAGCCTTTGCAATTGTTATGATGCTTAAAACAGATATTTTTTTAATACGAGAAATTAATTCACAGGTAGTTATTGTCACACATAGATTATATATAAGAAAGAAATAGACATTAAAGGGCAGACTAGACAATAGGAAAATAGAAATCTTTGAGCACACCAGGATTTGAACCTGACAGCTCCATATGATATGATGTGTACTTAAGCGCATGACCAGCCAAACACTGATATTCCAATTGTTGGTTTTAAATGGTATACCTGGCAAGTGAAAACATCTATTAAATGTTGGTTGTTGATTTTAGATGGATGATAGACCTTGCACGTTAAGACATCTTTAAAATGATGGATGTTGGCTTCAGATGGATGATGGATCTGGCATTTGAACTCTTTTAGATGATGGATGTCTAGCTGGAGCTGGTTATTAATTGAAGTACATTTGTTCCATCAGTGGGGGAACTGTTATCATTTAGTGGTGACAGGTTGCAATGATGTCTAGGTGGAGCTGGTTGTTAATTGAAGTAATTTGTTCCATCAGTGGGGGAACTGTTATCATTTAGTGGTGACAGGTTGCAATGATGTCTAGCTGGAGCTGGTTGTTAATTGAAGTACATTTGTCCATCAGTGGGGGAACTGTTATCATTTAGTGGTGACAGGTTGCAATGATGTCTAGCTGGAGCTGGTTGTTAATTGAAGTACATTTGTCCATCAGTGGGGGAACTGTTATCATTTAGTGGTGACAGGTTGCAATGATGTCTAGGTGGAGCTGGTTGTTAATTGAAGTACATTTGTCCATCAGTGGGGGAACTGTTATCATTTAGTGCTGACAGGTTGTAATTCTGGTGTGTATAGTCTTCAGTATTCCTGTTTTCTAGTGTGTCCTCTCATTTCTGCATCTTTCCTGTGTCTTTTATCAATCAGTGCCTGTGAACTTATCCATAATACTATTTCAGTGGCCTAAAGTGTTAAAGTTTGACTGATATATTATTCAGTGTAACTTACTTGATTTACTTGCAGAGAAAATGTGACTATAGTATCTGTCCCTCATTCCAATTTGCCATCATAGTGATTTTAATCTGATGAACGATGCAAATCACAGCTTCTTTAACTTATTCCAAGTAGATATAATGATTTCTCTCTGATGCAGTTTATTTTCATTGTAGATGTTATTTTCTTCCATTAATTAAAAACTCTAACCTGCACAGTTTGCGGCGACTGCACTAGCCAGGTGGCCTTAATTCCTCAGGCTCAAGACCCCCGTGCCATACACGGCAAGCTACTATATAGTAAATGACAGTTTTTAATTAAACAAAAATATTTCCTTGGCATTTTTATCAATGCTGAGAGGATATTAGAAGAGCTGAGAATTAAAGGTCATTGTACGCAATGGACAGGTGAAGATTTGTATTTCACTTCCAATAGATACAAATGTTTGTTTTATCAGGGATTCAAACCTGAATCTCCTAACTGACAGATAGGCATCCTAACTGCTCAATCACTTAGTCTTCGCTTCCATTAACTGATGCAGTGCCAAACAAAATGTAGGTTTAGACCATACGTGGTGCACAATCAAATGACCAAGTATTATATTGTAAATTTCTGTTCACTGAACATTGAAATTGCGGTTGACACCATAAAACAAAAATAATAACACGATGACCCTAGTATGGTGATATATCGTCCTTCTGTCCAAATGGGAGGTCATATTTGGTGATATAATATCCTGTGGCACTTAATCAGTTAATACTGTCAGTATACAAGCAATCTTACATATCAACAGTATTACGTATTATGTCATTATTGGTCATCTGTTATTTGTGAAGTGTTTTGTTTAACTGTTGAACAGTTCAACTAAAGAAACCAAACTGTCACTATGGCAGTTTGCACTACCACTAGCATATAATTGAGTTGCAAGGGTTTGATAAAATCACAGTTATGCATGTAACAACATTTTCTTAGTGCTTTCTGGTTTTATTTTGAATAAATTGTACATATTTCTACACAAATAAATATTTTTTCTGTGTAAACTCACAAATACTGTGTATGGTAGTGAGCTGGTAACCTGCAATATCAGTGTGATTTCTAACATTCTTTACATTCCTGATACCTGCTAATATAAATCAAAATTTCTCATGATCAAATATCTGTTCTCAAGATTAATTTTGATTTGTACTCTACAAATGAATACCTGGGCTATTTTGTGTGTGTTTTAACTTACATTTTGATCATTATTTTTATTTTTACAAACACCTTTGACTGAATATTTACAAAACAATGTTTTCCTATAGTGAATTTGAGTAACAAAGACACAAATAATAAATTGTACGATTTCAATCTCATTAAATCTAAGCTCATTTCTTATATTCAAACAGCTGCTAAGTTCTAATTTCACTGATTTTCATATGCTTATTCATCCTTTTTCTCCCCCTGCTCTTTTTCTTCACCTTCCACCTCTAGCTCTCTCCTTCTTCTTCCTCCTCCTCCTCCATCACCACTACCTCCTCCTCTTTCTCCAGCGGCCTGGTCTGGATCAGACATTGGCAATCACTCCTTTCTGCTCTGCTTCTCTTGCAGAATATTTTCCCATGTACTTTTAATTTTCTATTGCACCTCTTTTGTTGATAGAAGTAAAAGATAGAAGATCTTGTTACTGCCTTGAGGCACATTGGATATACGGTGCTAGCTCTATATGTTTATAGATCAGTCAGAACTCATTATGCAGGTGGTCAATATCTTGCCGACCACCTTTACTTCCCTGGACATTTCCTGGTACCACCCCAGACTGGGTCAACCTGAGAACCCAGGTCAATCTGAACAATCAATGTGAATTTGGCCGAGCTGGAAGCCCAGGTCAGTTTGTAAAAATTCACTTAAATGGGAATCGAACACATGACCACTGGGTCAGTGGAAAAGTGTGCTTCCACTGTGGAACAGCAGCTCCCTCATCTATTGATAATCCCCATACATTTGATTTGTCTTTTCCTTATGGTTATGATAAGTATTCTAGTAATCCTTGTACACCACTGTATGCTTGTGAAACCTGGACTGTTTACCAGCGACACGTAGGAAATTAAATCACTTCCACACAGTCCACAAGATCAAATGGCAAGACAAGATCCCAGACACTGAAGTCTTAGAAAGAGCTTCCATGCCCATTAACCACACTCTACTAATGAAGAATCAGATTCGCTGGGCTGGTCACTTGACTTGCATGCCAGATCACAGGATCCCCAAACAAATTTTTTTTGGAGAGCTGCGCTGTGGTAAACGCTCCCAAGGCGGCCAGAGAAAATGCTTTAAAGACACTGAAGATCTCACTAAAAGCATTTGAAATACATCACAACATGCGGAAGACTGCTGCCAAAGACCAGAATTCGTGGTGTACATCATTACGCAAGGGTGTAGTCACTTATGAAGCAAACAGAATTGCAAGAGCTGTGAAAAAAGACTGGACAAAAATAATAACTGCAGGAGATCCTCCTCCTGGAACATCAAGCATTCTTTGCCCACATTGTCAAAGAACATTTTGAGCCAAAATAGGCCTTACCGGCAGCCTTAGGACATAATTCACGACTCCAAACTTTCAACCCCACTGGATTAAATTAATGGTCATCTTCATTCCTGATGGACAAACACTACAGTAATCCTTGCAACTGTCACTACCTCAACATTTATTTCCTTCTATTTCAAGAATATTCTTACAAATACTCTTTTTTTTAAAAAAACCACATCTCCAGGGCTTCTAGTTTCACCCTCATCTAATTTTATCATTCCCCAGCATTCATATCTTTACAGAAGAACTGGTCACAATTAATGTTCCATTTTGCAGATTTTTGTGTGTATTATATTATTTATGTTTTTTATAACATGACTTATTCTCATAAAATGGTCTTTACATATAGTGATTCTTTTGTTTATCTCTGCGTCACATTTTCCAGGGAAAGTCACTGTGTAGCTTAGATAGTAAAAATATTGACCTATTTGATCTTTACAACTTTACTATACATAGAGCATATTGGAATTTGTTCTTTCTTATATTATACTGATTATGTTATACAATTGTTGCATCTTGTCATATTGTTTTTTTTTCTCGATGATCAATGTTTGCAGTTTCTCTATTCCGGTAATTGGTAATGAACAGGACAATGTGTCTGAGAACAGCATTGTTTCACCTGGGTTTGGAAGAAAAAAAAAACACTCCCATGCCTTCCCTAATAAAGGAGTATTGTAGACTTGGGTGTGTTTCTATTTTCTGTGTTGCAAATTCTAGGCAGTCTTGTAAAATGTGCTCTGGGGTTTGCTTTGGTGCTCTACAGCCGCAAGTGGCACAGTCTCTGAGGTACATTTGGTGCAATTTGAGCCCACAAGGTCCTGAAGATCTTGGTCTTCTTCTTTCTGTCTAGCTTCTTGATTGTCGCAAGCTCTGTTCTTTAATCTTCAAACTGTTCTTCTCAACTTCAGTTTCACAGATTATTTTACGAATGTCTTAGCATCTTTAAAGCTCTGCAATTGATAATAAAATCAAATATATGTCAATCATCAGAGGATGACCTCTATTCATAACACAGAGAATCACCTGCATGTTGTCTTTGTTATTTATGTTGAAAAGTACCTAGAATGCCTTGTAAAATGTCTACTGTGATTAAAACATGGTCCAATGTCATTAATTAAACTTGAATCTTTGTATAGTACTTAACTGGTGTCATTTATTCTGCTGTTAAAATATCCAGCTTGCATTCATTATAATAAATTTATTTGATGTAAAATAATGATGTAAATGATATAAACTGTCAATACTCGGAGATTCTATTCTTCTCAGGATTCCAGGTTCATAATTTTATTGTATGCTCATAAAATGACACAGAGCTGACATTTAGCTAACTTTTCAAATCACTGCAAATTTGCTGCACTGGAAGACATTTCAATGATGTAATATTTATTAGCATACATTTCTGCTTAAGTGCAAATGTACTTATGTATACGTAGACATTCTGTGTGAAGATTTCCAATAATATGCATTCCTGCAATATATACATTCATTATTATTGTAAATGTCTGTATGATATATTTTGGAAGTTACAACTAATGTAGCTTTATTGTTTTTTAATGCAGCATTCTTACTTCTTACAAAAGAGAGAAGAGAAATGTGTATGTTTATGTGCAAATAAAATTACCAGATGGCACCTGTCTGGAGATGGCACCTGATTGATTTAAAATCACCAGACACTCATAAGTTTCTACTTCCTACCAAAACACCAGTTTTCAGAAATGCATGTGAATGTACAGAGTCCTCATCATCATCATCTTCCACTTTTGCCATCAAGCGTCACAGTGAGGAGTAATTGGCACTCCAGTGGCACTGAATAGTGTCATTCCATATGATTGTACAGTGTCTTTGATGTCGTCAATTCATTTTCTTCTTGGGCATCCTATTGCTCTCGTAGTAGATGTTCTTTGATGTAGGGCCAGCACTGTAAATATGAACTGCTTGTTTCAGACTTAAGAGAATCAATAATTGTTTGTGACAATTGTTCAGCATAAAATGAGTTGTAACATAAATAAGAGAATATATAAAAAAATATTATCCACAGACAAAACTACATATCAACCAGTAATTAAATTAACAGTGAAAAAATTTCAATGATCACAAATTCTGAATACCTTGGCTACATAACTGACAACAATGGGGATAGGTCAAAGGAAATCAGAAGAAGACTGAACACAGCAATGCAGAGGCTAAGCAGCACTGCACCAGCAAACATATAGAAGTAACAATCTGGGATCATGCATCTTTTCTGTGGCAACATGTCGGTGCGAATCATGGACTACAGAAGCTCTAAATAAAATTGAAGTTTTTGAACTTAAATGTTACAGAAACATTTTTACAATACTGTAGATCCAGAAAATGAAAATACTAACATTCTATGAGAGCTGAACATAAATTTAAAAAAACTGGCTCATAAACATCATCCTGTGTCAGAAACTGAAATACTTTGACCATATTAAACATCAGTGTGGCTTGGAAAGAACATCAATGGAAACATGATTCCTAAAAAAGAAGAGGCAGGTGGAAATGAAGGCAGACACAGGATGTTAAGGACACCCTGGACATGACATTGATGAGGTAAGGAATCTGGAGAGAAGTACAGTCGTTCTACTGGACTGTGATATTAGTGACACTGAGCAAAAGATCTGCTATATGATGATGATGAAGATGAGTTTTGTGGTATAGAATATGTCCAGACAATCAATGTTTATTTGTAATAATTGTACTTAATAATGTTCAGTATTTTCTGAGAACTGTCGTGGAAAGAAAGGTGGTGAGAAAGGGACTGCTCATCTTGCCTTATTATGTCAAGCATGTGACCACTATTATTTCAGTGTAAGATAAGTGGTAGAGAATGTGCCCAAACAATTAATGTCCTGTAGTAATTATTCAGTTTAAGTTGTATAGAATGTGGCCAGGCAATTAATGTGTTGTAGTAATTGTTCAACGTAAGTTAAGTTGTATAGAATGTGGCCAGACAATTAATGTGTTGTAGTAATTGTTCAACATTAGTGGTATAGAATGTGGCCAGACAATTGATGTGTTGTAGTAATTGTTCAGTGTAAGTTAAGTGGTATAGAATGGGTCAGACAATTAATGTGCTGTAGTAATTATTTACTGTAAGTTAAGTGGTATAGAATGTGGCCAGACAATTAATGTGCTGTAGTAATTATTCAGTGTAAGTTAAGTGGTATAGAATGTGGCCAGACAATTAATGTGTTGCAGTAATTGTTCAGTGTAACATTAGTTAAATAAATATGTTCAGATAATTTATGTGTTTGTAATAACTGTTCAACATAAGATAAATTAACTATTATAGAAGGATGGGCAGCCAGTATTTTAGGCTGATATATCCAAGCTTGTTTATGGGATGGCAGTATTCATAGCTGGTAAATGTTACACCTTTTGTTTGATATTTGTCCAAATTTGTTAGTATTAATTTTTAACCATGTACAACATCAATATGGGAAGGTAAATCAAATAATAAAGTTCCCAACTTATGTACTGTTTCAATTATTATTATTGCTCAGATAGTTATGTCTGAAAAAAGATAAACCGTGACACTACTTATAAACAGTCACATTTTCTGTAAAGTCACTTTTTTATGAGGGAAATCTATGAATCAGATCCTGACTGATAGAAGGTGGGATCTTGTTTACACAATTGTTTTTGAACCTCATGATTGATTGAAGTTGTTGCCAGGTTTTTGTTTTTTTTCACAATAGGGAAGAGGTTGAAATATCAAGGTGCCAGGTGAGAGCCGTAGGCCAGGTGTTGAAGAATTTCCTAGCTCCAATTTTCTTTAAGATTAATTCATTATGTCATCATCATCATCATCAGCATCATCAAGTGCCCTGCCAGCTGGTGTAGGAGTTCATGGCTCTCCACAAATCTCGGTCTTTGGTGTTCTGGATCAACTCTGCTGCTGATATTCCTCTGTACCACCATCTCAATCCAACCAGCATCATTTCTCTTGGTCTGCCTCTGCCTCTCTTCCCCTCGATCTTTCCAGTTGTCACGATGTTCTCCAATGCCTCTCTTCTCATTACATGACCAAAGAAAGCTGTTTGTCTCTTTCTTATTGTTGTATATAGTGTTCTAGTTTCATTAGCCTGCTTCAGGCAGTCGTTGTTAGTTACTCTGGCAGTCCAAGGAATTCGCAACATTCGTCTCAGGAACCACATCTCTGTTGCTTCTAATTTCTTCTTAATTTGTTATTTACATTCCAAGATTCACTGCTATACAGCAAAACTGGTTCTACATAGCATTTCAGCACTTTCTTACACTCAGTGATAGTGACCTATTGCACAAGTTACTCTTCATTTTCTGAAATGTGGCCTTTGCGTGCCCTATTCTGCTCTTAATCTCTGTTGTACATCTTCCATCTGATGTTATAAATGTCCCTAGGTATCTAAAATTATCCTCTTGGTTAAGAATTTTTCCTTCTATTTCTATGTCACATTTTGGTGTCACCATTTTCTTTTATATCACCATTGTTACTGTTTTCTTGATATTCAAGGAGAGTCCTTTCCTTGTACTCTCTGTTACTACAGTGTCCAACAATTGTTGTAGGTCTGTTGATTTATCTGTCACCAATACTGTGTCATCTGCATAGCGTATATTATTTATATTATAACCATTATGTCATCAATATCATAATCATTATGTCATCAAGCATTATTATGCAATAACACAGCCACCTTGGCTGATTTCTGAGCCTTTTGTACTGAGCATCTTTTCTTCATGTCTTGAGAGTTGACTTGATAAGCAGAAGCACCAAGACAGTAGTGAAATACCCAAATTTCTCTCCATTATTTATTTGCTGCAAGAAATACTCAGACATAGGACAAACACCCCTTTGTTCATTCATCACACTAACCTGTCTACCACTAAATTCAAGCAGTTTTCTTTATGTTACACAGTCATCACGTTTTTAAAATAGATACTGCTTCAACTCCATAAGGAATTTAAGTTGATACTCTAAACCCCCCCCCCCCCAATCTAATAATTGATTGTACATCTTCTTTTGTCTACTCCCAGAGTGCAGTAATAATTTTTGAACTACCCAATTCAGACAATTGGTGGAGCTATTTGTGGTTTCTTGAGAATGACTTGATAAGCTGCTGCAGCCATTGCCTCTCCTATTTGTGGTTTCACTGAGCGTTCAAAGTCTGACTTCCTGTCAGCAAAATCCCACCCCACTGTATTCAGCATGTCAGTGGTAATTGAATAGGGGGGCCTTATTTTTCCTTTTTTATAGAAAATAAAGAGGAAATAACTTATCCTTATTTTTGTTGATAGTGGATATATAAAAACACACATACACAGAGGGAAGGAGAATAAAAGAGCGGGAGAGACAGACAGAACGTCTGTACCTCATCTGACATAGGTAAACCTTCCCTTCCTTTAATAGTTCAGCCACTAGATTTTCTCACTCCGGCAGCTCCAAGAGAAGTGCAGAGAACAGAGGAAGCCATTATATATAGCCTTCATCGACCTCACAAAGGCATTTGACCTCGTGAGCAGAAGCGGCCTTTTTAAGGTCCTTGAAAAGGTTGGATGTCCACCCACCCTTCTTAGTCTCGTGAAATCATTCCACAAAAACATGCAGGGGACCATTTTATTTGACGGCTCAACATCCCAGTCATTCAGCATCAGCAGCGGAGTAAAGCAGGGATGCGTGCTTGCTCCTACACTCTTTGGTATCTTCTTTGCTGTTCTCTTAAGGCAAGCATTTGGGACTGCCACTGAAGGCATATACCTCCACACAAGATCTGATGGCAAACTTTTTAACCCATCAAGACTCAAGGCAAAGACCAAAATAAGACCAAGATGCGTAAGAGAACTACTTTTTGCAGATGATGCAGCACTGACTACTCATACAGCAGAAGATCTCCAAAGGCTCATAGATCGTTTTGCAGCTGCCTGCAAAGACTTTGGGCTCACCATTAGCCTAAATAAAACACAGGTGATGGAACAAGATGCTGATGCGCCTCCGTCAATCAAAATCTCTAATTATGAATTGAAAGTCGTCCACGATTTTGTGTATCTGGGATCGACAATATCAGATAATCTTTCATTAGAGACAGAAATCGACAGACGCATTGGAAAGGCAGCCACAACATTTTCCAGGCTAGCTAAAAGAGTTTGGGAGAATAATAGACTAACAGAGCGTACAAAAGCTCAAGTATATAAAGCTTGTGTTGTTAGCACACTACTCTACGGGTCTGAATCCTGGACCCTGTACTCAAGACAGGAAAGGAAGTTGAATTCCTTCCACATAAGATGTCTGAGACGTATCCTGGGCATAACATGGAAAGACCACATAACAAACAAACAGGTGCTTGAAAGAGCAGATATTACCACAGTGCACACCCTCCTCAAGCAGAGACGCCTCCGGTGGTTGGGCCACGTATCTCGAATGGAGGACGAACGTATTCCCAAAGATCTCCTTTACGGAGAACTAGCCACAGGAAAGAGGCCAACCGGAAGACCCCAAATGCGATATAGGGATGTGTGTAAACAAGATATGAAAACCATTGGAATAGATCCAGACACGTGGGAGAGAGTTGCAACAGACAATGCTCCTGGAGAAGAGATGTACGAAACGGACTGGTGCTCTTTGAGCGCAATCAGATCCAAAAAACTGAGGAGAGACGGCACAGGCTCAAAGAGCAGTCACTTACTGCGGGACTTGCCTCGTCTCACAGATGCGGAAACTGTGACAGAGATTGTCATTCTCGAATTGGACTATACAGTCACCAGCGGTGCTGCCAGGCACCTCCCAAGCGGCACAACTCTATAGTCCTTCAGGACTGAGAGAGGCCTACTACTACTAGTTGAGGTATCACATCTCTCCCTAACAAGTGATTTTCCCCCCACTAAAGAAGATTTTACCCTGTTAGTATTTTTGACAATACACTTTCCACCATATGATTGATTGATTGATTTAGGAACCGACATCACAGCATTTGGGGCATTCCCATAAGCGCTCCATCCCCATCCTCAGCAGCCAGCGAAGAGTTCCAACACTAATAGTACCAGTAGCAATCTGATTATATGTCCGTCTCGCCTTTCCTCTGAGCGTTGATCGTCGGCCAGATCCCCTCGTCACCCCTCGCTGTCACATTCTTGCCAGACCATGGTGATCCATTTGCTCCTCCGAGGTGTACACATGCTCCCACAATGTCGCAACCACATCTGCTTTGTCATGCATCAATACTCCACCAAGTTTTGCCGAGCCAGCCAATCTGTCCGCCTGTTCATTCCCCAGCACACCAGCATGCCCCGGAGAAAAGATCCAGACGATGCTTGTCACCCATGACTTCCGAAGCGAAGCAAGCCACTCTGCACGAAGCTTTCCTGTCTTCACCCTACTCAGCATGCTTTCTGAGTCAGTTACAATCATGATGTGTGTGTGCATCGTATTCTCCATCCAGTGGAAAGCTGTCCTGACCGCCTCCACCTCCATTCTTAAGCTAGATGTTGTGGTATCATACGCCAGGCTCTCCTGCACCAAACATCGACCATTGGCTTCTGCTAAGAGCCCCCCAGGCACTTCTCCTACCTCTCAACACCGATCCATCTGTGTAGATAATCACATCACCTGAGTGAGCATTATCCTGAATTAGTTGCTGGATTTCCACTTCCGTGGCCCCTGCTGGCCACTCCCTGCTCAATGTGACTATAACTCTGCACAAGTCTGACTGCTCCGCTGACACTCTGACCCACTCTTCTCCTCTCCTAATGTTCTCCAAGGGACACACCTGCCTGATCGTATCCTCCGCCTGAGCCATCCATGATTTCTCTCTTATCAGTCGCTGACCCTTAACTGTGTCCAGCGCCTCATGCAGTGGGTGGTCTGCGTCTGCAGGAGGTATGCCTTCGCCTGCATCACCTTGAGCCTACCAGCAACAGTCGGCAGACCAAGGATGTAACGCATACACACTACTGGAGTGTCTCTGGTGCATCCCAGAATGACTCGCATCGCTTCGTTCTGTATGCGCTCTAATTTCACCAGCTCTCTTTGAGACAGTGAGCAGTCCTAGTCCATAATCAATCACTGAGAGGATCAAGTGCTGGTATAGTGTGAAAAGCATTCTCTGCTCTGTGTCCATTGCAGCAATAGTTTTAAGTGCATTAAGTCCCTTTTGAGACCTTGTCACAACCGTCTCCACATTCCACCATATCACACACATACACTAAAACAATGATTTTGACATAACAATTGACTTAAAGTAACCTTAAATAATGCCAAGTTTATTATTTTATTAACAGGTATTTGTTCTTTACCTTAAATAATGTATTCCGCCCAACTATTTTTTCTCCCTCACAATGCATAAACACACACACTTACTCATAGTTATCGGATTTAACTATATTTACAGTAAATGAGTTTTTAACCTTCTTGTAAATCCTGGTCAATACAAAAATATGTTTGTTTGCATGGTGGCATATTTAAATGTGTTACTAACTCTTATGCATTTAATTGTTTCTTAAAATATGTTTTGTCCATGTATACCTTAATGTATTTTTAATTACACATTGATACAATGTTAAAAAATAGCTTTAAACCAAAAGCTATTGCCATATATATGTCTATAACTAATGATGGCATACTTCTTAATTTTTTTAAAGTATATTTCTCTTAAAAGCATTGCAGAGATGAATTAAAATATGTTCTTTTTAAAGAAAACTTTTTTTTATGATTAAACATGATATATATAATTCAAAACAATGTTTTCCCGTAGTGAATTTGAATAACGAAGACACAAACAATAGATTGCACGATTTATTGCCTGGCATATTTCGCTGCATCTCGTCAGGTACATACTGCAGAACTCACACAACTTACGTGAAATTAACTAGATAAATCCTTCAAGTTGAAATATACACAATTTCGCACAGTAATGTCGATTGTCTACCACGGTAATTTTAAGCTGACTAACATGTCTTTCTGTTTACACAATTCTGGCTTGCGTTGATAGATCATAATTGCTTCTGCAAATTTTAACAAGCGAGTATTCTGTGTTCTAAACAACACGCGAAATGCAGTCTCTCTGGACACAACATGGCGACTGGCAACAATGTGCTTGCCGATTGAAGACGCCGGGAGCTTCCGGTGTGTCGGCTCCTCGTGGCTATCATCTCCTGTGTGTTGTATCTTGTTGACCCATTGAGGTATGTGTTCTAACACCCGTTTGTTAAGCTGTCTCTCCGTTCGGCCAATGTAAACGGCCTGGCATCTACATGTGAATTGGTAAATACAATTGTTTGTGGCGTACAGAGGAACAGGCTCTTTGACTGTTGGTGTAGGAATGGGTACGGTTTTACATCTAATGACTGGAGTTGCCGCACAGAATGTTTGACCTACTGCTGTAGTAAGCCGGTCTTGTAGACGTTGCATTACGTCATCCCCTCGAAAGGTTAGCTGGATGAATACCTTGAGTTTAGGGACTGTAGTTACGTCTGCTTTGGGTTTGGGCTGTTGGCAATGGCGCTTTATAAATCCTGTGGAGTACCCATTCAGGTTTAAGACATTCTTCAGAGTTTCAAATTCCTCTGTCAGTGTGTCCTGGGTGCATATCTTTCTAGCACGGTCAAACAAGGTCCGTACTAAGCCCCGTTTGTACTGGACAGGTGTGAAGCTCTGAAAATTTAGGTATTGGCCAGTCCATGTTTCTTTGCGATACACCGATCTTTGAATTGTGCCGTCTGCTCTACGTCTCATTAGAATATCTAGGAACGGTAACGCTTCGTTGTGTTCGTGTTCCATAGATAGAGAGATGTTTTTATGCGTCTTGTTCATTGTGGCCTGAAACGATGTTGCTTGTAGCTCGTCTGTGGTGATGATTAGTATATCGTCCACATAACGCCGGTAAAAGGCCAAGTTGTTGATGTCTGAGGATCTCTTTTCTTCTAAGTGTGCCATGAAGATGTCCGCTAGAATAGGACCAAGAGGACTCCCCATGGCCACTCCGTCAATTTGGCGGTATGACTTAGTTTGAAAATTGAATAGGATGTTGGCGGTACATAGTAGTAGTAGCCTCTCCAGAATAGGTGTTGGTATGCCTAATTTTAGTTGTTTGTCTTCAATGCGTTCCCTTATTATTTTCACTGTCTCCTCTAATGGAACGTTAGTGAATAGGGAGGCTATATCCATGGATGCCATGTGTTTGTTATTTATGTCCATAGTATCCAATAATTCCACCAGTTGGAATGTATCTCTGAGTATTTTTGGATCGAAGGACTGTCGTACTGGTTTTAACATTTCGGCTAACCATCTCGCCATTCGGTGTTGTGCAGAGTTAACCATGGACAGGATAGGTCTTAGCGGGATGCCGGGCTTGTGAAGTTTGGGTAGACCGTACATCTGAGGAGTGTGCGAGCCGCGTGGTGTGAGCGTTTTTGCAGTGGCCTCACTGATGAGTCCCGCATTCACAAGTGACTGGATCTCTTTCCTCATTATAGCATCCAGGTCCTCCGACTTGTTTACTTTTTGATCTATCCTGAATTTGGATTCGTCTGACAATATTACATCCATTTTTCTCTGGTAATCTGACATGTCCATCAGTACTGTACCGCTCCCTTTGTCAGGTTTCAGTATGACGAGGGTTTTGTTAGCCTTTAACGCTTTTAAGGCAGTAAGTTACTGGAGAGGCTACTACTACTATGTACCGCCAACATCCTATTCAATTTTCAAACTAAGTCATACCGCCAAATTGACGGAGTGGCCATGGGGAGTCCTCTTGGTCCTATTCTAGCGGACATCTTCATGGCACACTTAGAAGAAAAGAGATCCTCAGACATCAACAACTTGGCCTTTTACCGGCGTTATGTGGACGATATACTAATCATCACCACAGACGAGCTACAAGCAACATCGTTTCAGGCCACAATGAACAAGACGCATAAAAACATCTCTCTATCTATGGAACACGAACACAACGAAGCGTTACCGTTCCTAGATATTCTAATGAGACGTAGAGCAGACGGCACAATTCAAAGATCGGTGTATCGCAAAGAAACATGGACTGGCCAATACCTAAATTTTCAGAGCTTCACACCTGTCCAGTACAAACGGGGCTTAGTACGGACCTTGTTTGACCGTGCTAGAAAGATATGCACCCAGGACACACTGACAGAGGAATTTGAAACTCTGAAGAATGTCTTAAACCTGAATGGGTACTCCACAGGATTTATAAAGCGCCATTGCCAACAGCCCAAACCCAAAGCAGACGTAACTACAGTCCCTAAACTCAAGGTATTCATCCAGCTAACCTTTCGAGGGGATGACGTAATGCAACGTCTACAAGACCGGCTTACTACAGCAGTAGGTCAAACATTCTGTGCGGCAACTCCAGTCATTAGATGTAAAACCGTACCCATTCCTACACCAACAGTCAAAGAGCCTGTTCCTCTGTACGCCACAAACAATTGTATTTACCAATTCACATGTAGATGCCAGGCCGTTTACATTGGCCGAACGGAGAGACAGCTTAACAAACGGGTGTTAGAACACATACCTCAATGGGTCAACAAGATACAACACACAGGAGATGATAGCCACGAGGAGCCGACACACCGGAAGCTCCCGGCGTCTTCAATCGGCAAGCACATTGTTGCCAGTCGCCATGTTGTGTCCAGAGAGACTGCATTTCGCGTGTTGTTTAGAACACAGAATACTCGCTTGTTAAAATTTGCAGAAGCAATTATGATCTATCAACGCAAGCCAGAATTGTGTAAACAGAAAGACATGTTAGTCAGCTTAAAATTACCGTGGTAGACAATCGACATTACTGTGCGAAATTGTGTATATTTCAACTTGAAGGATTTATCTAGTTAATTTCACGTAAGTTGTGTGAGTTCTGCAGTATGTACCTGACGAGATGCAGCGAAATATGCCAGGCAATAAATATATATAAGCCTCTAATTTTCTGTGCAGAGTTTCAATATTGTTACTTGTTCTCTTCAGCAGAAATGCATGATCTTTGTAGAAAGAAAGAAAGAAAGGAAGAAAGAAAGAAAGAAGGAAAAAGTGTCATCTTTAGAAAAAAAAAAAAATTCTCTGATTTTTTAAAACATGTTCACTTCAAGAGGCAAAACATGAACAAAGGGGATAAAACTCTCTACTGAATGTCAATAAAATAATGAGATATTTTTAGATGAATCTGAATAACACCAACAATAAATGGGAAATCTGAGATTAGGTGTGTAAGAAGGACAACACAAAGAGGTAGGTTGCATGTTATTACATATTGTCTGTCATTTCATTAGATTTAAAAAAAATTGAAACAAGCAAACAAAACTATGTTTTCCAGATGCATGGTTTAATGATGGAAATAAATAAACATGACAAGTGATTTAACAAATCAACACTAAAGAATATGCCATGTTTAAACATGTCTGATAAAGTGAGAGATGATAATGTCAATGCATTGTCACATAAACCACAAGGTGTGACTGACTAGATAAATAAATAATGCTTGTATAGAACCACAATATACAATACTCAATTTCAGAAGAAAACTACCAGAAAATATTCTCAATACTGGAATGTATTTACAATCAAACAAAAGAAATGTCCTTGGGCAACAGCTCAACAAATAAACTTTCAAACACCTCTCTTCATCATAATGTGCCATACCAATAGGCAAGGGCAGTCATAGTTTGCCATCTCACACGATCACAATATCTTGGATCAGACCTGTGTTCTTGGAGATGAAAAAAAATCAATCTTGGATCAAACCTGTGTTCTTGGAGATGAAAAAAAATCAATCTTGGATCAGACCTGTGTTCTTGGAGATGAAAAAAAATCAATCTTGGATCAGACCTGTGTTCTTGGAGATGAAAAAAAATCAATCATGAAGCACTTGAACTAAGGAGTTGACAGCCAAAATAAGAGCAACTGTTGATGCTGATAAACATCATCACCATCATTAGACATCTCTGCACTGAAAGTCAGCTGTATGGAGTCTCCAACATCCGTTGCCCTGCATCTTCAGGGAGTACTCAAACAGATTTCTTCTAGTCCATAACTTGATATTGTCCACCCACATATAGCAGATTTATATAGCATATGAAGTGAATAGATGATTAATACTTCAGCTGAAACAATTAAAACACATTGTCACAGGTATTGTTTGAAAGTGGAACAACTATTCTCCCATGGTAATTTCAAATTTACCACAAACTTTCTGTGCACACACAACCAGCTGGAACCGCCTAATTGCCAATGCCTCACTATGTAAAGAGTTGTATCTTTTTAACAGGGTGTGACCTTTTTATGTGATAAACAAAGTATCTGCTTTTAAAATACACATACTTAAAGTATGCAGCATGTTTACAAAATTCAGAGGTATATTTGTAACACTGTGGTTTGCTATTCAATCATTAGTATTGAGAGGATTTGAATGTCATTTCTAACCAGTGTAGCTATGGTGTCCACCCAGCTTCTTGAAATAGCTACCAGAGATTGTGTGTTTATGTGGGAAGGATGGTGGTGAGAAAGGAACTGGGCGCCTCGCTTCACTTTATCATGATCTACTTTATGTAAAGGTCTAGCACATCACTTTCTGTAGCTATATCTGCTATGCTCTCTACCTTGTGCTCTGTGCACTGCTGAAGGCAGGTTAAATCAAGGATGGCCGAGGACAGAATGGTGGGAAAACTGCAGAGACCAGGACTGGATCACCATATGACGGGGTAGTGGATTGGACATCAAGCCTTTTCGGATACAGATTTTAAAAAACTCAAAACACCCATGTAGGCTATGTGCATGTGATAAATCCCTCAACAGCTTGAAATGAAAAATAGTATGCTGATTAGGTCAATGTCCAGGCAAACAATTTTAAAAATAAGAAAAATCTATTGACAAAGGAAATACTTATAACACGGGAATCTGGTACACACATACTGGTTTCCTGGTCGGTGCCACCAAGTTTGTGCACTGTGTTAAGATAATCATAGTCTGAGCGATGGGTAGTGACTGAAGCACTTATGAAAGTATCTTTGTGCTATTAAGGTGATCCTTTGCACACCAAACTGAACCGTAAAAAGAATGTCCACAGATCAAGCAAAGTGAACAGTTTGTTATATGAGATATTGTGGAGCATGCTGGTTAACCATTGCTTTGTCACTCTAATGGTCAGAAAAGAATCATTGCAGAAATCATAACACAAGATATCAGAGATCATGCTGGTTAACTGTTTATTTGCCACTCAAGAAATCAGAATAGAATCTGAAGAATTGTATACATACTATAAATAATAACATGAGATATCAGAGAGCATGATGATTAACTGTTGCTTTGCCAATCAAAAAACCAGAGAAAATCTGAAGAAGTTTTTACATACTAGACATAACAATATGAGATATCAGAGAACATTATGGTTAACAGTCGCTTTGCAACTCAAGAAACCAGAAAAGAATCTGTTGAAGTTTATAGATTCTAGAAATCATAACATAGATATAAGAGAGCATGCTGGTTAACCAATGCTTTATCACTCAGAAGGCCAGAAAGGAATCTGAAGAAGTTTACACATTGCAAAAATCAAAACATGACTACCAGGAATGAAAGCAAATATTCACAGGTGGATGACAGCTTCTTGGATATCAGTACTTGGTGAGAGCTGTGGAAAGAAAATGGTGAAATAATGAAGAGGTAACAAGAATTCCACAACACAAGTTTAAAGAATTCATATATTCTTATCCTGGATATTCTGTGAGCTAAATATGAATAAACCACAGCCAAGCATTGCACCATTTTAAAATATTCATCTTTTATGTATATACCAAAACAAAGAAATAAAAAGTAAAGATAATGCTGCTGTTATAGTGTCATATGGGTGCTGGAGAGATCATATACAACAATGGCAAGGACATACACTTTGCCTTGATTAAAACATCTAGGACAGGGAGCAACTGTTGGATCTATTCTCCAAGACATGCTGGTCTGTTGAGAAATGAGCAGGCAGAAGACAGGATCTGCACCACTGTGTGGGGTATACATGCATGATAAGTTAGATGTGGTTAGGGTTCCCTGGGATTGTGTGAATAGTGTGGAAGTGTGAATAGTGTGGAAGAACAGATAAATCATGGCCTGAAGAGAATGGTGTGGCAGGTGGTGACCAGCAGATCTGGTCAGCACTCTGTACTTTGAGGAAAGGCCAGATGAACACATAATCAGACAGCAATTATTATCTTTAGTATTGGGACTCTTTGCTGCTTGTGGAAGTTGGAGATGGAGCATGTATGGGAATGTCCTGAATGCTGTGATGTCAGTTTTTAACTTAACAGTCTTTTCATTCTCAACTAAAGGGAATCAGTATTTTATGCCAATGTTTTGACACCATGTGGGTGTGACTTATTGTCTTCACTTAGCTTCAAGAGAGAAGCAATGCTGAACTGTAATAAATTAGTGCTTTAAAATATATACTACACAAATTGTATTACCTTTCAAATTAGAAGGCAGAACAGATTCAGAACTACTTGTTCCTTCATCCTTTGTATTGCACAGACAATGGCAGTGTTTTTAATGGATGAAAAAAATAAGATGGTAGTTATCCGCTTAAAGACATAATTTTCACATCTAGTAATAACAATCGTGTTGTAAAATATCACATATAATCACAGAACATTCTTCACTCGCAGATCCAAATAAAATATAGCAATAATAACCATGCAGATCTAGAAGTAGCTACAGGAAGTATAAATAGAAATATGGAATGATTACCAGTCTAACATTTTGTTTACAGTAATCAGATAACTAAATCCATAATGAAAATCAGATTCAGAAAACAATTACAGTTGCAAAGGAATCACAAAGTACAAAATGCTTGGAATTACTGATTACTGATATATGTGAACATACGTTCAATTATGCAATTGTATATATTTTAAATATACAAAAATATTCACATAAATGCATCAAGATTAATCACATAGAAAGACGGTCTTACACTATGGATTATGCTGTTTATCTAAAGAAATGTCCAAACATACTCTTACAGTATACATCAGGCTGTAGTAAAAACAAGAAAGAACACAAGAATACCACTGGGCAGCGATGTATGAGAGCAAATCAATAAGTAAGTCACACAGTTCTGTGGGATGGCAGGTAAATATAGTTGGTGTTTTCTACAGGTGTCATTAGGTGACAGCAACATCGAACGTTATATTCCTGTTCGTCAGGTGGCGCTAGGTGTCTCATGCACATGCACAGCGCATAAACAAAATGGCGACTGTACTTACATGAGCAAAGAGCAACATTCTGTTTGTGCGTTTTTTGTGGGCAAAAGGATTGCCTGCAAAGGACATTCATAAGGAAATGCTTCCTGTTTATGCTGACAAATGTTTGTCCCGTAAAGTGGTGCATAGCTGGGTAGAAAAATTTTCTCAAGGACGCGAATGAAGTCGAAGTTGAATGTGAAGTGAAAACGTGGTTTAGAAAACAGAGCACGCAGTTCTATGCAGATGGTTTGGGAGGACTGATACAAGATGGGATAAGTGCATCAATGTTGGAGGAAATTATGTTGAGAAATAAAGGGACAATGTATGTATAAAAATAAACTAATTTCAAGTTGTTATCATATTTAGTTATTTTTTGACAGCCATTTGCGACTTACTTATTGACTTCCCCTGGTAAAATAAGGAAAGGACCTTCTTTCAGGCCTTGAGACATATTGGGCATATGGTGCTAACTCACATGTTTATAGACCAATCACACAAGAGCAGTGATAAGTGGTCAATATCACGTCGGCCATGTTTACTTGCCAAGACATTTCATGGTATCCATTTTAGGCTGGGTTGCCTGGAAGTCAAGGTCATTTAAACAATCTCAATGTGAATTTAAACCTATGACCACTGGCTTGGATATTAGCCATGAGGATGTTCTAAAGGGGTTTACAGCAAAAAGGAAACTCCTGACAAATATTAGAGTTCTTCATTTTCTGGGTGTCTCATGGCAAAATAATTATTTCAACATCTGGCAATAATGGAAGAAGAAGATGAGGCAGGAAAATATAGTCAATAGTCTAAATCTGGCACAAAACTAACTCTACAGAACAGGCTACTGACAGGTATTTTAACTGAGCACGACATATGGCCATTCAAAGATTACAATAAATATAGCAACAATCATTCCAAGCAAACAAGTGGCCAACAATCAAGGTACACATCACATCACAGGACAAGAAGACCGTAAGGCTAATATGACCAGATGAAAATGAACTTGCAATTGTGAGAACACTAAATGCTTTATGAAGTATCTACAAAATATTATTTTGTTCTTTATTCTTAAACAAACATGGTTATAGTATAATATTTTTTGCACAATTCAACAGGCATCCTGGATTACTACTGGCACCTGGCCTTCTTGACAGACAATAGTTTGTTACATTGTGCTTAAAAAAAGGCATAATAACTACAACCCATGGTGGGGACCAGGAATGGAGTTATACCTCTCCAATGCACAAAGCCTGGGCTGAATTGTAGAGACTGTGTTACTCATACAGCATGTTCCCTCTCTCGACCTGCCAAATTTTCTCCATAGAAAAGGTAACATCAATACATCTGGAACAAGACAAGCTGCAGAAGATACCAGATCAGCAAAGCAGTGTTCTGAATGTTCACCAGTCGGAGCTTCCATCCTAGACCAGTTGCCAACCAAGGCTTAGGACCTGCTCAATCCTGTCTTTAATTTGCATTTTCTCTCATTAGGATACAGATTGTATCCTGGCTTTTGTGGGTGTGAAATCTCATGAAAATCTAATCCTACAATAAGTGGAGTCCATTACAGAAACAACTGCATAAAATGGGATTATCACTTGCTTGTAGTCAGTACAGAAAACATTCACAAACAGGGAGTGAGCACTTTTCTTCCTTTATATGTTACTAGAATACATTTAGTTTTAAAATAAACATACATTTGTTTTTCTGAGTGCTAAAAATTGTATACTAGACACACTTCAACATTGTGAAGTAACACAAAATTACATTAAATATTAACATTTTTAACATATGCAATAATATGAGCATCATAAAGATCATCACTGATACTTTTACTAAATAATAATATTTTTTGAATAGCAATCTTAGACAAACATAAGTGTGCATGGCAATAGGGATGTTATTTGAGATCTTGGACATGTAGGAATGGAGTGTTTTTTTTTCATGGTGTCTTTAGTTAGTTAGTTAGTTAGTCGACAGATCATCCTCGTTGCACATCGAACCATTCAGTCCATAAGTGCTCGAATCCCCTCCTCAGCAAATCCCGCAGCGTATAGCGGCTAACGACGCCAGTTCTGTGTTGGTTTATCAATCTTCTTTGGCTTCCTGCGTAGTGTTCTTGTTTCGCCACCCCTCTTTTAATTTGCTGCTCCTGCAGTCTGGCCATTGTTGTAGATTCACAGTCATCACTTGGTTCTCGCAAAAGTCTCACTTCTCGTAGAGCATTCAGAATGTCAGCCTGGTCCATGGCGCATCCGCCCTCCACAGTAGCCTCACCTGCGAGCTTGTCAGCCCGCTCATTTCCTTGTACTCCCGCATGACCTGGCACGAAGATGAAACTAATCTTTGCCAGCCGAGACCGCTTCAGAGGCAGCAACCATTCTCTTCGGATCGACCCCTCCTCTATCCTCTTGATCATGTTCATTGAGTCGCTAAGGAAACAAGCCCTAGTGAATGTCTGTGTCTCGAGCCATGTTATTGCTTTACTTACTGCCATGACTTCCATGGTCAGGCTACTTGTGGTTTCAGTGAAAGCACCAGAGTCCTCCTTCACAATTCTCCCTCCCGCCCGAGCTGTAAAGGCCCATGAGCTTCTCACATGTCGGACGACCGACCCATCTGTGTAGATGACCGCGTCACCGTCTAGCAAATTCTCGAAAATCAACGCTTGTACTTCAGCCTCAACAGCAGCCGGATTTTCTTGTCTGCATTTTCTACTGGTCCATAGCAGGCTACCCCAACCTCACCAGTCTCTTCCTGGCACGGTGGCGTGTCTTCGATCGGTTTGCAAGACCTGTCCATACGTACTTCAAACCCAGAGTTTGACATTCCCTAAGACGACCTTCCACATCCGTGAGGGTTTCTCATGCATCAGTCGCAACGTCATCTATGCGATTACCTGCACACGTTGCGACATGAGATATGTCGGGGAGACAGGATTACGTCTTGGGGACAGATTTCGACAACATCTTTCTGACATCACCAGCGGCGCCCAGAAACCAGTATCCATACATTTCAACAGTCCTGACCACCATGGCGTAGCCGACATACAGGTCACGGCCATCAAATCATGCGCATCCCACGAACGGGATCGGAAGACATTGGAACACCGTCTCATCTTCCAGTTGGGCACACTCTCCCCTCACGGCCTTAATGTCCAACACAGCTTCATTTAACTTCCCACCCCACCCCTAGCTTACAGTCCACCATCTGGGTATGTGCAGATCCTTTGTATGACATCACAGTCAACTCTCTTGGCGGATTTACGTTCGGTGTTTTGCCATCATTTTCTGAGCGACCGCCACTCATGCCTCTCTGTGTGTACTAACACTATATAGGTTTCCGCAGCTGTGTTTCGAGCGCTTAACGATAATTGCTAATTGTCATCTGCGTCCGTAACATCTTTGCCGGTCTCTAATTTCACTTTTCCGCACACATGGGCGCGTCTCCACCCCACTCCCTTCCCGCTTGACCTTTGACCCGTGTACCATACATCCGGTCTATTGATCCACTGGCGCCCTACGTGTGTCAGACTTTCCAAGCTAGGACACAGTATTCAGATGAGTACATTTTATTTTAATTAGTTTAATAGTTTAATATTGTCATAGAGTGTTTCATGTAGTTTTGTGTTGGTTTGTATTTGTTTGTCCTGTGCTGACGAAGGCTTTGGCCGCAACGTCCAATTTGTCTCTTGTAGTCGTGTTTTAGTAAAGCTCACAATCTACTTCTCGTTTATTTGGGTGATTCATTCATTGCCTATCTAGTTGGATGCAAACTGAAAAGGATGTGCAGAAGTCTGTTGGCACTTGCAACCACTCCTCGCCAGGTTCTAAGTCCTCAAGTGAACACACCTGTTGAAGAATGTCTTCGGCTTGACCCATCCACGACCGTCCTCTTTTTAACCTGCTGCCCTTCACCTTCCTAATTTCATTATGCAGTGGATGTTGTGTGTTTGCGTTAATTCTGAGGTAGGCGCGTGCCCTGCAAACTTGAATTCTCTCTTCAATGGTTGGAAAATCAAGAAGGTAGCGCATCGCCCTGCATGCTGTATCTCTTGTACACCCAAGAATAATGCGCATAGCTTCATTCTGTATCCTTTCCATCCTTTCTATCTGCTTATGGCTGAGAGTCAGGATTGCCATTGCATACTCCAAAACAGACATGACCAGCCCCTCGTACAGAAGACATAGATGGCGCTGCTCACAGTTTGCTGCCGCCATCACCCGCATCGCTGCCAAACCCCGCTTGGCCTTTGTTATCACCTGGTCTATGTGCACATTATAAGCAAGGCTTCGATCAAACCGTATCCCCAGGTAATTCATTGCCTGCGTTCTTTCCACCGTCTCTGAACACAGCATTACAGTTGGTGTTGGGTTGTTGACAATATGATTATTCAACGAGAACCAAGTCACTGTTGCCTTTGTTGGGTTGACCATTGCCCCAGCTTCATCACACCAAGTACTTATGCGATTGAGTTCGGTTTGTAGTTCCACAGCAACCTCCTCTCTATCCTTACCCTGACGATACACTAAAACATCATCGGCATACGACAATGTCCTGCCAGGTCCAGTGATCTGCTCACTGGTGATTCTCACTGTGTAGGCGTTGAACAGTACCGGAGATAATGGTGATCCCTGTGGTAGGCCAGGATATATTGTTGTTGGTTCCGAAGTCCAACTGCCACATCTAAAAACTACTTTCCGTTGGTAGAGGGCTGCAGCGATCCAACTAAGGAGGAATGGACTTACGTTTAGTTCAAGAAGCTGAAATATTAAAAAATCCAGTGGTACTCTGTTGTATGCGTCCTCAAGATCAATCGCTGCAGCAACGGTTTCAGTGCCTGAGTGGAAACCTTCATAGACATCATGGGCAAAGACTGCTGCATTGGTCCAGGTTTCTCTTTTTGGACGGTACCCACCCAGGGTAGGTGGGAAAACACCTTGCCTCTCTAGTTGGCTTGATATTTTCCTGGCAATTACCTTCTCCAGCAGCTTGCCTATTGTATTCTGCATGGTTATAATTCGATATCCCTGAATTTTTTTGTGGTCTTTGTCAGGCTTCGGCAAGGGAATCATATAGCTGTGTAACCATTCCTCCTTGATGCTAGCACTCCCTATATTGTTGTTGTACATGTCTGCTAGTTTCTCTAGCTCATTGTCGGTACACCTATTTATGTCGTTGTATCTTATGCCATCAGGACCTGGAGCACTGTTATTTGATCGTCGAAGCACAGCCTTGATTTCTTTCACTGTCACTGTGTCTTCCTCCGAAGTGTTCTGGGCTCATGGTGTCTTTATTAGAGGTCACTATAAGAATGGGATAATTTTGAATGGTGTCTTTGTTTGTGGTTAATATAAGAATAGTATAGTTTCACTCTCCCTCTCACACGTGTGTGAATGTGTTAGAGAGAGAGTTTTAACGCATGACAGGAGAAAAACCCCTGGGAATCATTACCTAGGCAGCCCGTTTCCTTAGAGTGTGAATGGACTGAAACATTTGACAAGGGGGACTAATCTGATTATCAAAAACCTCCTGTCATACTTGCTTCAGCTCAGAGTTTTTACCACTGAGAGAGAGAGAGAGAGCACACCAAAACTATCTCAATTTCATATTAACTACTAACAAAGGCACCATCACAATATCCTTACTGCCATACAGATTTTTGTCTAAGTTTGCTATCCCAAAAATTCCAACAGTAGTCAATGGAGGTATTAACTCAAGCACTATGTATGTTCACTGCCACATAATAAGAAAGAATTTCGGACTGGAACATAATTTCCACTAATTGGTACTTTTACTTCAGTGGCTATATTCTGGATAATTCTGGAGATCTTATCTGAGTTATATATTTTTAACCGTAGCTGCCTTTTACAGCTCCAGCACTGTTGTCTTTTTAAATTTTAATTATCCTTATTTATCTCACAATCTAGCTTTCTTCATCACTCTTGTTTCCTTTTCTTGGTTCTGAGATATGTGAATGCACACTAGAACACAGATTCCATTCTCTCTCTCATTTGCTAATGGCCTCTCCTCTCATTCAGTATATGTGTCTACTTTATGCAGTTCTTAGCATGCCCTTCACTCTATCAATATCTTTCATTCTGTCAATATTGTACTATTTATCTATCATACCAGTTCATTTATTCTTCTGTAGGAGAATCTGATGATGAAACCATGACTGAATTATTAATAACATTTATTCTTTCCTCTCCATTATTTTCTGAACACAATGCTGATGGTAGGAGTAAACTGTTGCAAATTTTAACCTCTTGCTCATTGTTAGTTTCTGAACAAGATGCTGACAAAATGGTTGATTCTTTCCTGGCAGCCATATCCTCCACACAATTCTCACGATTAATTTGCTCACAATAATTTACGTCTCTTATATCCAACACAAGTCTGCCTTTTCTGTCTTGCTGAACCACTATTTGACTTTTATTATCACTGGCAATGTGACCAGTAGTTGTTTGTGAATGTGCTGACACAAGAGAACTATCTAATGAAACATCCACTGATTCACTGGGTGCATCAGGTTGTTGTGGTGCCATATGATCAAAGTCATCTCTAATATAGACATTTTTATCCTTATTGACAGTCACATGTTGTTGACATAGTTGAGATTGTTGTTTTTCTTCACCATGCTCCAGCTGATGACGAGATCTCTTGAGCAGTTTTTGAGTTAAACTTTCTAGAAGAGTTCTAAATTCTTCACTAACTTCCTCATCTTCATCTTCATCCTCAGCATCATTGCCACTGTAAGTGTTAAAATTATAAGGTTCATCGTCGTCATCAGAATCGTGCCTCAGGCATCTCTGTATGGCAGCTATTCTATCTTCACTGTCCATTTCAGTATCAACATTGATCCAGACACGACTGCGGTCATCATTCTGTGCTATGTCCCATTCATCAACACCGGCATCCGTCTTGTTATTGTTGTCTCCAAGTAGGGATTGAAACACTGCTTCTGCTAGGACAGTCCTTGATGTCATTGAATATGTGTTGTCTGTTTCTACATCTGTAGGAAGAAAACATGAAAACTGATGAGTTAAGTGGTATACTTATTTAGACAAGCATGACTATGGCAATAAGAAAGTTAAGTTAGTTGTATATCCTTTACAGGATTTCGCAGTCAACCCCAACATTTTCTTTAGCTGTTTGTGATTTCTTGGCAAGTTTACGTTCAGTGGTTTGTCCTTGCTTTCTGAACGACTGGCGCTCATACCATTGTCTGTGTTTTGAACATAGTATGCAGGATTACAAATTGCATTCGTAACCGCTTTACCACAGAGCCGGGGAACAGCTATCTACTATTCCACACCATGGTGTGGCAAACACAGCTCTGGGGACTACGTTTCCATGGGGATTAGGGACAACTCTCCAAATGAGCAGTGCAGATAACGCCTTTGTTCTGACAGTCAGAAATCGCTCCCAAAGTGTGGATATGGAAGGCAAAGAAAAACCCATTATCTTATCAAAATTTCAAGTAATTCCACAGATCAGAGTCAGACTGAGATCTGTTGAAATACCTGAATGCCTACATCATCTGGCAGGGCACATGATGATGACTTACAAATAATATTTATAGACTATACATGTCATATGTAAACTGGAAAGCCAGGAGAAAGTACCACATCACTCTCTCAAGAATGTGTGTATTGTTGGTCACAAAGCAAGATTTATAGTGGAGAGAAATGCTAAACAATACTTTGTATCAGTCTTTGCACAGAACAACTGGAGAATGTCAATTTACTTTAAAGCATCTGACATTTCAAAGTCACGTAACAGAAACAACATGTAACAAAAGAATTATTATGATTGCAAAATATTGGCAAGAGGAACATGTGGTCAATAGGTTAGAATTTCCGCCTCACATATCATGGCACATAAAGTCTATTTCTCATAAAGGTAAAGTGTTTTTGACTGGCGGGGGTGAAATAAAAAGTCTAATCTTGTACAGTGTGACCACCATTTAAGCAAGCTGCCTTTATTCCTCTCTGTGCAGAATAACCTCTCTACAGATACCAGCAATGATACAGTACAAACACAACAGTGACGAGTTATAATTTAGTAATGTACTGGAAAGATATCTGCACAAGTTGATATGTAGTCTAGAGAAAAGGAGACATGAATGCCAATGCCAGCTGGCTAGGTACTTGAAGATAATCGAGATAATGATAATTATCATAATAATAATAATAAAAACGTTAGGAATATGGATAATTATGTTAACCTTCCCTACCACATTGTAGGTATGTGAATAATTATGTTAATCCTGTTCTATTACAGTGTAGGTATGTGAATAATTATGTTAATTCTGTTCTACCACAGCGTAGGTGTGAGAATAATTATGTTAATCCTGTTCTAACACATTGTAGGTGCAAAGGAATGACTTATTAACTAGAATCAACAGGACTCAGGACACACTTATATGTCGTCTGTAACTTTCAGTAGATGGCGTATTAAACTGCTGATAGCTGCCATAGTTCACTGCTCGTTAATATATCTGCAATGTCTAAGACTAAGTTCACGAACAGACACAAGTGTTGCAAACAGCCAGAAGACTGCTGTACATTGATTCATCCAGCTCCATGCCAGCCTGTCACATGTTACACATTTGTCCTTTGTCTATGGGGTTAGGGCACTCTTGCATTTATGTAACAAGTGATAAACCTGGTTACTTCAATGGAAGACTGCAATCAAACGTCTATCTTCAATATTTTAACTTACCACAATGAAGTGAAACAAAATATTCACATCAATGACTTAATCTTAAGCTTTCAAAATTAGCACTTCTTGGTCTGTAAAATATAATCCATGTCTATATTTGAAGAAATTAAAGTAATACAGTGGCGAGCATGCCGGCCTGGTGATAATGTGTTAAAACACCCTTCAAGGTGGGGATTTAGCTTAAATTCACCTGGGCTCCCAGGTCGACCCAGCCTAAAATGGGTACCAAGAATTGTTCTGGGAAGTAAAGTTGTCTGGCTTGATATTGCCCAATTCACCAACTGAGTGCCCATTGGTCTATACAAATATATAGCATTACATAGCTAGTGTGCCTCATAGCGTGGAAAATAGTGCTTTACTCTCCTTTAGCTTTACTTTAAGACTTTAAGATGCTACTAGGTTAATACATTATTTTGTACATTTTACGCTTTATTACATTGAACAATGCATTTTAATAGTTACCAATACTGAATACAGAAACAATTGACAAATAAAAAGATGTTAGAGAACTTAGCGCAAGTAAAAGAAAACCCTTTCCCCTGACATATTCTTATGCCAGCCTTAAAGCATTAGTAAAATACAAACAAAAGACCCAGTCAAGCCCAAGCAGAATCCTGAAACTGAAGGAGATAACAAAGATAATGAAAACATCAAATCCCGCCTTCAGCTTTCCACATTTGACAAAATTAGACCAGAAATTTAAACTATCTATCTCATTGTCAGCAATCTTAATGCTACCAAGAGGGTTGATGTTTGGTGACATGATTTGAAAGATTATTAAGCTTGTGTACACTGTTTATTTTAACTATTTTAAAATCATTTAAATCAGCAAGAAACAGTCCTACTGAGCAGATTACTTAAGTGCAATTTGATACATTAATGCACATGGGTCTATTAATTTACTTTGATTGCTGACTTCACTTTGAAAAGACACTTATACATTATGCACTGCTTGCTTTAAAAGAATGCTGACAAGTAACTCGATAGCCAAAATGAGCAATCCAAACATTTCGAGGAAAGGTGAGTTGCAAAGACGAACTTATCACAAACATCAGAAAGAAGCAGTCATCGTTTGTTAACACATTATGAGAAGATAAAAACTGGAACATGTTGTAACAACCAGAAAGATTTGTGGAAAGAGAGACAGAGGAAGACAGAATGAGAAGATTCTTGACAGTCTTGTGGCATGGCACAGGGGTTGATCAACACAAAGTCTGGCACAGGACATTAGAGACACCCAAGGATTGACCAACACAAAGTCTGACACAGGACATTAGAAACACCCAGGGGTTGACCAACACAAAGTCTGACACAGGACATTAGAGACACCCAGGGGTTGATCAACACAAAGTCTGACACAGGACATTAGAGACACCCAGGGGTTGATCAACACAAAGTCTGACACAGGACATTAGAGACACCCAGGGGTTGATCAACACAAAGTCTGACACAGGACATTAGAGACACCCAGGGGTTGACCAACACAAAGTCTGACACAGGACATTAGAAACACCCAGGGGTTGACCAACACAAAGTCTGACACAGGACATTAGAAACACCCAGGGGTTGACCAACACAAAGTCTGACACAGGACATTAGAGGCACCCAGGGGTTGACCAACACAAAGTCTGACACAGGACATTAGAGACACCCAGGGGTTGATCAACACAAAGTCTGACACAGGACATTAGAAACACCCAGGGGTTGACCAACACAAAGTCTGACACAGGACATTAGAGGCACCCAGGGGTTGACCAACACAAAGTCTGACACAGGACATTAGAGACACCCAGGGGTTGATCAACACAAAGTCTGACACAGGACATTAGAAACACCCAGGGGTTGATCAACACAAAGTCTGACACAGGACATTAGAGACACCCAGGGGTTGATCAACACAAAGTCTGACACAGGACATTAGAAACACCCAGGGGTTGACCAACACAAAGTCTGACACAGGACATTAGAAACACCCAGGGGTTGACCAACACAAAGTCTGACACAGGACATTAGAGGCACCCAGGGGTTGACCAACACAAAGTCTGACACAGGACATTAGAGACACCCAGGGGTTGACCAACACAAAGTCTGACACAGGACATTAGAGACACCCAGGGGTTGATCAACACAAAGTCTGACACAGGACATTAGAGGCACCCAAGGGTTGATCAACACAAAGTCTGACACAGGACATTAGAGACACCCAGGGGTTGACCAACACAAAGTCTGACACAGGACATTAGAGACACCCAGGGGTTGACCAACACAAAGTCTGACACAGGACATTAGAGACACCCAGGGGTTGATCAACACAAAGTCTGACACAGGACATTAGAGACACCCAGGGGTTGATCAACACAAAGTCTGACACAGGACATTAGAGACACCCAGGGGTTGATCAACACAAAGTCTGACACAGGACATTAGAAACACCCAGGGGTTGACCAACACAAAGTCTGACACAGGACATTAGAGACACCCAGGGGTTGATCAACACAAAGTCTGACACAGGACATTAGAGACACCCAGGGGTTGACCAACACAAAGTCTGACACAGGACATTAGAGACACCCAGGGGTTGATCAACACAAAGTCTGACACAGGACATTAGAGACACCCAGGGGTTGATCAACACAAAGTCTGACACAGGACATTAGAGACACCCAGGGGTTGATCAACACAAAGTCTGACACAGGACATTAGAGACACCCAGGGGTTGATCAACACAAAGTCTGACACAGGACATTAGAGACACCCAGGGGTTGATCAACACAAAGTCTGACACAGGACATTAGAGGCACCCAAGGGTTGATCAACACAAAGTCTGACACAGGACATTAGAAACACCCAGGGGTTGACCAACACAAAGTCTGACACAGGACATTAGAGACACCCAGGGGTTGATCAACACAAAGTCTGACACAGGACATTAGAGACACCCAGGGGTTGATCAACACAAAGTCTGACACAGGACATTAGAAACACCCAGGGGTTGACCAACACAAAGTCTGACACAGGACATTAGAGACACCCAGGGGTTGATCAACACAAAGTCTGACACAGGACATTAGAGACACCCAGGGGTTGACCAACACAAAGTCTGACACAGGACATTAGAGACACCCAGGGGTTAATCAACACAAAGTCTGACACAGGACATTAGAGACACCCAGGGGTTGATCAACACAAAGTCTGGCACAGGACATTAGAGGCACCCAAGGGTTGATCAACACAAAGTCTGACACAGGAAATTAGAGACACCCAGGGGTTGATCAACACAAAGTCTGACACAGGACATTAGAGGCACCCAGGGGTTGATCAACACAAAGTCTGACACAGGACATTAGAGACACCCTGGGCATGAACATACATGAGGTAGAGTTGACCAACACAAAGTCAGACACAGGACATTAGAGACATCCTGGGCATAAAAATATATGAGGCAGGGGAACTGACAAAAGATCACAAATCTGTCCAACAGGTCATGATAGGAGCAATGTTCTGCAAAGGTCCTGCCTGCTATATGATGATGATCACAGTCACAGCTACTGAAACTGATGGCGAAGTACTTATGTCAGCCATATCCATTACTTTCTTTGGACAGCAATCCCTTTCAAATTAATATCTGAAATGCAGCTGATTCGGTTACAGGATTATCAATCTGAGGCTGGGTTGGGCCGTAAGTATACTTCTATTTTGGGGTAGAAGTAATGGAAAAATGACATACATTTATGGCATAGATGAGTGATTCCCTTTTGGTAAAGGGAATGATGAAGTTCTGTGTTTCTTTGGTTGTCATTCAACTATCTGCACAATATTACTGCAGGTAACTGGCTAAATGTAGTTCCTTATGGTGTAACTTCTTGCTTAAAAAGCCCACCATTGAGTGGCAGTTTCTGTTCCTCTAATTCAATTTTTTTGGTTTAGAAAACGAGGCCTATAACTGCATACTTCTGTAAATGAACGTGCACACATAAGTCGATCAAGAAACAAAAGATAAACAACAAAATGAAAAGGTTAAATTACACAAATTAAAGCTGCATCCCATCAAGTAGTGAAAGTTTCAGAAACTGTACAAAACAAAGGTCAATGCTGTATCTTAAAAGATTTGTATGGACGCAGTTTCCTGTTACAGGTCTATGATGTGGTAGGACCATCACATTCTGTAAGCCTGAATGCACGGATGTATAGGTGGTCAGTCTTTCCCTCACTTCCACAGATGACGAGCCCAGGTGTCGACCCGCGTCTGACTCGGCTTATGACAATATCAATGCAGTTTGCTGTCAACTTCCCTAACGCTCTACCAATGATATATCTGCTCCACCAGATTATCCTTAAGGGATAAAATAATCACAATAACAAAAGCAACCACCCCCTTGTTAAAGCTGTCAGCTTGATTAAACTAGTAATGTGGGATATAATAAAATGTTCATACAAGTAAGACTTGCAATCACAAGTTGCAAGATGATTGAAAGAAGCAGGTGATATCTGGAAAGAAAGACAAAACAACTCACTACACCGTGTGAAAAAATGACAGTGATATCATCTTGTGTCCCTTGATCTGCAAAGTGGTATCATTTTAGTTAAATGATTAGTTCATCAAGCATGTTTAACTAAAGAAATCCATGCTCTGTGCCAGTTTCAAATATGATATTGTAACAGTCATCATGAATGTACTGTATATGTCTAAGATTAAATAATTACAGAGATATTATCTTGATTAGTGTTTAAGTGTTTGCACAAAATTACTATTTACAGAGTACTGCTAGTCATTAGTCACGGTTCCAACTTCATGGCAAAGGGCCACCTTATAATGCTCTGTTCCTGTGCCAGTGAATATCACACAAAATGCTCCTTTGTGTATAATGTGAAAAGTGGAACAGACAGCAGTTCCAACAAACCTACAGTAAGCACAGGCATAAGTCAAAACTAGATAGTTCAGTAACCGGCTGCCTGCCATTTTTCTGAACACGCAGTTCACAATACAAACCACCACGGACAGATATAAAAGCATTCCATGTTAAATCCGCAGCTCACAGTGTCATTCCATGCACTTAACTCAGTAGCTGGGTGATGGAACCATGTACTACCAGTCCAAATGAGGAAAATATGTAAGCAAACCATAGCCAGAAGCAAAATCGCTCCAGAGTTCTTAACAGCTCAACAGCCTATCCGCCATTTTGGGTGGAAGTCCTTACAATGTACTGTCTTAACTTTGATGGTAATAGCAATAAAACACCAGACTACAGATCAATAGTATGAACCTCTGAGTAGCAAGCACGCCTTTCCTTACACTCTCAAGTGGTGGGGTCACCTGCGTCATGACTCCCAGACGTTTTTATCCTCCTTCGAGACATTTTATACTATTGCACTTATTCCACATTAACATCGCTATATGTGCCTGTCCAGAAGTCATCCCACCCTTTGGGAGGTGAACAATGTGCACCCAGTGCATCTGCCAACATTGCCACTGCACCTTCTTTTGGCCACTGGAAAGCCAACTTCTTTCCCCTGGCTTTTTGCCTCTGTCATCATCTCCACCTTGCTATGACTAAACTCAGAAGATCCAACAAATTATCCACTAAATGATGAACACGTATGAAACAAACATTTACATGCACTGGGTAGCTGGCCATGAAGACATCTAATTAAACAAAACAGCTGCTAATCTAACAAAGAAGGCAGATTCAACACTGCAGTGACAGTTCTGTGTGGTAGTATGATTTTGGAAAATGTATAAAAAAAATACCAACACAATTTTACATGGAAATGTCCTTACATAATTCTCAAAGTCTACCATTTATCATCAGCATCATTATCATGTGTCATACCTTGCGGTGCAGGTGATATTGTTCCTGCATAAACATCTGTCTCCGTGTTCTTGGTAAGTTCCACCACCTATTGTCTTCCATGCCAATTCGTCAAATCATCCAGCATTTTCTCCCTTTGTTAGCCTGTCTCTAACACCCTCTATCTTCCCATTGTTATAATAATCTCCAGGCTCTCTCATCTCATGGTTAAAAAAGATAACTGGCTTGTCCTGATGTGTGTGACATGGTCTCCTCCAGTACATGGATAATAGTCAAGCCGTCTGCTGTGCACTCCAAAGGTTGTGGGTTCGATTCTGGGTTACGTCTTTCAGTTAACTAGTGCATATTCTCTGAGACTCCTGGGGGTTATTGCCGGAGCTAGGGAGTTTGTGTTTTGTGTGATGCTTTCTGCAGGTCGCCCTGTGGAAAGAGACTGAGCCATATGGGATAAAATCCAGGGCAATGAAGTCGATCCTCTCGACTTTTAAGACTTATCTTTTAGCTCATAGGAGTGAATCATCAAAAAACTAAGTAGAATCAGTAAGCTTGACTAGTGCACAATCACAAATGACAAAATGGACATTGCGGCCAAAGGTCTCTTTAACTCATAAAATATTGTAACCATGCTTGCCAAAGTCAAATCTTTGTTCTATGATAATATTCTCAAATATGACTAGCTGCATGTGTGTCAGTGTATTAATGAGAGAAAAAGATAGATAGTGAGAACGAGAGAGTTACAGACACAGTGAGAGAGATATGAGAGATAAAAATGAGAGAGAGAGAGAGAGAGAGAGAGAGAGAGAGAGAGAGAGAGAGAGAGAGAGAGAGAGAGAGAGAGAGAGAGAGAGCTTGAATAATGAAGACACAAACAATAGATTGCACGATTTATTGCCTGGCATATTTCGCTGCATCTCGTCAGGTACATACTGCAGAAATCACACAACTTACGTGAATTAACTAGATAAATCCTTCAAGTTGAAATATACACATATTCGCACAGTAATGTCAATTATCTACCACGGTAATTTTAAGCTGACTAACATGTCTTTCTGTTTGCACAATTCTGGCTTGCGTTGATTGATCATAATTGCTTCTGCAAACTTTAACAAGCGAGTATTTTGTGTGTTAAACAACACGCGAAAGGCAGTATCTCTGTCCACCATATGGCCGTTTTTGACAATGTGCCTACCAATTGAAGATGCCGGGAGCTTCCAGTGTGTCGGCCCCACGAGGCTAGCATTTCCTGTGTGTTGTATCTTGTTGACCCATTGAGGTATGTGTTCTGACACTCGTTTGTTAAGCTGTCTCTCTGTTCTACCAATGTAGAAGGCCTGGCATCTACATGTGAATTGGTAAATACAATTGTTTGTGGCGTACAGAGGAACAGGCTCTTTGACTGCTGGTGTAGGAATCGGTACAGTTTTATATCTAATGACTGGAGTTGCAGCACAGAATGTTCGGCCTACTGCTGTAGTAAGTCGGTCTTGTAGACATTGCATTATGTCATCCCCTTGAAAGGTTAGCTGGATGAATACCTTGAGCTTAGGGACTGTAGTTACGTCTGGTTTTGGTTTGGGCTGTTGGCAGTGGCGCTTTATAAATCCTGTGGAGTACCCATTCAGGTTTAAGACATTCTTCAGAGTTTCAAATTCCTCTGTCAGTGTGTCCTGGGTGCATATCTTTCTAGCACGGTCAAACAGGGTCCGTACTAAGCCCCGTTTATACTGGACAGGTGTGAAGTTCTGAAAATTTAGGTATTGGCCAGTCCATGTTCCTTTGCGATACACCGATCTTTGAATTGTGCCGTCTGCTCTACGTCTCATTAGAATATCTAGGAACGGCAACGCTTTGTTGTGATCGTGTTCCATAGATAGAGAGATGTTTTTATGCATCTTGTTCATTGTGGCCTGGAACGATGTTGCTTGTAGCTCGTCTGTGGTGATAATTAGTATATCGTCCACATAACGACGGTAAAAGGCCAAGTTGTTGATGTCTGAGGATCTCTTTTCTTCTAAATGTGCCATGAAGATGTCCGCTAGAATAGGACCAAGAGGACTCCCCATGGCCACTCCGTCAATTTGGCGGTATGACTTAGTTAGAAAATTGAATTGCATGTTGGCGGTACATAGTAGTAGTAGCCTCTCCAGAATAGGTGTTGGTATGCCTAATTTTAGTTGTCTTCAATACGTTCCCTTATTATTTTCACTGTCTCCTCAAATGGAACGTTAGTGAATAGGGAGGCTATATCCATGGATGCCATGTGTTTGTTATTTATGTCCATAGTATCCAATAATTCCACCAGTTGGAATGTATCTCTGAGTATTTTTGGATCGAAGGACTGTCGTACTGGCTTTAAAATTTTGGCTAGCCATCTCGCCATTTGGTGTTGTGCAGAGTTAACCAAGGACAGGATAGGTCTTAGCGGGATGCCGGGTTTGTGAAGTTTGGGTAGACCGTACATCTGAGGAGTGTGCGAGCCACGTGGTGTGAGCATTTTTGCAGTGGCCTCACTGATGAGTCCCGCATTCACAAGTGACTGGATCTCTTTCCTCATTATTGCATCCAGGTCCTCCGACTTGTTTACTTTTTGATCTATCCTGAATTTAGATTCATCTGACAATATTTCCTCCATTTTTCGCTGGTAGTCTGACATGTCCATCAGTACTGCACCGCTCCCTTTGTCAGTTTTCAGTATGACGAGGGTTTTGTTAGCCTTTAACGCTTTTAACGCAGTAAGGTGTTCGTTGGTCAGAGGACATGTCTGTTTGGAGGGTGTTGTTCGATACTGGTGTTCTAAATCTACCAGTTTGGCCTTCAGCCACCCAACTGACTCAGCAGAAGTAGGTGATAACTTGGAGACTTGATCAAACAACATTTCAAACTGTGCTTGCGACTCAACACGGTTGATGTGTTTAGGCTTTATGCAGAATTTTAACAAACGAGTGTCAGAACACATACCTCAATGGGTCAACAAGATACAACACACAGGAAATGCTAGCCTCGTGGGGCCGACACACCGGAAGCTCCCGGCGTCTTTACTTGGTAGGCACATTGTCGAAAACGGCCATATGGTGGACAGAGATACTGCCTTTCGTGTGTTGTTTAACACACAAAATACTCGCTTGTTAAAGTTTGCAGAAGCAATTATGATCAATCAACGCAAGCCAGAATTGTGCAAACAGAAAGACATGTTAGTCAGCTTAAAATTACCGTAGTAGATAATTGACATTACTGTGCGAATATGTGTATATTTCAACTTGAAGGATTTATCTAGTTAATTCACGTAAGTTGTGTGATTTCTGCAGAGAGAGAACTGTTAAAATTAATCATGCAGGTGATTGCAATCAGATGTTATGCACACACTTACATATAACATACAAGTATATCTTGCTGATATAAACTTGTATTCTACTAATTAAATCTGAACTGCATATCTACCACATACTACAGTTGACTTAATTTCCCACAATATATTGACAACCACGAAAACATTTAAACATAATTACTTCACTGTGTGTGATATTTTATGGCCAATAAAAATATACGTTCAGGTAGTAAAAAATTATTTGAATTTCTTTCAATAAAAAAGTAATTAAAACTGCTTCATTAACTCATTGAAAATATTTTTAAAATATGGGCATTCAACTGAACATTTTATGTTAAAGTGTTTTAGCGTGAAAGTTTAACTTTGTATTTGTGGTGTAGTTTTTGTAGTATGGCAAATTTAACTTGACATTGTGTTAACTTTTGTTAGTGTGGAGATGAGATTTTACATTGTGTGTTGAAATTATCTTACGACTCATTGTTCATTGGTTCATTGACCACTTTCTATGGCAACACCCAAATGTACCTTGTGTAAGTGGCTATCATCATGTGTCACAAACATGTCATGTGTGGTTGCACTTATTATGTTTGGTCACAGAATACAACAGAAATCTAACAGTGTGTTTGGTTTTTATAAGGTTTCTATATTTGGCCAATGTGATAGTAATACATTTGCGATTTTATTGTTGTTATTTCTCTCACCAAGCAGCTGTTGTGGTCTTTGAGACTTAATGAGCTCAGATAAATAATAAGAAATTGATCACATATTTTCACAACAGTAAGCACAATGGAAGCATGTTAGACTAACAAAGAAGAAAGGAGCAAATACTAAGGTTGCTTCCCTTCAAGGAGGTCAGTAACACTGCACATCCTGCAATGACAGTTTTGTGTAGTGATACAATTTTGATAACGATATCAAAACTAAAAATCCAACAAAACTGAACATGGACATTTCCTTGCAGAGTTATCAGAATTTGCTATTTATCAGAAGTTGGGTACCTACCAGATATTCCAATTGTTGTATCTGTTACTGTTGAAGCTCTTTCACACTTGCTTCCTGTTACTTTTTCTGCTCCCGGCGTGGTGCTAGAATCAGAATGACCTTCAAATATAACCACTTCTTCTTTGGTCGGCAGTAGATCGAGTTCCTCAAGATCCAACCTGCTAAGCTGATTGAGAGCTTGTTTCTGATGGGTGGGACTTGTTGTAATGCTTGAAAAGAAAAGGCAGTAATGAAGATGATTGTTAGCACAAAACAAGTCAGACGTAGCATGATTATGTCATATTTCTATTGCCAACAAAACACCTGAAACTGTTCTTTTTTCTTCAGCGACCAATGTTTGTTGAAACATCTATTTTAGCATGGGACATGAACAAGAAAGACTGTGTCTGAGGTCTTCACCTGTCTCCCACAATTTGTCCTGAAGGGTTACTCCTGTAGACCAGATTCTTCTTCAGTGATAAATGTGTGTTGTGTGTCTGTTCTAGAATGGGTGATAAGCAGCTGTCCATCTGATATTTACTGTTTTCATCATTTTTACAGGTTTTTTTTAAAAGCTGTTTATGGTGGACTAACATCAGGTGACTGTTGTATATTTTGTATGCAGTTGTATCAGTGTCTGTCTGTCTGTTTGTGTGCTGATGAAGGCTCTAGCTGTAACATCCATTTTGTCACATGTGATTGTGTTCTTGTAAGACTTACTAATTCCATTTCTTGTTTTCGCTCCTTTACTCATAAACAAAACAGGTGGCTGAGGTCATCACTTGCCTCCCACAATCTGAACCGTTGTTCTTGCGAGCCATATTTGATCTGCCTGGTCAGTTCTCGGCAGTCTTGTAAATTGTGCTCTGGAGTTTAATTTGGTGATCCACAGCTGCAAGTGGCAATCTTTGAGACCCACTCACTGAAGGTGTGCTCTGAGTCCCAACATCCTGTTTTTATTTTGAAGATTCTAGTCTGCTGGTTTCTGCCTAACTTGATGACTCTATCACCCAAACTGGCATATTTCTTCATCTTTGAGTGGGTATGAAATATCCACTTTTGGATAATTACAACAGATAGAAAGATGCCTTCAATGAGACTTCTATATCCTTTTTTTTAAAAACTTAGCTATGTTTTCTCAAGAAAATCAGTGTGTCAGATTTTTACATAATTTCATTACTTCTGTTTGTCTAAACAAATTTAGCAGGTAAGATGCCCCACATCATCTCTTCATCTATGCTTCTATCTTCTCATGCCAGGAGTGAAGTAAATAATTGATATACAGGTGAGTATAGCATGATCCACAATGAATAAAACTATCAGTTTCATAAGATAAAGGAAATTAGTAAGATGTAGTGAAGCTGTAGTAAAATGTGTAAAAGTTTACACAAAATGAGACAACTCACTGGGTAGATGTCACTGGATTGTGGAGATGAGAAGTGAAACTTATTTTTAAATTCGAAGTTTACCTGTTTGTTATAGAAGAAATTTCAGACTCCAGGTCTGAGGCATCATGTGCAGGCTCTGAGGTATCTGTTGAGTGGGAGAACTTTCTAGGAACTAAAGTCTTAATCTCTTCACATTCAGCTTTAAGTTTCTCTAAATTCTGAAAGTTTCCTGCAACCAGATTTTAAAACACATAAAAATGTATTAAAAATTGTAAATTTTGACCAACTCAAGTTTAAAATAATTTTTACCTTAGCAGTAGCAATTGGCAGTTGGTGTGAAACTGACCACACCATCCATCGAATGCTGACTGATCTGTAAAAATTATGGGGCTAGTACTATATTCACAATATGCCACAAGGTGTGCAAAAGGGTCCTGTACTTGACTTTTACTAATGACTAGCATATATTAATGTCAGCCTGTGGCCATAGCTATGCAGTGATCTCTTCTTGTTCATTGGCTGTCTGTATAAAACAGCATCACTTTATGCTGTGAGAAAATGTTTAAAATATTTGTATTTTCATTCAAAACCTCACTATGGTACAGCAGTAGAACAAGTGTCTATGACTGTGAAGGTATGGGATTAAATTTCTGATGAGGAGTCTCAATGACCTTGGCCTGGCAAATTCACACCAGTGTTTATAACACAAAACCCTATGGTTAAATATGGAAAGACTAAGGTGAAAATATTAGTATTTTTATTAACCTACTGACCAAATAAAATAATTCACAATAACTCTACATAAATGAATGTGTGGCATGACTGGTTGCATATGGAAGTACTATCTCCATGGAGGATTGTGTGACAGTGTTCTCCTTCCCCCCTTCCAAGCTCACTAACAGTGGAGTGCACAAGACAGGTACTAATGCTTCACATCTGAGAAGAGGTATACTGAGATGTGACCAGGTCATGATCCAGCACAACATATGCAAACTGCCGGCATTAGGCCAGGGTTGGTGTGTTTCCTCCATGGGTTTTAAGTATGTCATTGCCAAGACTCAAACCCAATGCCATGAAGGAAAACGTTTGGCATAAAATTACATCTAATCAATAAGATAGGGTCTAGAGTTACATTAGCCATGCATCTTTATATACTAAAGTATGTCAGTAAACAACCCTTTTCCATGTTTTGAAATGTATTGTTATATGGTGGTAGGTCCCATTTGTAACTTAACCATTCAGCACTCAATGAGTGATGTGGTCAGTTTTGCTTCAGCTGCCTTTATTTCCATGAACATTTCCTCGTAGCCATTTTAGGCTGGGTTCACCAGGGAGCCCTAGTCAATCTTTTAAAACATCCCTGCCTTGATAAGGATTCAAACTATTGACCACAAGGCTGCCAGGCAAGACTGCTAGTCACAGCTCTAGTACAGCTCGTGTGCGTGCGTGTGTGTGTGTGCACGTGCACGCACGCATGCGCACGCACGTGCGCGCGCACACACACACACACTCTCTCTCTCTCTCTGTTGTTAAACTCTAAGACACCACAAGTATTAAATCAATGTGCCGCTACCTTAAAATAACATGAAAGAACTATACCTGAGACACTCCACAAGCCTGACATCTCCAGAGTTTTCAGTTTTTTTTCCAATTCACTTACACGACTTCCCAAAAGTCTGAAACAGAATACTGAAAACTTTATTCTGAGAGACCAAAAATGGGATATTCTGTTATCTAATAGGAAGAAGAGAAGTTGGTATGTTTGCAAATATTAAGCTTAGTATTTTAATAGATTCAGTGCCAAAAAAAAATGTCAGTTTGGACCAGACATAGAACCCAACCAAATGAACAAGTATTATAATGTAAATTTCTGTTCACTGTGCATTGAAATTGTGGAAGATACACGAAACAAAACAAACAACATGATGTCTCTAGTATGGTGATATATTGTCCTTCTGTCCAAATGAAAAATCACATGTGGCGATATATTATCCTTTGGCACTGAATCAGTAAAATAACCTGTATGTTTGTGCTCTGTTACTTGATTCATTCTCTGTTACATACTGTGATTTGTGGGACACATGGGAAAATTACTACATAGAAAATCCAATGAAGTCCTTGGGTTTTTTTCTGTGGACATATTATATGCAAAATAATACCATTTTTTAAGAAGTAAATGGGTGCTGCCTAATGTAATTTTCTTGGATGATCAACTTAATTTACTTCTAAGCCATTTAATTCATTCTTGATTTTGGTTTTTTTTTTTTTTAATGTCAACATAATTTTTTTTTTTAAAACATCTCAATCCTTTTCTTCAACAGGCTTCAACCCAATACCCAGGCGGTGGAGGGACGGTGGGGTAATGTGTGTATCTTTTCTTGCGTGTGCTCCAATCCCATTCAACATTAGTTGCATGTTATTGTTTTCGCTATCAACTCCAGAATTTATTCGCTGCTGTGATTTTTTAGACAATTTTATTGTCAGTAGTTTGTCATTTCTTTCTGAACAGTTGACGCTCATTAAAAAAAAAAGGAAGTCCAAATCAAGAACCTGCTATGCCTGTAATGTGATAGGGCCATCATATTTTATAGGCCGGAATGCACGACAAAATAAATTGCTAATTTTTTCCCCTCACATTAGCGGACAACGAACGCTGGGGTCAAACCTCATCCAACTGCACTCATGACATTATCAGCATAATCTCCCACTGATTACATTAACATGCCCGCCGCAGCCAGTGGTTGGAACACTCAAGGCAGACAGTCTACAGCCTCTCTATGAAGGCCCAACACCATATCCCCAATGTGCTGTATTGGCACAAAAATGTGCTGACTCAACTTGCTTCTACTGTAATATATGTTAACACAGCCAGTGGTTGGAACACTCAAGGCAGACATTCTACAGACTCTCAATGTAAGCCTAACACCACATCCCCAATGTGCTGTATTGGCACAGAAATGTGCTGACTCAACTAATTCTACTGTAATATGTGTTAATACAGCCAGTGGTTGGAACACTCAAGGCAGACAGTCTACAGCCTCTCTATGTAGGGCCCAAAACCATATCCCTATTATGCTGTATTGGCACAGAAATGTGCTGACTCAACTAATTCTACTGTAATATGTGATAATACAGCCAGTGGTTGGAACACTCAAGGCAGACAGTCTACAGCCTCTCTATGTAGGCCTAACACCATATCCCCAATATGCTGTATTGGCACAGAAATGTGCTGACTCAACTTGCTTCTACAGTGAAATGTGTTAACACATGTGGTGGTTGGAACTCAAGACAGGCGTTCTACACTCTCTATGAATGACTGCCAGTTAAAGATACAATAACAAATGACACAATATATTTAAGGATGATAGAATTTGGATATAAGTATGGTTCCAACAGGGCGGGGCGTATAAGAGAACGAATCTGCAGAGTTTACAACCACGGGTTACTGGAGTAACCAGCACATCTTGCAACATTTGCTGTGGGAGATGGAGCACCTATTAGTTTGCAGTGAAATCCCATATTAATTCTTAGAGGCCAATGCAATAAATGTAAAGAAAACATCAGAAGTGAACTATTTGAGTACATGAGCCTGTATGATACTGACAACATGGTCCACAAGTGCAGATTTTTTTTTTTTTTTTTGCATACCCTATTTTACAGAACATTGCAGTCAACACCAGCATGTTTCAGCTGCTGTTGATTCTTGGCAAGTTTTACATTCAGTAGTTTGCCATTAACTACTGAGCGTAATCTTGCCAAGAAATCAACAATCAGCTGAAAGATGCTGATGTTGACAGCGATGTCTTGTAAAGGATATGCAAACATTTATTAGTTTGCCATTGCTTTCTGAACGACCAGCTCACATACCTTTCCATAAGAAACCAACGAGATGAGATCCGCTGCCGAATCTCATGCAGCTGTGTTTTGTACATGGGTATACGGGATTACGAACAGCATCCTTAACCCCTTCGCCACGAAGACCGGCTAAGTGCTGATTGGTCTATAAAAATATCGACCCAGCATCATATGTCAAAATATGCTTAAGGCATTTAAAACGTTTCTTGACGTACTATTTACTTACTTCAGGAAATTATGCAGAAGACATTACATGAACCAAATAACAATAATAAATAAATAAATAAATAAAACAAGAAAATATAATTTTCTGACATGTAGAGTATCAGTGACATCTGTGGCTTAGGTGATTGTGAGGAGTGCAGTTTCATAATTCTCTGACATACCAAGTTGAAGGTTCAAAATCGGCCATGGGAAATTTGGAAGCAGACATTGAATTTGATGGTATAAGACATTGGCCGTCAAAAGCAATGGCAAACTACTGAACTAAAACTATCTAGTAAATCATAAACATGCAATACATGCTGTGGTTCACTGCAATGTCCTTTAAAGGGAAAGCTACTAACTTTAACCAACTTAAGAGTATATGTGTGATAAAATTTGTGTTTATGATGAATTTCATTACATTTCATAATACATAATAAATACAAGAAGAACTAACATAGTGAAAGACAGAATTCTCTCTATGTATCATGAGTATTACTATATTTCATGACACATACAAACAACATGCACTAACTTGTTAGTCTTTCTCTGATGAGACAATGCCAGATTTTTATCACTGATAGTATCAAGCAATGCTCCACACAATCCCTGCAGGTCAGCTAGAGCCTGGGGGGTTGGAGTTATGGAAGACCGACTTTGCATTATTTGTTGAACTGCAAATAGAACCAACAATAAAATAAACTATACATACCTCACCAGAAAAGTAAATCATTGATACAAGTTAAATTATTGCCTAGCACTAGAGTTATGATGTCTCTGCTCCCTATCAACAATTGCCATTAAGTGTAAGGATCATCATAATTATGTGCCATGTCGATTAGTGTGGATGGTCATGGTTCACCATCTCACATGATCACTAGAGTCTTGGACTGTTCTTGATGGTTCTTGTTCTGATTATGCCAAATGGCCAAGCCATCCAGGTATTTACCTTTCTGCCTTTCCCTTGCATTTTCCGCATCAATTTTGCCAGGCATCACTAACTTTTCCAGGTTATTTCTTCTCATAATGACTGTCTACACTTAATTTCCATTTATGGTTTTCATGTTTAAACTGCTCCCTACTTTGATAGTTTTGTTTCCACTGTCCACATTTCTGTCTCACCCACATCCTCCATTTCAATGGTCCTTCTGTAATATAGTCTACAGTATTGTTATTGATAGCTTAAACCGGGTAAGAAGATTGTTCTTCAGTGACTCTTTGAGTAAATAATTGCATGCTTGGTCTGCAATGCTGGTGACATCTGCCCAATAATTTTATTTTCTTTGTTGGATACATAATAAATTTATCCTGCCTTGCTTCCATTAGATGAAATCAATTCTCCTCATGTATTGGAAATGTATCATTTATTATGTTGTAGCCAGCTGCTGGTTATTCTTAAGGCAACTACAAGTAATATGTCTGGCCTGATGGAGTCATCACAGCTGCAAGAGCTGAAGTGGCCCTACTGTCCAGGTTATGCCGATGTGTGGAAATATGATGGTCAATCCCTGATCTCTAGGGATAACAACGAACAAACTTTATTTTCAAATGGTAACAAATTGGGCATGCAGGCTCGTCTTACATTGGGCCCTTCCAATCACTCATTTTTCGTTCATCAGTGCATAGTGTATTCACATAGGAAAAAGACATTGTCAAATGAATGTTGTATACCATCCAATAACCTACCAAAACTGAGTAGTGTGAGGTGACAGTGAGGTTGAGCATGGGAAACATGATACTATCTAAAAATGATTGCCTATTGCATAAGAAAACATAAATTGGTGACTATTTATGACTACAACTGATGGAATCAGGAATCCAATTTGGCACTAGCAAAATTAATCATGGTAGAGGATGAAGCAGAGGTGTGCATAACAAACTGCCCACTGGATCTATAAATACCCATACTCTTCGACATACTATGTGAGAGATGGAGCACATATGGACATACCCAAAGTGCTGTGACGCTGATGTTGGGCGACAATGTCTATTTCGAAGGTAAACTGAGGTAAAATGGTATTTTGTTTGTTTTGCTTAACGATTCAAAAGTTTTCAAAACCACACATAGAATATATACACAGTGTTCAATAGACAAACAAACACAAAGTCCCATTACCCTGTTTCTGTGTGATAACCAAACCACCACTACGACTTTGTCCAAGCTTGAGTATACCCTTGGTTTTCTTCTTCTCCAAGATGCTCTGTAAAAATGAACAGTGCAGCACAGAATTATATACTGCTGGATAGTACGTGGGATGATTATGTTAAGATTGATATTTTTACGTCTAAAAGCCATGTTGTTGATCTTCATGTATTTCCATTGTCTCCGGTCTAGATTATGCAGTTAAATTCTGAGACAGATGGTTCTCCATGCCATGGGATATTATATTTGACTCAAAAAGGTGTTAAAAACAGATAGTCCAATAGCAGCTACTGTCGTTGGGGTGTAAAGTGCTAGGCCTTCACATATTCTAGGCCACAGCATATGAGGTGCGGTGGCCAATTCCCTTTCTCATCATCTTTCCTTCCCCGACAATTCCCATAACATTCTGAAAATTTTCTGGTACTCATTTTTCTTAGGCTGAGGTAAAATCAGAACGGAGTGGCTGGAAAAAATCATTCTGACTCTGCTGGGGATTGTGCCTAGACCACTGTGTCATTAGGCAAGTGCAATACCCACAATGTCACTGTGGCACCTGACCCAAAAAAACAGGCCTCATAAATTACAACAAAGAATAAGAGGGGAAAATGAAATAAGGGAGCTTACTTTATACTTCGTAACAGTGGCCATTGCCATTGTCTTTTCTTCTTCCATTTGCTTCAATCGCTCTTGCAGATATCTAAAGAAAGAAAAAAAATAAAAAGGTGCCTTAGATATGCCCGTGTTTCTTGGTCTAAATTATCATTATGTCATTTTGTACAATTACATGTGTTTGTATAGTGTCAGGCAAGCTCGCCTACCGGCTCAGTGGTTATGTTAAAATCCAATCGAGGCAAGATTTGGTTTTTTTTTAAACTGACCGGGAAATTTTCGGGAATATAAAAGTGGTTGGCATGATACTGACTATATCACCTATGAAGTGCCGACAGGGGTATAAAAATACCTCAAGGTGTGGAAAATGGTCCTTAACTTTACTTTCTAATAGTGTTTAGTTTAGTTTAGTCAATGGATCAACATCACCTTACACGAGTGTAACCCATAAGTGCTCCGTTCTTCTTCTTCTTCTTCTGCTGCGTTCATCCAGAGTTTTTTTTCAGGGTGTGATTGCGTTGTGCCCGTTCTTGCGCCATTAGGCCAACACATCCGACTTCAACGGGCATTTGTTGATCGGGTTAACCTTCCCGGGGAGTGCTCCGTTCTACTTCCTAAATCAAGCCTGAGTCCGGAGAATCTCAGCTCAAAATTTTGCCCGGGCAGCGCCGTTAGGCTACTCTTTTTCGATTTCCAACTGCCAAGGGATTTTTTTACGTGCACAATACACACGGGCGTCCGATCTCACTACCCAGAGACCAGGGGAAATTTTGTTACTAGAAGTCCACGTGAAAAAATCCCAGCCCTCACCTGGGCTTGAACTCGGGACCTCCAGCACTCGAGGCAGACACCATACCTCGAGACCACTCAGGTGTCTGCTCTGATGCTTTTTTGAGGGCGAGACATAGAGGCTACATACCCAAGCAGTCAGCAATGACAATACAAATCTGTGTCCTCAGGTTTGGTTCATAAAGGATCACATTCACTGCACAGATACCTCAATTAGTGCTCCAGTCTTGTCCCACAGATCATGCACGGAGGATTTCATCACTGTGCATGAACTCTGTAGCACCAGCAAGTCACCACATGTGTGTAAACCAGAATCACACATGCTATGAATATTCTTTTATGGGTAGGTTATCTCCTTTTTAAATTTAACCAGGGCAGTAGCCCATTTGGCCTGCTCTTTTTTTTAAAATTTCCAGCTGTCCAGGAACTTTTAATGTGAACAAGATGCACACAGATCCTCCACAGATCCGCCCTTATCCAAAAAGACTATCCACTAACCTGGGACGATGATGAGTATAACATCCTTTTCTTAATATGTAATAATCCATACAATCTACACACTATATTGTATCAGTCTTGCCAGGGTTAAAGATGTATGTCATACCTCTAAGCCAGCCCAGACCTCAGGTATACAAAATCATTATCCTAACCACTCAGCCACCTACTTCTCTATTACCCAACTAGCTGGAAGTAAACTTTAAAGGTGCAAGGATCTTCTTAATTACATCAGTTTTTATCCCAGGTGGCTCGGTCTCTCTCTGTGCAGAAAGGCAAGCTGCCAGCAGAGAGTATCAAACAATGCACACACTCTGTACCATCAATGATGACTCCCAGGGGTTTCTAGAAATACTGCGCTTGTGGTCTGAATTATGCAGTTAAAAAAAAAAACACCCTGGATCTTCAGAGCGTGAGGGAGATGGCTTGCCCATCTCATCATGGAACGCCCTTACAGGTATGATAAATGAAGCAAGCAGCTCAGCTATTGACATAAAGTGTAGTCATGACAGCTACAGTAAACAGGTTGCTGTCATTTCGTCTTTGTTAAAAAGCTGGCATCTGTGACTTATGGACAGTGAATTGTTCCACAATTCTCCAACATACCGCGTTGTGGGTTCAAAATCAACTAGAGGAAATTTTGAAGCAGACTGCCTTGCATTGATTTCGAAGGTATGGGCGTCAGTGGCTTAGAAATCAATCGCAAACTATTGAAAGTAAGAACATTGCATAGTAAACCACAAACAGTCAACAAATGCTGGGGTTGATTGTGACATTCTTCTTCTTCTTCTTCTTCAGCGTTCATACGGAGTCTTGTTTTGGATGTGATTGCATTGTGCCTGTTTACAGCGGAGCTGTGATACTGTGCCTTTAGGCTTAGGCCAACACATCCGACTTCTGCTGGCGTTTGTTGACCGGGTTAACCTTCTTGGTGACGTTCTGTAAAGGACATGCAAATAATCTTTAACTTTGTTAAAAAGAAATATATACACCAATTCAAAATGACTGACTTGTTCTCCATGCTTAGAGCATCAATATCAACAATCCTCTTTTCATCTCCACCAAGAATGTAATTTAGCTCTGTATTCAGCCGCTCATATTTGGTGCGATATGCATCCCTTTCTGTCACCAACTCCTCTTTTTCATCCAGAACTTGTTGCAGATCCCTCTCAAGCTGAACAAACTATGGAGGCAAGAAGATAGATCATGCACAAGTAAACTGATGTAATGAAAACATTTTCAAAAAAAAAAAAAAAAGCACCAAAAACATTTTGGACAAAACAAAATTCATGTGTTGATGCTAATTTCTTCTTCTTACTGCTTTTCCTAATAAAAACTGTCCCTGTAAATAGAAGCTACAATATATGCAACTTTTGACCAACAAATATACAACTTCATTACATCATTGTTACTATATCTAGTATCTTTCCGTTTACTTTAGTGCATGTATGGCAAAAAGAACACAAACGCAGCATGTTGTAACACAAGAAGAATAGACACAGAGAATGTATCAATACCATACACAAGAATATATACCTAGAGTGCACTGTCAGGTTTTAGTTATGACTGAGTGCCATGAGCCTGACGACGTCATGGCATGGTTCAGTTATAACCTAATTCAGAGAGTAAAGGTTACGACTGTGTTCGGAAGTGAACACGAGAACATGGAAAGCAGGGGCTTTCCACACAACAGTGAAAATGCTGGAGCCCACTTCCCAGGTGAGAGGAAGTGAGCTCGGGACAAGTCAGTCTGCGTTGATCCATCGTCCTGTGTGGACATGGTGAAAAGTATACAGCGTTATGGCTCTACATTGAGCCACGCTTTTATATTGTAATGTAGTGTAACGTGATGTGACTGTTGAATAAGTGATAGTATATGTGATAATGACAATGTGATATGTGATTGTGTAGATTATACGTAGGAAACTTATAACAGTCTTTGTGTTCACTCTTGTTCGAGTTAACTGGAGTTCGAGTGGGTGAGGTGTATGACGTATGATCGAGTAACTATGTTATACTCATGTGCTGTGAGATGACCAGGGTGCTGACTGGAGAAGGATAGAAGAATAAGTCATCCCCTGTTGGACACGAGAAGTGTTGCTACACAAGTATTGATAGTAGCTCATTCAGATAGTCCAGTCATATCCTGGCACTTGGGGGCTTATCGTCCATATGAAACCTGAGGCCACAGATGATGATTTTACATACGTAACACTTGCCAACGTAAAGTTTAAGCCACAAAGTATCATTCTACAAATAGAGAATTGGCTAACGGAAAAGTTGATTTCACACATGATGAAACTAGAAACATAATCATCACCAACTCCAGCTATCATAATGAATTTGAAATGACAAAACATGTGCATAGAACTGTACGCATTACAAAAGGCATGTGAACAATTGAACAGATTCGGCAAAAAGATGTAGTCACCAAGTGTAATAATTAAATAAGTCTTATCAAGTATTGGAAATGTGACTATGTGAAGTATATAAACAGTTAGTACTATGTGATTGAAGATATTGACTTAATATTGGTGCAAGACTTTAAAGAACAAGAGAAATTTATTTTTTACAAATGTCACTAGTAACAATAAGTGTACACAAGTTGAACTGTGAAATTACTATAATTGTGAATGAAGACAAATCAAGGTGTCAAACTCGGAAAAAGGAGTCAACAGTGAGTATTGATTATTCTAATGAGCCAATGGACACATCATGGGACTGGAAAGGCCTTTTGAATTAGAGATAACAAACCACTGGGTGTTGATATATCATGCCTGTAAACAAGGGAATTCCCTGTACAAACTGTTAAAACTAGGTCACCTGTGAGCAAGCATCGATTGTTTCTTCAACGCAAGCGGTGTGTAAGGAAATAAATCACCGACAGTGAAGTTAAATTAAGAGTACAGCGAGAGAAAATATGGAACAGGCCTACAGGGTTGTGACAGGCTTGCTGTGTCAACAAGCGAGGTCAGACGTTCGACAGGTCTACTGTGTTAATGAACAGATGTTCAACGTAAACAAGTGAAGGGACAGTCATAGCTGGCTACAGTTGTGTAAATTCAAGAAACGGACACACAAGTTAACAATTTGAGACATCAGGATGTGATCAGCCAGGCTGAAATAAACTATTATAAAACGTGAACATTTTATAATAAACACCGGAACTGTGTGAACTTGTAAAGTGCCGGTATTTGACAGAACACCGTGTTATATTCATGGGGCCTGGTGTGTGTGTAGTTCATAGCTGCCGTAAAAACATTAAGTAGGCGCGATTGGATCAACTGAAATTAGGTTAAATATTGTAACTGTGTGATTAGACAGTGTAAGTTAGGAAAATTGTAAACAAACAGCAGGACAGTTTAAGCTAAGAACAGGCAATATAGAAACCATTTGCGTTGTGCAATTAGTATTTAACATTAGTCTATTATTAGGCATGTGCAGTTATATATTGTGACATGTTGTTATTGTTTAGTTAGTGTTAGATATGTAATTGTGAATTTGTTGTATGTGACAGTAACCTAACGAATGCATATAAAATTACTTGGTAGCAGCATTATGTAATAATTGGAGTACGGTCTATTTTAGGAAATAACTATAATTATTGAACAACTTACTAGTTAGTATAATATTTAATTAGTACTTATGTGCGGAAACCAATATATTAAGGGAAATTATATGATAATAAGATTGTAGTAATAATTAGTGAATTATACGGTAGAATATTTTACGGTTGTTATGTTATTATAATTAATTTTGGTTATAGTGTATTAACAAATTAACACATCGAGTGTGTAAGTATGAGCCCTGTCATGAACTGTTATAATTACCTTTTACAACATAGACTTAAAACAAGCATGGGTTGTTGTTTTCTAGTGAATTATTGCATGCAGAAGTTTGTTTAATTTAAGTCATCATCATTTCTTGCATGCAGGTTTGAGGATGATGAATTAGTATTATTCTTCTGTAGGTATTGTATTGTTATTTAAAATAGAATTGGCATTTATTTGTCCAGTGGAAAACTAACAGATAGTGAATTAACACCTGGCGAAGTGAATTTCGCATGAGTGAGTGTGTTTACAACCGGAGACGTGCAATGCCGGCATGGTTCGTGGGTAATCTTTCTGTGCCGACAAGAGCATTTCTCAAGAATGTGTTTCGCATCGTGTAGAGCAGCCTTCCGGCATATGGCATGGGTAATTGTTATGTGGCTGGGGACTTGCTATCCAGGGTGTTGGGCATATGTGATTGTAGGTTCAACTAACTATTGTTGTGTCTATGGGTAAATGATACACAACAGAGTGTCGTTGAGGTAAAGTGTGATTTAGAAATAAAAATAGCTTACAATTGATAACAGCATGTGAGGTTGTGTTGTATCAGCACCTGACCGGTGTCGCGTCTCGGGGTTATGATACGCGACATTGTTTTGGCTATGGTGGAACATAATTTCTAAGGATTTAGTTCATATTTTCCACTGTATAAATTTCTTTGAAGTTGAGTTTGTGGCATGCAGAAATTATTTGGGTTAACATCATCATGTCTTGCATGCTATGGTTGAGTGTAATATTGCTAGGTTTTTTTCTTCTTTCTAAGCAAGTATACTTTCAGATACAGCCATGAAGGGTACACAGAGACAAGATATCCAGTAAAGAGGTACAGTGTGGGCTGACCGAAGGTCTGTGATTTTCTGGATCCGAGTGTCATACCATATGATACCAAGAGTAGGGTATAATCTCTGAGGTAAGGATTAGTAGCACCGTACATGAATTACTGCAGAATAAGACGGAAAGCAATAAATCAACATGAAGACAGTTTGTTGATAGATTTGCAGAGAATATGATCAAACTAGTGGGAAGATTTTCCTATTGAGTGACTAACTAATATAATAGGTGGTGCCTAAAAGGTAAAGCAAGAGAGTTAATGATGATAGCAAGGACACTAATGTAGTTAACAAGAGAGACATCATCTTCATGGTGTTAATATAATGATTTGGACATAGCTGTAAGACAGCAGTCAACATTGCATCCAGAAATAAGAGTGGAGGTTAAGACGTTGTTGTTGACTGTTGGAGACGATAACTTGGTTATCGAATGGCTGTTAGTGGACGAGGAATCATGTGATAAGTCGTATAGGCAATAGGATGCAGCACTTAAAAGTGATATCATATAGCGTTCATAGATATTAAGGCTATGCACTTGTGGTTTGCATGGATTCATTTTGTGTTCAAAACATTAACAATTCCAAGTAATTGATTGTTGTTTATATATGGCAATGATTGATGTTGGTTTACAGAATTATTGGTTAATGTGAAAAATTATTTATTTATTTACGGAGCTAAAAGACATCTTAAGTATGGATTTAACAACTGACACCAAACTAACAAAGGGACTTCCTTTTGGACTGCTGGGGTCTCGGCAGACTTGGAGCGGTGTTGTATTTAATTTTAACATCTGGTACCACTGGTGCAGCACCGGTTTGACAACTGTTGGGAGAGCGTCGGTTTGAGATGACGTCGAGTTAGCGGAAGTTTGGTGCATCGTAGTTGGTTTAATTTTCATTAGTGGATTTTGGTTAATACTATCTTTAGTGAATGGGAATTCATGTCAAATGGGTGGATATCCGAGCGGTGTTTGGCAGTGCAGTGTTCTCTTTGGTAACATCAGACTTGTCGACTCTAGCACGGCATTGGCAGAGATCGCTGGGAGAAAACATCGGTTGGGATGGAAACTGGAGATGACTTTGTCAATATTGATAGTATGATAAGTTACGTCATGTGGGCGGCTGATCTCTGATACGGGTTATGGTGGTTGATGTGAATGGAATGAATGTGTTAAATGATAATCCGTGACGGGGACCGGCGGCACAGATCATTTCGATATTTATTGGATTATACATTTTTAATGTTGAAAGATCTTGCTATTGATAACAGTAGTGGATAGGTAAAACCATATGGGTATTGGCATCGGTTAATGTGGGTTTGCTAACACCTGGTGAGCTGAGTGTGTGCTCGCTGTGTGATGGCGGTCTCGCATTGCAGGTTGTTAATATGTGTGGTTTAGTGGCAGATGGAGACTCACTCATGTATGGAGGCACTATGAATTAACTTACTGTACAGAACTAACCTATGTAAATAATTTGATGATTGATTGCATGTATTACTAACACGTGGTCATGGTGCCACATAGCCATACAGGTTGAGTTAGAATTGAAATTGAAGAGATGTTATTGGAAAGGAAGCTATATTGCAATATGAGTGACTATGTAATTAGATTGAGAACAATTAGTAATTATTTTATGGAATAGAGAACTTAAATTATAAGCAATGATTGTTATTATTGCAAATATAGTATTATATTATATAGTATATAATTATTATTACCATTGCATAGTTATTATTGATACGTATTAATGAATATTGTGAACTATTTATGTAAATGCTATATAATTCTAGTAATGAGAATATAATTATTTATTGGTTGAGTATAGATATTATTTAATTTTGTTATTGATTGATTGATTGAGGCATATATTTGTGTTGATATTTATGATTATGTTGCATTTACAGATATTTGTTGATTGATTTTAATTAATTTAAGAACAAATTGTTTAGATGTATAGGATACTTAGTATTGGAATAATTAATGAAAGTGAGGAGAGTACTATATAGAGGATGAAGATACAACAGAAGCTGTGGCAGTTAAAGCGTAATGATTTGGTCAAATGGAACGAAGCGGCCAGTAACATAAGATGCTCTCAAGCTTATTAGCTGCAACTATGTTCATTGCTATACGCTGGGTCTACAACGACAGAGTCAAAGAGGATGTCTATTTTAATATGCTGGCGGTACTTGGGACTTGGTACAGGCATGGGCGGTGGTGGAAGGCTGTGGCTGCAGTGGTTGACTGACTGGGGATGCGGGTGGTCAAGTATGGTAACGCGACAACAGCAAAGATGTGCTGGCGGTACTTGGAACTTAGTATCTTCCTTGGGTAATCCTTGCAGTCGGGTATCAGTCTGTCTACCATGGGAACGCTGGCTTGCGTTGTACAGGTGGCCTTGTATGTAACGCGATAACAGCTGATCTTCTAGACCTGGGACGAGTGGCTTAGCAAATGAGTGGTGAGGATGAGCAGATGAAGCTGAGTGATGGTCAGTCTTGTATGACCACTATAGACGCTACCTACCAACATACGCTGAATTGATTATGATACCATCACAGCATTGATAGAATGGAAATATTAATTCTCGGAGTGATATTAGAAGCTGAGGGTTAATATAGAGGCATAATAGAATTTAGATGTAGAAATTTTGATTCAATGTTACAAAGAACATTTACATTGATATTGTTAGATAGTAATTGGATTAAAGGGTGTAGGACAAAATAGAGGTATGCATTTGGATGTACTTTATATTTTGATGAGAATAACTAACTAGTTGTATATTTCAGAGTGACAAGAACTTAACAAGAGTTATGGAAAGACGACAGATAGTTAAATTAGAATTAGATTGTAGTATTGGTACATTACAAAAGAAATAAGGTACATTAATGTTGCTACATAACTGAACATTGTATATTTCAAAAAATTGATTCTCAATTTTTGCCCGTGGAAGGGGGGAATGCCATGAGCCTGACGACGTCATGGCATGGTTCAGTTATAACCTAATTCAGAGAGTAAAGGTTACGACTGTGTTCGGAAGTGAACACGAGAACATGGAAAGCAGGGGCTTTCCACACAACATGAAAACGCTGGAGCTCACTGCCCAGGTGACAGGAAGTGAGCTCGGGACAAGTTAGTCGGCGTTGATCCATCGTCCTGTGTGGACATGGTGAAAAGTAGACAGCGTTATGGCTCTACATTGAGCCACGCATTTAATCTGTGATGTAGTGTAATGTGATGTGACTGTCGAATAAGTGATGGTATCTTTGATTATGTGATTGTGTATATTATACGTAGGAAACTTATAACAGTCTTTGTGTTCACTCTTGTTCGAGTTAACTGGAGTTCGAGTGGGTGAGGTTTATGACGTATGATCGAGTAACCATGATATACTCATGTGCTGCGAGATGACCAGGGTTCTGACTGGAGAAGAAGAGAAGAATAAGTCATCCCCTGTTGGACACGAGAAGTGTTGCTACACAAGTATCGATAGTAGCTCATTCAGATAGTCCAGTCATATCCTGGCACTGAGGTACCATATAACAGTAGATGGTACTATCTGCTCACCAAATCTGACACCTCATATTGTGTAATGGCTTCATGCAAAGGAGTGCAACTGTGAGAGTACAAGCCATTAACCTTGTGTGAGGAAATGCAACCTAAAGACTAAATGTCCTGGCAGGGCAGACCAGGCTCTAAGCTTGTCTTGGATGGAAGCTCTCACAGGCGAACAATTAGAGCCCTATTTTGTTGATTCAGCAGCTTCTGCAGCTAGTCTTGTTCCAGATGTATTGATGTTAACTTTCCTCAAATTGGCAGGCCGAGAGAGGGATCATGATGCATAGAAAATATATGGTATCTAACTTCAGCCCAAGCTGTGTACTATGGAGAGGTATAACTGCATTTTACAAACTATCGTCTATCAAGATGGCAGGGTGGCAGTCCAGTCATACCTACAGTGACTAGTTGCAGAAATTAAATCTGTTGGGGGGGGGGGGGGGGGGGGGGGGGGGGGAGAGAAGAGGAGGAGAAGAGCAGAATAGATTATGCACAAGCAAAAAGCTAAAGAATCTGTTTATGTTCAAACATCCACTACCGAAGTTTTCTGGTAAATTTATTATAACACCAACCCCACATTCCACATTTTCTGCCAAACTTATTATAACACCAACCCCCACATCCCAAAATGTCTGCCAAACATTACAACACCAACCTGACATCACAAAATGTCTGTCAAACTTATTATAACACCAACCGCACATCCAAAAATGTCTGTCAAACTATTATAACACTAACCCCACTTCCCAAAATGTATGTCGAACTTATAATATCACTAACACTGCTTTCCAAAATTTATGTCAAACTTATTATAACATTAACACTGCTTTCTAAAATGTACGCCAAACTTATTATAACACAAACACTGCTTTCCAAAATTTATGCCAAGCTTATTGTAACACTAACGCCACTTCCCAAAATTGCTGCCAAGCTTATTATAACAAAACACCACTTGACAAATTTTCTGCCAAACTTATTACCAGACAACAGATAACAGCCTTAAGTCCATGTTCTCACCTCCTCCCTGCTGACTTCAAGCTGTTTCACTAGGTTCTCCCTTTCATGTGCAGGAAAATGACGAGTATTTAATCCTTCATCAGTTGTACCTACTCTTGATCTGACAATTTGCTCTCGTAGCAGCTAAAATAAAAAAAGTAATGAATTTCCTTGTAACTCACAGACACATATATAAAATGCTTGAACATGGCTACATATGGATTTTTAGCTTCAACAAAACGTACATTAATTATGTGAGAATTGGCACGATTAAATAACAATGAACACCTTTAATGATGGCAAAGAGAACAGACATCCATTTAAGACATTTTGGATGACTACATTTAATCTGGCAAATAAGTTACAAATGCATGCTATATGAAAGCTAATACAAAGGAATATATCCTAATCAAGAAACTTTAAACTTCATCGATAACTGGAACTAGACATATATCAATTAAACAGAATGTGCATCATAATGCACCAGTAACACAAACAATACAGGGCATAGTATGGGCTGACTGATACATGCATCATGATGTGACAGTAACACAAACAATGAAGGACCTGGTATAAGCTGTCTCACAGTTACATGTATCATGATGTGACAGTAACACAAACAATGAAGGATCTGGTATAAGCTGTCTCACAGTTACATGTATCATGATGTGACAGTAACACAAACAATGAAGGACCTGCTATAAGCTGTCTCACAGTTACATGTATCATGATGTGACAGTAACACAAACAACGAAGGACCTGGTATAAGCTGTCTCACAGTTACATGTATCATGATGTGAAGGACCTGGTATAAGCTGTCTCACAGTTACATGTATCATGATGTCACAGTAACACAAACAATAAAGGACCTAGTATAAGCGGTCTCACAGTTACATGTATCATAATGTGACAGTAACACAAACAATAAAGGACCAGATATAAGCTGTCTCACAGTTACATATATCATAATGCACCAGTAACACAAACAATACTGGGCATAGTATAAGCTAACTGATACATGCATCATGATGTGACAGTAACACAAACAATGAAGGACCTGGTATAAGCTGTTTCACAGTTACATGTATCATGATGTGACAGTAACACAAACAATAAAGGACCTGGTATAAGCTGTCTCACAGTTACATGTATCATGATGTGACAGTAACACAAACAATAAAGGACCTGATATAAGCTGTCTCACAGTTACATGTATCATGATGTGACAGTAACACAAACAACACAGGGCCTGCTATAAGCTGTCTCACAGTTACATGTATCATGATTGACAGTAATACAAACAATAAAGGACCGGATATAAGCTGTCTCACAGTTACATGTATCATGACGTGACAGTAACACAAACAATAAAGGACCAGGTATAAGCTGTCTCACAGTTACATGTATCATGATGTGACAGTAACACAAACAACACCTGCTATAAGCTGTCTCACAGTTTTATCTCATCTCATCATGTTCCTCTTGTACCTTGCAGTGTCGAGGTGAAGTATAAACATCGTGAGAGTGCCCGATTATGGGCTTCATATATCGATATTCCCATGGACTCTGCTATTCCCTCCGTCCAACGTTTACGTGGTCAGCCTCTTCCTCTGTTACCATCTGGTCTGTACATCATTGCTTGTTGTGGTATGCTGTTGACTGGTAACCTACTTGCATAGCCAAACCATTTGACTTGCTGCTTTCTAATAAAATCTAGTGCTGCTTTAACCCCCACTTTAGTCTTGATTTCTTCATTGCTGATCTTATCTCTTCTTGATACGTTGAGTATTCTTCTCAGTAATCTCATTTCTGTTGTGATTTTTCTTTTCTCTTCTTTTTTCTTGTCTCACAGTTTCATGCATAATGATGTGACAGTAACACAAACAACACAGGGCCTGCTATAAGCTGTCTGACAGTAACATGTATCATGACTGTGATAGTAACGCAAACAATAAAGGAACTGGTACAAGATGGCTGATAGTTACACGGATCATGATATGCCAGCAACACTAACAATATAGGGTCTCGTATAAGCTGTTTGATAGTTGTGTGTATCATGATTTACCAGTAACACAAACAACACAGGGCCTGCTATAAGCTGTCTGATAGTTTCCTGTATCATGATGTGACAATAACAGAAACAATGTATCATTTTTCCATGAGACAAAATGTTAAATAAAATGTGTATAAAATAAGGAGCTGGTGGATGTGTTGCTGGGACACTGGTCTTTCAAGCAGGAACTCTCCAAGCCCAAGTAAAACAATAACTGTTACACACTGGTGTTGACAGTTATAACTTCTAGTAAGTCATTTATATGTTATAAATTGATAAACTAAATCAAATCAAATCAAATCAACTTTATTAGGGTCACAAATTGGGCGCGCAGGCCCGTCTTACATTCGGCCCTTCCAATCACTCGTCTTTCATTCATCAAGAGCATTATACATTTACATAGGAAGAAAAATAAACATTGTGAAATGAATGTTGTAAACATAAACAAGGCAAATTACTATGTTATGAGGTCCATCTCCCACCTACCCATACATCACCCCACCCACACACACACCCCCACCTACCCACACACACGCACACCAAGGGACACATACATACCCCACCAACCGACCCATGCCCCTTCCACACATCCCCCACCCACATACTCTCTCCTCACCTGTTCCCCCAACCAAAACACACTCGCCACCCACAAACATTCCCCCACCAACCCACACATCCTACGCCCACCCACATACACATCCTAACCCACACATCCTCTCCCCATCCACACCTCAAACCACCCATCCCCCAGCCACATCTCCATTGACCACATATTCACCACCCACGCACACAATCCCCCACCAACCTACACATCGCACATCCACTCACACATCCCCAAACCATACACACACATCCCCACCAACTGACATCTCCCTACCCCCCCCCCCCCCACACACACACATCTCCCTAACCACCCATACATCCCCAATCCACTCACACCCCACCACCCACACATACATCCTCCACCCACCCATACATGCCTTAACCCAATCCCCCACTACACAATCCCCCACCCGCACATCACATACATCCCCTACCATGCAATATTCCCAACCCACGCACCACACACACACATATCCCTCACCAACACATCCCACACCCACATCCCACCACACATATCCCCCACCCATATACCGCACAATATTCCCACCCACACCCACACAGATACCCTTACCCATCCACCCCACATATCCCCACCCACACACCACAAAAATCCCCCATCCACACACACATACCTCACCCACACAATATCCCTAACCAACACACCACACACCTCTCCCCACCCACACACGCATTCCCTACCCGTCCACCAACACACACTCACTCACGCACACATCCTCCACTAAGCACCCACACACCCCCACCCCCAACCAAACATCTCTCGATCACAATACCCCTACCCACACACATCTTCCACCCACTCACACATCCCACCCCAACACATACACATCCCTCACCCACCTACACATCCCTCACCCACCTACACATATCTAAGCCACTCACACATCCTCACCCACACATTCCCCATCCATACACACATCTCCCACCCACACACCCCCACATACTTCCCCCAACCACCCCACCCATACCCCGCACCCATCACACACACTATCCCCCACCCACACACATATCCTCACCCATACCACCACACCCCCCACCCACACACCATGCACACATCCCCCACCAACACACCACACACATATCTCAAACCCACACACCATACACTTCTCCCCACCCACCCTTGCATCCCCAATCCACCCAACACAATCCCCTACCCACACAACCCCGCCACCCACACATACTTCCTCGAACCACCCACACATCACCACCCACATAAACACACACACCCCACACCCGTCCCATACATATATCCTACACCCATACACACATCCCCCACACCCATTCCCACACCCCTACTTTCACCCCCACACATCCATCCACACATCCCACCAACACCCACAAATATCACTACCCACAAAAACCCACACACCCCAACCCATCCAAACGCATACCCCCACCCACACATCCCCCACCCACACATATCCCACACTCACACACATCCTCCACACACACTCACACCTCCTCACATCTAGACACATACAAAATGTCTCACGTTAGCATTGAAACTAGTATGAACAAACTCCCACTAGTTCAAATGAGCTAGCAATTTTAGGGACATTTTTATAGACATAATTTTTATAGACTGAAATAAAATATTCACAAAACTTATTTTTAAATATGAAATAAAAAATGTTTATACTTTCATAAAAATGTTTCGACAGAATTAACACAAACAACACTTCCTTATTTGTCATTATCTTCTTTGTGTGTTTTCTCTCATATTTTGATTCCGGCTTCAGATGAAAGCTTGGATTGTGTTTTGAGATCTCCATAGAGTTTGTTTCTGGCTGACACTGCTAAGGAGCAGAACTGTGCATGAAGAGTTCTGCATTGATCACATTCCTGCAAAATATGCCCTACCATCATCTCAGATTGCTTACACATACATTCAGCACCAAATTCAATTCTTAATTTTCGATAAAGATGGCTACAAAGTTTGCAGTCAATCTGAGTGTCATTACCTATTGGCTCCTCTCCAGGTGTTTCCAACTGTTGTTCTTAACAAAAGTTAAGATGTTCTATAATCCATTCTCATTGTAAAATTGTTTCATTATTGTTTTGACACAAATTAAGAAGAGCTTGGAAGAAATGAGGCAAATGTTGCAAATTCCATGGACTGCCAGAGTAACTAACAAAGATTGCTTGGAAATGGCTAATGAAAGTAGAACCTTATCATTACATACAGTATACGAAAGAGACAAAATAACATTCTTTGGTTATATAATGAGAAGAGAGGCATTGGAAAACAGCAAGATGACTAGAAAGATCAGTGGGAAAAGATGCTGAATGAGCTTGGACTGTGGCATGGAGGAATATCACAAACAGAATTGATCCAGAACCAAGGACCGAGATCTGTTGACAGACACGAATACCTAAGCTAGTTGGCAGTGCACATAATGAAGATGATGATGTTTATTTTACTCCTTCATTATGTATGTTGCAGCTTGAAATGGGATCCACAAAAGCAAAGATTTATTACCTTGATATCACCTTCTGCATCATGCAACTTTTGCTTGAGATCTTCAACTTCAAATTTCAGTGACTTATTTGCTTCCTTTGTATCAAACAATAAGCGAGCAAGACTCTGAAAACAGAAGATGTTTCAGATGAACTAAAAGCAATGAAAGCTTTTACATAAAATTTATAATAATAGTGAATATTTACTGAACAATGAAATTTATTATACAAAAGCAAACAAAATTACATTGACCAACCTGTGTTTGTATGTCCGAATATGTCTTGGGGTCGATTTCCACAAGTGGTGAAGACATAGGAGTCTGAAAGCACATACATTTGAAGCTTAATTATCAGAATTAAGACAATATTGATAATAAGAAATATACGTTTTACAGGTAATCTTCCAATAATTCATAGTGCACATTATTAAAATATTCTAATGTAATTCAACCACCGAGAATTAAGAATATTATTATATTAATGTATTCTAAGATAATTCAACACTTGGTTAATTAGGAATATTATTAACATATATTTGTTTTTAAGTTAGTTGCATATCTTTTACAGGACATCACAGTCAACCCCAGAATTTTTTGGCTGTTTGTGATTTCCTGGCAAGTTTACATTCAGTAGTTTGTCACTGCTTTCTGAATAACCAACACTCAGCCAATTTTCATAAAAAAACCAACACAAGGCAGTCTGCAGCCAAATAGCCTGCAGCTGTGTTTCGAACGTGGTGTGTAGGATTACAAACTGTGTCAGAAACCCCTTCGCCATTGAGCTGGCTTATTAATATATTCCACAGGTAATTCAACGATTGATTCATAACGAATATTATAAATATATTCTCAGGTAATTTAACCATCATATGAATATATTCCATGGATAATTTAACCATTGCTTAATCAGAAATATTTTTTATATATTCCACAGTTAATTCAACCATTGATTCATAGGGAATGTCATTAACATATCCACAGGTAATTCAACTATTGATTCATGTGGAATAACATTAATATATCCACAGGTAATTCAACCACTGATTCATAAGGAATATCATTAATATATCCACAGGTAATTCAACCACAGATTCATAAGGAATATCATTAATATATCCACAGGTAGTTCAACTATTGATTCATAAAGAATATTAAGAACATATTCCATAAGTAATTTAACCATTGATTCATAAGGAATGTTTTTACTATATTTTACAGTTATTTAAATCACTGATTCATATGGAATACCATTAATATATCCACAGGTAATTCAACCGTTGATTCATAAAGAATATACCTGTAACACTATTCTGATAATGAAACAAATTACTCGAGTGTCTCTATAGTAACAACTTATGTAAGTCGCTATCGTACAATTTTTATATCTTATTATTAGACAAAAGTTACTAATAATTCTTAGTTTGAAAATGTATTCACTTGCTGTCTTTATTCTAGTTGTAACTTGTCTCAGCTAATGTTTATCAAGCTCACTTCGTCATGTAAATTAGTTATTTCTCAAGTGGAAATTTCAATTTATATTGCAAATCAGGCATAATTTAAATAACAAAAACATGATTCTAAAGGATATATTATTTAAGAACAATTGCAAAAGACAATGATTGCTTACATCTCCTGTGAGTTGTCTTTTAACCATCTGATAACGATCCCTCAGTTGTTCTGCCATCAGTTTGAACTGATCTCGTTCACTACGACACTGATCCAACTCCCTGCTCAAGATCAAAAGGGCTTCGCACTTGCTTTCTAATTTTCTACGGCATATTTGATACTGCAAAGAGAATACTCCTTTAGTTAACAGTTACAGGAAACAATAAAAAGATCAAATTATGCATACACAGACAGAAAGTTAATAAAACTTACGGCTACAAGGCAACAGATAAATATATATGTATATGTATTTCACATTTCCATAATCAAGTCTCTATCAGAATTAATCATATAAAATAGTACTATCTTATCATGTAAAAGCTACAATGATTAATATCTCAGCTATTCTCATAATGGAAGTCATGGTAGCATAGTGGCGAGATGGTGGCATGCCCGTCCAGTGGTCATGGGTTTGACTGTATATTGGGACAGATTGTTTAAATTGACCCTAGGCTGCCAGGTCAAGCCAGTCTAAATAAAAGAGAGGAGAGTCAGTTGGAGAGAGAGAGAGAGAGAGAGAGAGAGAGAGAGAGAGAGAGAGAGAGAGAGAGAGAGAGAGAGAGAGAGAGAGAGAGAGAGAGAGAGAGAGAGAGAGAGAGAGAGAGAGTGAGAGAGAGCAAGTAGCAGAGCGGTGCCTATTCTGGTATCTCAAAAGGAAACACTGAATCCAGTATGGCAAATGCTGTTTTAATGTGATAAACAAATAAGGTGAGTTGTGATCCTATAGAGAAGTAATTAAAAAGAACTTTATACACTTACCTCACAAAGAAACAGCTTACAGTATGCTATTACATAACTGCCACAATAACACACAAAAGCTTACTTTTTCAGGCAAACTCCATGTTTTAGTTCTTCCCTGAAACATTTTGCTACTAACACACCAAATGTACAGCTGCTCACTAACAGAAGTCCACATGAATGTTTGGCTAATGTCTCTAAAGCTGTCTAAAACATATGCCACACTGGAAGCAACCTACGCAGGACTAATGATGAATGCAACTTACAGAAGAGTGTTAACAACAACAAATGGGGGATAATCATGTGCAGACATGCTTTTCATAGCCAGGGATAATAAATAATAATGTGTCATATAAAACATATGGGTTCAGCACAGTATGCTCTATGTGCCTTACTTAAGGTATGTAATATATGGGTTCAGCACAGTATGCTCTGTGTGACTTACTTAAGGTATGTAAAAAGGTCCTTTACTATTCTAACTTTCATTTCTTAGTCTACAGCACGCTACTTAATGTACCATGATTACTATTTTTACTTTCATTAATTCATCTACAGCATGTTACATAATGTAGCATGATTAATATTTCTACTTTCATTAATTTTTTGTCAACAGCATGCTACTTAATGTACCATGATTACTATTTTTACTTTCATTAATTCATCTACAGCATGTTACATAATGTAGCATGATTAATATTTCTACTTTCATTAATTTTTTGTCAACAGCATGCTACTTAATGTAGCATGATTAATATTTTTACTTTCATTAATTCTTTGTCTAAAGAATGCTACTTAATGTACCATGCTTAATAAGCCCCCCAAAAAGCTGGAGTTGACTGCCATGTCCTGTAAAGGATATGCAACTAACTTTTTGTTTACTTTCATTAATTCTTAGTCTCCTACAGCATGCTACTGAATGTAGCATGATTTTTTTTACTTTCAATAATTCTTTGTCTACAGCATCCAACTCATTATCTACAGCATCCTACTCATTATAACTGAGAATTACAACCAATAATACCAGGATTATCTTTATATGCCTTAAAAAGTTTGCACTGCGACTGCTGCTTTTTAGAAAATGGAGGCAGTGGTGCTATAGTAGTTAGCGCACTCACCTTCAAACAGAGTAGTTAAATCTCCAATAGTGGCAGATATTTTTAGCAACCTGTACAGCAGATACTGTAGCTGACTAGAGGAATATCAGATGATTATCAGAATACTGATTCTAGAACTACTAGAACAAGTAACAAGCCTCTGCAATCTTTGACATGTAATAATAGATGATACCGGAAGAGAAACAGAAATAAGAAATAGAATTTGAACGGGCAAAAATACATTATGCATTTCTTGTCATTTTGAAAAGGCCAGTGTCCAAATATGTGTTTAATGTATAAAGATATCAATAAAAGGACCATTTCTGTTAATATGTCTAGTAATTCATTACAGTAAAACTATACTTATTTAAAATGTTACCTGGAACAGAATAAAGAGATCAGTCTTAATCTGTGATAAAATTAACTAAGAAAAAGTGTTTTAAAGAGTTAAAATATATCAATGTTAAGTGGCCAAATAATAAAAACAATTAACAGATTCTGTCATCCCAAGAAATGTGTGTGAATTTTAGCTATTTGAACATTCCCAACTTATGGCTTTGCAGAGAGACATGTGTGACCTATAAATTGCCTTTCACAAAACACACATAAACAAAATGGTGACTGTACTTACAGAGTGTATACCCAAATAGCAATGTACTGTTGTGCGTTTTTATGGGCAAAAGGACTGCCTGCAAAGGACATTCATAAGGAAATGCTTCCTGTTTATGCTGACAAATGTTTGTCCCGTAAAGTGGTGCATAGCTGGTAGAAAATGTTCTCAAGGACGCTCTAAAATTGTTGATGAAATCTGGTCGTCCTGTTGAGATTACAACAGAAGCATCCATGCAGCAGGTGGAGGAGATGATTAGAGGTGACAGGCGAGTAACGATAGACTCTGTAGCATCTGCAATAGGGTGCTCACATGATTCAGCATACAGCATAATGCATGATCCATTGAAATTTAAGAAAGTGTGCTCAAGGTGGGTACCCAGACAATTGAATGAGCAACACAAAATGAACCGATTTGGCCTGTCCTTGCATCATCTCTGTTGATACGAAGATGAAGGAGAAGACATGCTGAACAGGACTGTTACTGAGAACGAATCATGGATGCATTACTACCAGCCCGAAACAAAGCGTGCTTCAATGCTATAGAAACATCCTTCTTTGCCTTGTGTCCAAATATTCAAGGTTACGCCATCAGTAGGGAAGGTTATGCTGACAGTGTTCTGGGATTGTCAAGGAGTGCTTTTAACCAATTTCAAGAAGAAATGTGACAATGTGAATTCTTAATTATACTGTGAAGTTCTATCGATGATTCGTGATGCAATTCGAAGAAAACGCCCAGGACTGCTGACTAGAGGATTGTTGCTTCTTCATGACAATGCCAGACCACATACGGCTCGATTAACTCAGGAGAAAATTAACCAACTAAGGTGGGAAGTTCTGGAATATCCACCTTACAGCCCCGACTTAGCCCCTAGCGACGTCCACCTTTTTGGTCCACTGAAAATCCACCTTGGCGGGAGACATTTCGCGAATGATGCCGGAGTTGAATGTGAAGTGAAAACGTGGTTTAGAAAACAGAGCACGCAGTTCTATGCAGCCGGTTTGGGAGGACTGATAAAACGATGGGATAAGTGCGTCAATGTTGGTGGAAATTATGTTGAGAAATAAAGGGACAATGTATGTATACAAATAAACTGGTTTCAAGTTATTTATCATATTTAGTTATTTTTCTACAGCCATTTGTGACTTACTTATTGACTTCCCCTCGTAATTGCCACTCACTGTTCAATTTAGGATTTGTTTATTTTACCTCCGACACATAATAACTCTTTCATTACTGAAAATTACAATATCGGCATCTGTGGTGAAGGGATAATGAATGGGATTCACAATCCCGAATACCACGTTCAAAATCAACTGCAGCAATTTGGATGCAGACTGCCTTGCAGTGATTTTAACAATGATATGAGTGTTGGTCTGAAAGCAATGGCAAACTACTGAAAGTAGACTTGCCTAGTAAATCACAAACAGTCAAAAATGCTGGGGTTGATTGTGATGTCCTGAAAAGGACTAACTTACAACCAGGATCATCCGATGTGTGAGACCATATCATAAACCCTTAAATCCAATCTAAACACAAAATCTAATAAGGAAGTTTGATGGAAGGAAAACCCCACACAGTTACAGGTAAACATTTCAATCAAGATCTATATTAATGAGCAAGAAAATCAAAACAATGAAACAAAAAATAACACGACTACTTAGCTGGAAAATGAAGTATGATCATCAAATTATACTTCAGCTTTTCAGCTAAGGATTCTTGTTTTATTTGTTGATTTCTTTGTCTTTCTTATTCTTTGATAAAGTCTTTGGCTGAAATGTTTCCCTGTGTGTGTTTTTCCTTTTGTCAAGCTTCCTGCTAACAAGCTGTGTTAGTTTGGATTCCAGAATGACTCAGCAACGGTTACATTCCTTCTCTCCCCTTTCTCTATATCATAAACTCTTGGCCATCCACTCAACAAACTGTAAACAGAGTTACCATGGCAGTGATCACACTCTTATAGCATGACTAACACTCAAAGATGCATACATCCAATTACTACATTGCCTTTTCAGATGATAGTTGTAAAAATATATAAAACAATGCAAACTAATTAATAGTGATTAACAGCTCAGTTAGATTAACTTCTTCTGTTCCAAGCAACTCATATGTTTATTAGTTACTTTATACAAGATATACTTATCTTAACTCTTTCTCTCCCATCTAGTTGTTACATTAACCTATTCTATTCCAAGTTGAAACTTATACTTCTTAAATGTTTCCATGTGTGTTTGTTGAGCTTATACTTCTGAAATGTTTCCCTGTGTAAGTTGAAACTTTTACTTCTTCCAAGCATAATTCTTATTGAATTAATCCCTGTAAACACAGACATTTTGTTTCCTTCAGTAGCAAATAATCTGTATAACATTAGTTAAAATAACAACTGTAAGGGACTGAAACAGGTAATGACCAGCGAACCCAAATTGGGCCAAGTAATCTTTATCTGCCGGTCTCCAGGGCCTAGGGGTTAAACGACTTTCTCCGTAATCCCATTTATCCACGTAGGGTAATGCAGTGCGCAAAAATTGGTAGCGGTTCTCGCCGCATTGGTAACTTACAGGATAAGTGAGCCAGCCGCTCAGAAAGCAATGGCAAACTACTGAGCATAATCTTGCCAATGAAATCAACGACAGTGGTAAAATGCTGGTATTAACAGCGATGTCCAGTAAAGGATATGCGGGGAGAAAAAATCCTTATCTGAGAAGGAATACACAGGGATGAGTAGACAGGGATGTCAATACCAAATACTACTGGAAGATCTGTTTTCAATGCTCTTCAAAGAATGTGAGTCACCACATAGACAATAAAAACAGATACACACAATGTATACCGCCATATAGTGCAGAAAGCAGCCAATGTTGTGTAGCAAGCAGTTAGTCCATTCACCTACCAACACTGTGGTCTGAGGTTAAATTCTCATTAGTGTCAGACTTGAACATTTTCTCACCATATAAGGCTCTGAGATATATCCATCATCATACAGCAGATTCTTCGCAGCCCACCAGAAAGGCTCAATCTTACGCCAGTCCCCCTCATATATTTTTATACCCAGGGAGTCTTGAATGCCCTGTGCTTATCCTCATTTTAGGTTGACCCTCTAAATCTTCTTACAGGAGCCACGCCTACCATCACTGTTCTTTCCAAGCCACTGAAATGTTTAATATGGCCAAAGTATTTCAGTTTCCAGGACATGTTGTTTATGAGCCAGATTTCTTTGATGTTCAGATCTTGTCGAATGTCTGTATTTGTCTTCTTCTTTATTTACTATGGTGATCGAGTGAAATGGCGAGTCATGACCGCCCACGCTTTCCGGCATGGCACATGACTGATTGATTATTTATTATAAGAATTATTCAGTAACTTGTAAGTTCCAAAGTTTTCATTTTCTACTTTAGTGATGGAAAAATGGTATGTGATTAAATGCCTATGTTGCCACAGGAAAGATGCATGTTCTCAAAATGTTTACATTTATGTGCTTATTAGTGTTGTGCCATAGGTTCTTACGGCTGTATAGGTTCTCACTGCTGTGTAACCTCTGCACTGCTATGGCCAGTTTCCTTCTGACTTCTTTTGAAGAGTTTCCATTGTTGTAAATTAAGTACCCAAGATATTCAAAACTTGTGACATTGTCAATTTCTTCATTGTCTCTTGTCACTTTAACTCATTTTGTACAAATTGGGAGTTTCCATGGCGAAGTGATCAAGCTGTCTGACTTGAGTTCCGAAGATTGTGGGTTCGATCCCTGGCTGCATCCTTCGGTTCACGAGTGAATTTTTTTCTGAGACTCCTGGGGGTCATCACTGGAGGTACGGAGTTTGTGCTTTGTGCAACGCTTACCATGCTGTGGAAAGAGAATGAGCCTAAAGGATAAAAATCTGGTGCAATGAAGTCGACACTGTCAACTTTTAAGCGACTTTTTTAAAAAATACAAATTATTTTCTACTTAACAAAACCCCCCCCAAAACTTGTGTTTTGTCTGATTTTGCCAAATGAAATTGGTACTAGAGATCTGGAAAAAGTAAAGGTGACTGACATAATACTGAACATATTTGCCATTATGCAATGTTCAGTTATAGAAAACAGGCCAAACACTGTATCCCGAAGATACCTAAATGGTTTGTGAATGGAATTTGTTTGAACAAATCATAGCACATCTAAAAACTACCATACCATAACTGTATTTATATATAAAACACTGCTGGATTCCACTGATGTAATGGCCAAATGTAATTGCAAGAACATAGTAGTAATAACAAAAAACCTGTCATTACTACCCATAGTGCCTTGTGGTGTAGAATGAGGGGGTCTTCAGCCTGAGGAATTAAGGCCACCTACAAGTAATTAAAGCTATCTACAAAAACATAAAAGTAAGAAATAATTTGTATACATCTGTAGCTGAGAGAATTTAAATACCAACAATAGGCTGCATAATTTAGTGTCTGGAAAATGTTGCTACATCTTGCAAGCACGTAGTGTAAAAGTCACACAATATAAAATAAAGCAAAACAATGAATGAGTCAGCTGGCCAAGTGGCTAAGAACACTGGTTTCTCCCTCGGGAGACCCGGGTTCAAATCCTTAGTACGGTGTGGATGTTTTTCTGTTGGGGCCAAAAGAAAATCCTAACCTGCACAGTTCACAAGGTGATTGCACTAGACAGGCAGCCTTAATTCATCAGGCTCAAGACCCCCTGACCTCCACTGCAAGGTACTATAGGCAATAGATGACAGTTTTGTTTTTGTGTTTATTTGACAGATGAATCCTTTAAGCTAAAATATTTTTTGTGACTTTATTATTCAAAATTGTTTTTGTTTGTTTGCTTTTGTCTCAAGCGTAGTCGATACATGAACACTGGACTGATTTTTGCGTGTGGATTACCTTTCTCTATTACCAGTGTCCTTTGCCATCAGGCCATCTGACTTCTGATATACTTGTAATTTATGCCGCTAAGTCCAATATGGCCAGTCTTTGTGGCGAAGGGCTTACAGACGTGGTTCGTAATCCCGCATATCTACATTCAAAACACAGCTGCGTGCGATTTGGCAGCAGACCGCATTGCGTTGGTTTTGAGTAGGTATCAGTCATTCAGAAAGCAATGGCAAACTACTGAACGTAAACTGCCAAGAGATCACATCATCATCATCAAGTGCCGTGCCGGCTGGCGTAGGCATTCATGGCTCTCCACAGATCTCGGTCTTTGGTTTTCTGGGTCAACTCTGCTGCTGATATTCCTCCATGCCACCGTCTCAATCCATCCAGCATCATTTCTCTTGGTCTGCCTCTGCCTCTCTTCCCCTCGATCTTTCCAGTTGTTACGATGTTCTCCAATGTCTCTCTTCTCATCACGTGACCGAAGAAAGATGTTTGTGTCTGTCTTATTGTTGTATATAATGTTCTAGTTTCATTAGCCTGTTTCAGGCAGTCATTGTTAGTTACTCTGGCAGTCCAAGGAATTCGCAACATTCGTCTCAGGAACCACATCTCTGTTGCTTCTAATTTCTTCTTAATTTGTTCATTTACATTCCAAGATTCACTGCCATATAGCAAAACTGGTTCTACATAGCATTTCAGCACTCTCTTTCTTACATTCAGTGATAGTGACTTATTGCATAAGATACTCTTCATTTTCTGAAATGCGGCTTTTGCCTGCCCTATTCTGCTCCTAATCTCTGTTGTATATCTTCCATCTGATGTTATAAATGCCCCTAGGTATCTAAAATTATCCACTTGGTTAAGGATTTTCCCCTCTATTTCTATGTCACATTTTGGTGTCACCATTTTCTTTGATATTACCATTGTTACTGTTTTCTTGATATTCAAGGAGAGTCCTTTCCTTGCACTCTCTGTTACAACGTCTAATAATTGCTGTAGGTCTGTTGAATTATCCGCCACCAATACTGTGTCATCTGCATAGCGTATATTATTTATATTATAACCTCCAACTAGTATTCCTGGCATCTCTTTGATCTCTCTCATTATTACTTTGCTATACAGGGAGAAAAGATCTGGTGACAAGAAACACCCTTGTCGTACTCCTAGCTTTATCTGTTCGTAACTACCCTCTTTATTTCCCATTTTAATTGCTGCTACTTGGTTCCAGTAAACATTCTTTATTATTCTTAAATCTTTTCCATCAATGTTGATATCAAGAGATCACAGCTGCAGAAATGCTGGTATTGACTGTGATGTCCTGTAAAAAGTATATGCAAAAAAAAAAAAAGTCAAATACGAGAAGTCAACATTTTAGTCCAACTGTCCAGTGTAAGGGTTGAACCCGCTACCTCAGTATCAGCACAACGGAAGTTTAAGAACTGGCATTCTTATCAATTTGGCCATGCTGACCTCCATTATTATTCAAATTCATTATGGGAAAATAATGTTTTGAGAACATGAAATAGAAACAAAAACACCACGAAGCAGTGGAACCAAACAAATAAGGAAGAGAATCAAGGATGCAAGGGACAACATAGAAGAATGAGAGATGTTATGGTCTATAGAGTGGAACAACAGAAGCCCATAATATTTTAGTGAAGTTAATTATTACCAAGTTATAGCTACATTTTAGCTGTTTTTATGGAGATCTCTAGGTTTTTCTAATTCTAAACTGGTAAGGCTCTCTCCTGCAAGTGCTGTATGGTCTCTCTGGAAGTTTTCACACTGTTTTATTCATAACCAGTTCTATGTTAATCATAATCTTCTGTTTGATAATACTTGCCGTCTTTTATTCTTTAACTATATACACTTTAACTATACACATTCAATTTGTCAACTTCTTGGTGAAGACAGTGAAAGAAAAATTTTTTATATTATTGTAAAAGTCAGTACCTATTCTAATAGGTTTTAACAGCAATAAAAAAAGGCCCACCAATTAGCAGTCCCTGTATTGGTTTCAATAGTATTATAGTAAATGAATCTTTAATAACCCATCTTTATCTAAGCGTATTCTTATAGTATAATGGTTTTAACTGATTACCTACTTATATATTTCAATATTGTAATATATAGCAAACAGGCAGATAATTAATAGAAGGCAAGTTAATAGAGTAATATTTCAACTGCATGCCCACATGGCAGTATATCTTGAGTACTGGGGTGCATCAGATGATATTAACGTGCGATATTGGGGTTGTAGCTTCTGATCCAAGTCAATCAACTGTCAGCAGTGTTTTCCTCAATTTGCCAGTTGTACAACTCGATGGCACAATAATTAATTAATAAACATTATTTTATTAAATATCAACTAATAGTTAGTTAGTCAACAGATCATCTTCACTGCACATCGAACCATTCAGTTCATAAGTGCTCGGATCCCCTACTCAGCAAATCCCGCAGCGTATAGCGGCTAACTACACCAGATCTGTGTTGGTTTATTAATCTTCTTTGGCTGCCTGCATAGTGTTCTTGTTTGGCCACACCTCTTATAACTTGCTGTTCTCGCAGTCTGACCATGGTTGTAGATTCACAGTCACTCCTTGGTTCTCGCAAATGATTTACTTCTCGTAGAGCATTCAGTATATCAGCTTGGTCCATGGCTGGTCCGCCCTCCACAGTAGCCTTACCTGCGAGCTTGTCAGTCCGCTCATTTCCTTGTAAACCTGATTGCCCTGGCACGAAAATGAAACTAATCATTGCCATCCGTGACCGCTCTAGAGACAACAACCACTGTCTTCTGGACCGCTAATAATTTATGGTTAGTCTTAAATGAGATGCTGTTGAATTTCATTTGTCAGCTCTACCCAACATAAATTTTTTTTATCATAATTTGTGAAAAATTAGAAAATTTAATAAAACTACCAACCAGACTGTGATGTATTTTAATATTTGTTAACCTACAAGTTACAAGATTGATAGCATTTTCATTTTATTTGATTTAGAATGCCCCGTGTAAATCAGAAGTAGAAGTATCTCTTAGAAGAAGCTGTTTGTATATGCAGAGTTGCGTGGTATATAATAAGCTGATATTAACTACACTTCAAATTATGCATATTCTTAACAGAAGAAAGACCACAGCAATGATGTGTTTAGTTTACTTTATGTGTATTGTATTTTTATGATTGATGATTGATTGATGGGTACCTCTGTCGTCAGGCTCTCAAATGATAATCTGCTGGGTGCCGCATCAGTATTAGATCTAGCCATATTCGTAAGCAGTTTAAGTACTGGAGGCCGTAACCGTGATTTGGTTAAACACGCTGAAGTAAACATGCGATCCTTTGCATTATAAACACTTAGCAAAAGTCTGACAAATCATCAGCATTCTTATCACAGACGTCCACATAAATTTTTTGTCCACACTAAGGGAAGTAACTGTGTGTAACTTTTGCTCCCGGTAATCGACTCTATCAACTCTGTCACCTTGGAAGTTAAATTACAGTTTATTACAGGGACATTATAACAATATAACGTAAAACATCCGTTAATTTGGCAATATTTTCAATGCTTGTATTTTAGTATCAACGTAAGAAATATAGGTAGGCAGACTATTTAGAGAAAGGTGACCATAGTGTAATCACATTAATAAATAAATAATCGAATGTAGAAATCAGTTGAGTAATTATGAATTATGGCAATGAATGTATGTTTTGTCATTGATCTCACTGATTAACATAACAAAAGAGCAATTAAACGTTTCGAAAGAGACTAAGACAGAAAGACAACTTATCACAAACATTAGAAAGATCATTTTTCTTATATTTTTTGCAATGTTATGAGAAGATACAAACTATCATAACATATTTGACAACTGGAAGGCTTACTTAATGAGTTTAGGATAGTTCCCTGACATTACCCAGAAAATTCTAAAAAATGGTATGGATATCATTTTATGGCCGGTCTCCTTGGTGAAAGTATTACGAATGCGATTCGTAAGCCCACTTACTCGAAACACAGCTGCGACCGATTTGGCAGCAGACCGCGATGCGCAGAATTTTAACGAGTTGGTATGGGAGCCGGTCATACAGAAAGTAATGGCAAACTGCTGAACGTAAACTTGCCAAGACATCAAAAACAGCAGTAAAATGCTGTTGTTGACAGCGATGACCTGTAAAAAGGATATGAAAAATAAATCCTCTTATAAGGTTGGGTTGACCCTAGAGGCATACTGGTAGAAGTTGAGTTGAGTCAAGAACCGACATTACAACACACAGGACATTCCCTTAGTGCTCCGTCCTTGTCTTTAACAGCCAGCGAAAAGTCCCAACACTAATGGTATCAATCTATTCTGATTATGTGTCCGCCGGGCCTTTCCTCTCAGTATCAATATGCGTATGTGTGTGTGTGTGTGTGTGTGTGTGTGTGTGTGTGTGTGTGCGTGCGTGCGTGTGCGTATGTGTGATGCCTTATCATGCAACAATACCACACCTAACAGTACAGAAATAGCCAGTCTATCCGTCTACTCGTTTCCCACGACACCGGCAAGCCCTAGGGAAAAATCCAACGGATTCTACCTATCTTTGATTTTTGTTTTGTTTATTGAAGCATGCCACTCTGCACGCATGTCTTCGCCCTTTTCAGCACAATCTGTGAGTCTGTTACAATCACGACATGTGTCTATGGTTTTTTCTTCAACCAGTGGAACTCCGCAGTGAGAGCACTCACCTTCACTCTCAGACCCATTCATTCAGTAGCATGTCCTGTGCAAAACCTCGCTCCGATAACAACCGTCCAATAAACTTATCGGTTATAAGCATAAGCAAGATATCCCGGGTCCAATACACCCATCTGCAGATCATCCGCCACATCTTGCACCCATCTTCTCTTTAGTCTTCCTCTTCCTCTCTTCCCAGGTATATACCCTTCCATGATTGTTCTCTCCGAACTTTCATGACGTTTCAAGAGACCAAAATAATTAAATTTCCTTTGTTTTATCGTCTATAGTAGCCAACCTTCTTCGATATTCAGATCTTATCGTATGGATTCATGTTTTTTTTCTTTTCTGTATCCAAGATATTCATATAACCTGTCTATAACAGTTATATTCAAAGGCATTTATGCGCTGCTCAGCTTGTGTAGTAAGTGTCCAGGTCTCATATGCGTATGTTGCAATGGAAATAATGCACGTTCTTAAAAATCTTAATTTTGTAGTTCTATCTCCCCCCCCCCCCCCCACCCCACCCCTCCACAATTTATTCAGTTGTTTTAGTTTTTGAAGCGCAATAGATAGTCGTCTTTTTAATTTCCTTCATTGAGAACACTGTGACAACTGGACAGATCAAGGGAAAGAGAGGTAGGGGCAGACTAAGAGAAATAATGCTGGATTGATTGCGACGGTGACATGGAGGAATATCATCAGCAGAATTGATCCAGACCAAAGACCGAGATCTGTGGAGAGCCATGAACGCCTACACCAGCTGGCAGGGCTCTTGATGATGATGACAAATCGTTTGAGATGGCAAATTATAATCACCTATGCTTATTGGCATGGCACATGATAATGATGATATTTCATAGGAATTGCAGAGTTATGGTTTGTTGCATGTTTTTCCTGAAAAGTTCTTGTACATATTCCGTCTGTATTTATCCCAAAGATAGAAACATACAGTGTTCAAATGTAACTTTTTCTTTTCACATACCAATATATTTGTATGTCACAAACATGTTGCATGCAATTTACAGAACGCCGCAATTAACTCCAGCATGTTTTGGCTGTGTGTACCAGGCAATTTTTACGTTCGGCAGTTTACCATTACTTTATGAACAACCTCTCTCCTTCGAAATTAGCGCAAAGCGATCTGCTTCCAAATCGGCTGCGGTTTATTTCAAACCCTCGAATTGTGAAACGCACTTACTGCCTCTAAGCCACAGCACAGGCAAGGCGAAGCGACACATCGTTAATGATTGTGAAATTTAGCAATGTGACACTTAGCAATGTGACACCCTAACATACACTAATGCAAACAAAGGAAAAAGCGAGGAAAAGAGACGGTCACTGGCACCATATAGCAGACGGCCAAATGCATGGATATTGTTGTCAGGGTCTGATATGTAAGTAATAGTGTAAGTGCCGGTATGTAAGCGAGAGTCAGTGTAAGCATAGCTGAGGTCAAGGGCAGTAGGAGACATCACGGCTTGGCTAACGGACGGTCAGGCAAGAAGTCCGTGGATAGACCCACGTGATGTGGGAAGGTCAAGGAGAACGGAGGCAGTGTGTGTGAGACAGCGAATAGAGACGGACGTGTGGAGATCTAGAGAGCGATAGAACGATAGTGTTTGTGACGGATAGATGGAGATGAACGTTGTGTATTGATATTCGAGGAATGTACTAACTGTGATATGTGCGGGATGATGTGAGGCTGTGATTGCGAATGATCATACGGGCGACAGTGTAAATATCGCCCATGTGAGCTAGCGCGTGGCTGCTGGTGTTGAACGATTGTTTGAGCGTGAAGTGCGACCATGTTGTCAGCCTGTAATATATTGTAATAAATGTTGTTCAGGAGATAGCTCCTGCGAGTTTCCGATTGCATTCATGTGTTATTAGTATATGTGTCGTAGATGTTGTAATTTGCCTGTCCAAGTCCAGTGAGCTAGAAGGAGGAAATAGTTAGGACTCTGACAGGTATAATGGTGTCAGAAGTACACATGAACCACATTCCCATGTAAAGTGCATAAAAGAACGCTACTTATGTAAAGAAGAAGATCAATTGCATAATTTTGTAAAAATCGGAGATTTGTTAACAAAATCAGAACGAAAATAACATCATTTCTTTCCACAGCAGGTTTCAATTCTACAAAGCGACCGACGTAACCAGAACAGGTCAACGGTAACCAGCACGAGAATCACGTTCCTGTACATCAAGCGTTCGAGTAAACAGCAGATAAAGATAAGTTGATTAATTTTGATTGCTAAGTACCCAAATCTGCATTCTTTGATTTGCTTGTATAAAAATCATCATTGGGGTAGTTAAATATTAATTAACAGAAAATGTGGTCGGATGAAAGTCAAGCACATTTCTGGGGCACAAATCAGTACAGAAAGTTGACGGATTTTTTTGAGGGTACACGGGCACAAGACAAAGCAAATTGTAATATAAAACATGACCTAATACGTGATTGGACACAGAAATTTGAAAAGAAAATGCAAGACTACAAAATCCCAAAAGATTATTGGGGTGTATGGTACAGAGGACACTTACCAATAAATAGTAAAAAACTTCAAGAGATCATACCTGATCTGTCAAGGGCAGACTATGAATATTATAAAACAAGGATATTAAAACACTATATAAACTCTTTCGAGACTCTAAAATTAGAGATACAAAATTTGAAACCAGCCACAGACAAGTCATTCACCCAGTATATAAGGGAAATAGAAGAGATTTTCAGAAAGCTAACATTTGAAATTAACCATACGGACAACAATCAAGAAGCAATAAATTTCTTGCTAGTGGAAAAACTAAAAGCAACACTCCCAGCCGAATGCGGAAAATATTTAGAAGAACACAACACAGAACCTATCAAAAACTTACTAGAAAAATGCCGCGAATATTACAACCAAAGTATGAACCTGGTTAAGAACACTCAACAGAAGAGTACTGTGAAAGCAACGGCATCTGCAGCCACAGATTGTCAAAATAAATCACAGAAAACAAAACCAGTACTGTGCAAACATTGTAGCACTCCACATACAGAAAATGGAATATGCGATAAGAATCCCACTTATCAAGAATACCTAAATACTATTATAGCACAAAAACTGGGGAAGGTAAACCAAAGGAAATATAGAACAAAATGTCATTTTTGCCTTGCGTATGGCCACAGACGTTTTGAATGTGAAGGAGTAAAAAGAATACAGAAAGCAAAAGCAAATGCAGCCATAAACATTACAACAGACAGTTCAGCAAAGAACTTAGAAAAAGTAAACATCACAGAGACGAAAACAAGACCAAACACTGCAAATTCAGAACAGACTGAGTTTTACCCAACAGATTTTGTACCATATTTCAATAATGTTGTTAATATCACTCAGCCTCATTCCTTATTTAAAGAGGGCAATACTCAACAAGAAAGTGAGGAAATGAACAAAACCTCAAGACTGTCGTTAGGAAAACTAACATTCCATGAGGGATACATTAATGACACAGTATGCACATGTGTACGCGACACAGGGTCCTGTCTTATCGGTCTTCGGAAGACCCTAGCTGATCCTAAAGACTACCTAGATGAGTACATCTATTGCAGAACTGTTTCAGGGACAGTAGAGAAATATCCTATGGCATGGGCCAATATAAAATCACCTTTCCTATCAGGCAGAGTAACTTGCGCATTATTAGACAATCCATGCTGTGATTTATTAATTGGAAATGTATTAAATGTAATAGACCACACAGAGTCCACAACCCAGACATGGCAGAAAGTTAACACCACAACAAACACTGCCTTAACTACACCACTCATCATACAACAACATGATGAACAGACCAAAGTACCACACCATACCAACTTGATTACCATCTCACAACAAGAAAAAACAGAAACTGGTGTACCAAAGAAAAGAAGGTACAGATAACAAGCATTTCACAAGGGCGAGAAAAGATCACAAAACATCATGGTACATGCTATACCTCCTGTTAACTACATACATGCCCAAGTGCGCACAATGGATGGTTCTACTCAGCACTACTCATGGTAAATGCAAAACAAATGTCTTCACAAACAATTTTATTCACACATCATCATGACGCAACACAGATGATATTACTCATGACAAACCAGCTAACTTTGTTACTTGCATCATTACTGGTGAACCAAAGTTTGTTGTTACCACTGCTAAACACTATGTCAAATCAACTCAGACACATACTTATGCTGAACAATGTAAATCATCAGTCGGTGGAATTACTGACAAAAATCAGCAACAAATTACCCTACATATTTTGGAAAATATACACAAATTGCAGAAAAGTGTACAAACATGCACGATTACAGTTCAAAACTATACATGGTGTATTATTATTATTTGAACTATTGGAATGTATACACACATGTACGAGTGCAGGTTTGGAGATAGCACTCAAAATGATCTCAACATGAAATTTGAAAATCCCCACCCTTTGGAAAATTAATTTTAACCGTAACCCACTTTATATCTGTAGATCGAGTAACTCCAGAGTTGCCTTGTCTGCTGTACGACTCCAGCGCTATGATACTAGCACACTCCATTGTATAGACCAACATAAAAGTTCCTTCAACGTGAAAAGTGTCATCGACAGAACAGTAAGACTCAACATGTGATTTCAGGTATCAAACAGTAAGATATACCCATATTGACTTTGTTTCAAACGAGTATCTACAGAATCCACCTTTTGAAATCGACTAACAACGACAAGAACTTCACAAGTACAGACACTCATTTCCAGTGAACAGTTTAATGAACCAGATGCCAACCTACAAACTATGGCAAAGACAGTCACAGACAGACGCACCATGGCCACACTCATAATTAAGGCCACCGAACTTAAAACATTAATTCGTATTTTATATGTGTGAATTCCAGCAATTTTACAGAACGGACTTACAAATTGTCCAAACTTGGTGAAAAGTCTTAATCACTATACAGAAGGAAAGACAATATCATGATATACAGAAGACGTCAATAATCGGTTCAGAAAGAAGAAATGCCAAACATTCCAGCACCGCAATGAACATTGAACACGAGTGATTTAATTACGTGTGCATAACTTTCACAGGACAAGAACAGTATCCTATACATGCATAAAGGCAGCGAAGATGAACATTTTATTGTATATGTATTAACTACAGGACATCCAATGTCTGATTTTATTATTATAATACTTTGTATTGGTAGAATGCGATATGTACATATGAGCGTAAGTATAGTGGCGAAAAGTATAAGTTGTAATGCTGAGAATCAACGCCTGGCGATCCCAATACGCGAGTGGTACCAAACTTGCTTTCGCGTATGGTGGATAGCCCGACGAATGACGCTTAGCAATAGTGGTACAAAATTAACATCATAATATTGTAACAAGAAGGAACATACCAACAGGGTGATGCCAACCAAAGAGATTAATAAGAACTCTCCATAACAGTAAACGAGGTGTACCCAAAAAGGGAAACAAGTCAAGGTCTGACATAAAAGAGGTAAGGGGGACTATTATATACATGAAGTATATTCGAACCATGACCACAACATTGACATAGCGTGCTCATAAAGAATCGATTAGGGTGCATTAAATAGAGACGAGGGGGACCACGTCTGAATAGAGAGAAAATTTAAGAATGCTGTAAGAGGAAGTTGTAGCCTTATTGAGGCGTGAATCAATGGAGAATCCTTAAACCAGCATAGCCACAATAACTATGAGATGATAATGCACAGACAATCGATTGAGAAACATGAACAGAATGTAATGTCACGGATTGGGGATTGAAGAATATAACGAGGTATGACGAATAGACCCAACCAGAACATTTGCCAGACCACGACAAAACCTTGAGAGAAACCTCAGTACTGAAAAAGAGAGAACAATAGTTATGGTTAATCTCGTAAAAGATCAGAGTAAGAAGAGACGCACGCGTACTTATGATCATATAATCCCCTGACAAGGTTAGAAAGATGTACCAAAAGTAACAACAACAGAATGTGTCACATTTCCAAGAGAAAGTGCCACATTGTTTGTGCGGGGGGAGAGTGTCAGGGTCTGATATGTAAGTAATAGTGTAAGTGCCGGTATGTAAGCGAGAGTCAGTGTAAGCATAGCTGAGGTCAAGGGCAGTAGGAGACATCACGGCTTGGCTAACGGACGGTCAGGCAAGAAGTCCGTGGATAGACCCACGTGATGTGGGAAGGTCAAGGAGAACGGAGGCAGTGTGTGTGAGACAGCGAATAGAGACGGACGTGTGGAGATCTAGAGAGCGATAGAACGATAGAACGATAGTGTTTGTGACGGATAGATGGAGATGAACGTTGTGTATTGATATTCGAGGAATGTACTAACTGTGATATGTGCGGGATGATGTGAGGCTGTGATTGCGAATGATCATACGGGCGACAGTGTAAATATCGCCCATGTGAGCTAGCGCTTGACTGCTGGTGTTGAACGATTGTTTGAGCGTGAAGTGCGACCATGTTGTCAGCCTGTAATATATTGTAATAAATGTTGTTCAGGAGATAGCTCCTGCGAGTTTCCGATTGCATTCATGTGTTATTAGTATATGTGTCGTTGTCAGCGACTTGTGCGCTGCAGCTTTTCAAGACTCCGCTACTTTCGCACTGCACGAAATAACAATTCATGACATTTGCGAAAGGAATGCAATTTATTCAGAGCCGACATTTGAATGGCTCTACGAGCGTTAGGTTTCATCATTGTTACACAATATGAATACATCAACGTGATGATAGATGATGCTAGCATTACACAATCTAAACGAACAGCCCTATGTTTGCCTATGGCCTAGAAAGCTATCGTATTGGTTAAGGATACGTCTGCCCTCTCTACCGTCTCCAGTCAGTCTGTCCCGCTACACATAGCGTGGACAAGCACGGACACTTTACTCTCCGTGCAGTCGCTAGTATTGCGTGCCTGGTCTTGCCAGCACGCCGGCTGGTGAGTTTGAGTAACCTGCCATATCACGGTTACTCGCAAGGACCAGCAACCCAATTGCTTGGGGAAAGCCCTCGCTCATCTGTACTCGTTGCCCTCTGGTCTGACACAAATGTGTCTCCCTGTGAGGTATTAATAGTACTCGGTGGCTTCCCTGTCTGATGTCTCTCTACTAGCCTAGTGTTAACTCCTTACTCCTGTAAGGTCTTATTGGGGATGCTGACAGGGTCCCCTCCTCTCCGCGAAGTGTTACTTCCCTTTTCCTCATGTTTGTAACACTTCTTGGTCACAAAAGAAAAATTGGTTGTCCCAATTTTGTCAGATCTCCAATAAGTATAAAACTTTCTAGTTTGGGGATAGAACATTATCTTCTACCTTCATTCACAGTGTTCTATCTTTTCACCTGGCTAATTCAGTAGCCCATGTCTCAGTATAGTTGGTTCTATAGATATCTTAGGGATTGGTAGTGAACCGGAAACCGTTGTCTTATGACTTATGTCCTGGCTTCTGTCGTTTGACCCTATGTCTTTTGACTTTCACCTGTTGACTTTCGTCTTGACCTGTTCCTCCTATTGCCCAAAATGACAACCCACACACTAGTTGACTCTATTATGAGTACAACACATGAGCACCAAGTGTTCATGTTCCCATCAATATCCCCTCCAACTCTATACACATAGATCTACTGTTCACCTTCTTGCTTCCGCATGTGAAAAGCTATATTTACTGTTACATTTAGGTTTCTGATTGTTTATTGTGTCCCCTGAATTTAGAGTTATTGTTCTTTGAACTGATTGGTGTGTGCAATTTTTATGTGTTCGTTTTCCTGTTTGTTTGCGTGTTTTCTAATAAACTACAGTGTACTTAACTCTCTAACGTGTGTATGAGTTAGTGTACTACATGTGTGTGTTCATTCGAGCGCCGCAAATCGGTTTATTGTGGTTACAAACGTTCGTCATTTTTATTTGTGACCACAACTCCGTTTTCTGAAGCTCAAAGTACGTTCTTTATATACTCTGTTAAAGTGTGGCTGTAACACATATAAAAACCTCGACAACACACTGAAAACACAGATGACACAGACAAGTCAAATAAGACTTTTCCAGCGGTGGAAAAAAAATTTTTCCGCTGTCTTTCTCTATCGCTCGCTTCCTTTCAATGTTTACTAAGTTTTTGCATTCTCTCCTCGCATTTTCTCTTCTTTCATTCTCTTTCACACCCTTTCATACTATTCTTTCACTCAATCATTCTTTCGTCATTAAAATATGTTTCATAGTATCACATACATAAACAATATATATATACAATAAATGATTGGCTGAATTATACCAGTAATCACGCCAAATGACTGTGCGTTTTGTTTGCACGCGTCATGTCTATACAAACATATACATCGTTATAAGGATGGTTTGTTACCGCTCCTGACATAGTAACTTCCATAATTTGGTGTGCTGACCTAAATTATCCTCAAGGGAAATAATTTACTACTAGTTTCATTTAAGAAAAATGGATTAATTACCTTAAATGTTATTTGTGAAAAAGATGATATTAATTTCTAAATGATTAGTGTTAGTTTTTAAATGATATATTAGATAAATGGATGTATAAATGATTATGATTATAAGGTAATTAACTAATATAGGATCTAATAATTGTATTTCTATAATGGATGTTTTAATAAATGTGTTATTAATTAAATGATAATGATTTCTAACTAAGTAAATAAGAAAATAACGTTATATATGCGTTTACATAATTTGCATTAGAATAAATAATAGAAAAATGAAGTTATAGATACTGCAAATAAAATAATAATGTACATATATCACAGTTACATTTCTATATCTAATTACACTAAGTTGACTGTCCTCCTCTGCGTTGTGAAGATGGAGCAAATCTCTTTGTAGACTATTCTAACATAGTTCATTCCGCCAAAGTCTTTTATGCTCTCCTCGAAGGATAGTGTATTAATATAGTTGCCTACCATATTATGTAGGTCCATAGCTAACCCTGGAATGTTCTTCGGGGTCTAAGCGTCGGTTTAATATATTCTAGATTTGGGGTCTAAGCTGGGTTTGCTGTCCTCTTGGCGTTAGTTCCCATAATCTAAATTACGTGTGTCTCAGCGCATGTTAATATGCGTCTGTTCGCTACACTTTTCATAGCACTGTTCTATTCACACAAGTTATATATCAGGCGATAGTAACGCACTTACGATATGTCTTACTCACCACACATGGCACTTGGTTATTTAACATTACAGTGTCACTGTTTCTGGTGGTGTATGGTCGCTTCCTTCCTGTAACTCAGGTATTTGAATGGATGAAGGACGACTCAAAATGTCTGCAATCGTATTTAATCTCCCTTTTAAATGCTGGATGGTAAATGTGTAATTTTGGAGAATCAAAGCCCACCTGTAAATTCTATTGTTGGTAGGATGTCCAGATTGCATCACAGACAATGGAGAGTTATCGGATTGGATTACAAACTGTGCTCCTGCCAAAAATCGATGAAACTTTCTCACGCAATAGATCAAACTAAGGCCTTCCAATTCTGATGCTGAGTATCTTCCTTCAGCCGGAGTGATCTTGCGACTTACGTACATTACAGGATGGAACGTCCCGTCGTAGAATTGTCCTAGTATCCCAGATATGGATATGGCACTCGCGTCTGTGCGTAAGAAATAAGTGAGTTTTGGATTAGGCATACGGAGAATAGGTGGAACGCTGAAACAATGTTTTAATTTCGATAACGCACTAATTAATCGTGCATCTTTTACAGATAACTTAGCCAAAGCTTTTAAGATGTTAGAAAAAACACTGGTGATTTCAGCCAGGTTAGGGATGAATTTACTATAATAGTTTACAAGACCCAGTAAACTTCGGACCTGTTTCTTGGTCGTTGGCATTGTCAAATTCAGAATCTTAGTGACGATTCTGTCATCAGTTTTCAATTGGCCCCTGCAGATGGTATGACCAAGGAAGTCAATTTGTTCCATGCCCAACTCTACTTTGGACGGCTTCGCTGTGAGTCCAAACAATCTTAACCTGTCGAAGACTTGTCTAAGTTTCAGTAGGTGTGTTGTCCAGTCTTCTGTATGGATGCAAATGTTATCTATATACGTCGAAATATTTGTCATCCCGTGGAGAAGATCCCTAGTTAGACGGACGAAAGTCGCTGGAGCGTTACGAAGGCCGAAAGGAAGAAAGCGCCACTCATATAGTCCAAGAGGAGTGGAGAAAGCTGTTAGATGGATGGAAATTACTTCCATCGGGAGTTGCCAGTAACCTTTCGTGAGGTCAATCTTGCTGAATATGCGGGATGTAGACATGTCCAAGATTAGATCCTCACATGATGGAATCGGTTCAGCGTCACTTTTAGTTATCTTATTTAGGCGGCGATAATCGACGCATAGTCGAATAGAAGAGTCCTTTTTGGCGACAAGGACAATAGGGAAGGAATACTCTGACTGAGATTTTTGGATGATTCCGCTCGACTCGAGAGATAGAATTTCTTTGTCGAGGTTCGACCTATAGTTTAATGGAATAGAATAAGGTCGACACTTGATAGGTGTGGTGTCAGTTAGAACGATAGAATGTTCTATTCTATCTGTCTTTCCAGGGATGTCGGAGAAAATGTCTTTGTAATCCGTCACTAGCTCTAAGATTTGTCGTCGTTGGTCATTTGTTAGTTTCATTTCTATCTTTATGCTGTCAATGGTCGCAGTCGAGTCTACAGTAGGAACGGGTAATTCCATGTCGTCTTCGTCTGTCTCGTTCAATACTGTTGTGGTACTAGCTGTGTGTGCTGTTATCTGACTAAGTGTGTTTGCGTTGTCGCTGTCGTGTGTCGCCCTATCTAGTGAAGTTGTGTTGTGTTCGTTTGTCGTCTCATTGCTTGGTGATGGTGCAATTTGTTCGTCTGTCTGCTGTTCTTGTCGTGAAAAATATGGTTTCAGCATGTTGATATGGAATATCTTTAAGTGTCCTTTTATTGATATTTCATAATCAACATCTGATATTTTACGTTCGACGTTGAAAGGCCCTTGCCAAGATGTTAGTAACAAATTACGTTTGTCGGGTAGTAGCAGCAAAACCTTTTGGTTTGGTTCGAGGTGAATCGTTTTTGCACCCTTGTTTGCATACTCGCGGTACATCTGTCCTTTCCTCTCCAAAGATGCTTTGGCCAGTACACACGCTTTCATTATCCTATCGCGTGTTTCAGTTACCATCTCATATGGTGTTACTGCGGTTGGATTGTCTGGTAAGCTAGTGATTAACTGATGGTAGATTGCTAGGGGTCCTCGAGGGTTCGCCCCATACACTAATTCAAAAGGTGAGAAACCCGTACTCGTGTGCGGTATCTCTCTATGGGCAAATAGCACTGCTGGCAATAGTGTGTCCCATTCAGCTGGGTTTTCTGCTGTTACTTTAGCCAGCATGTGTTTGAGATCGCCGTTAATTTTCTCTATGATCCCGTTACTCATTGGGTGATACGGGGTACAGAAATGTTGCTCTACTCCTAACAATTTGGTTAAGGCTTGCATAGCAGCCGAAATAAACTGCGTTCCCCGATCTGATAAGATAGATCGTGGGAAGCCAAAGCGAGAAAATATATGCAAAAATACATTTGCCACATCTTTGGAGGTGATGTATTTTAGTGGAATTGCTTCGATCCACCTGGTACATAGGTCCACGAGAGTTAGTATATAACGGTTTCCTTTGCTTGACACCTGATTCAGGGGTCCAACAATATCGACCGCTACACACTCAAATGGTCTGGTTGCTAATAATGACCGTTGAACTTCGGCCGTCACATGCTTTCCCTTTCGTACAAGATGTTGACAAATAGTACAAGAACGACAGAAAGATTTTATGTCCGAACAGAATTTCGGCCAGTAAAAATGTGATAGAACTCTGGCTCGCGTCTTATCATACGCCAAATGTCCAGCAAACGGTGACTCATGTGCGATTTTAAGCACATTTTGTCGGTATGTTACAGGTAACACCGTTTGCTGAATTTCATGGTTATTATTTGTATAATAACGCATGAGAATTCCATTAAATTTTCTAAAGTACCAAGATGCATTCTTAGTCACTTTCGCTCTTTCACCCAAAAGTTTAAAATATGGTGTAATTGTATGGTCGGTGCTTTGTGACTCGATAAACTTCTGTCGAGTAGTGTTGGTATCTGCACCACTTGGTGTTAATAGCTGTAGCATTTCATTTTGTAAGTCAGTATAGTTTGTTTCTGTATCTGACCTTGTTACAGCGTTAGCTATATGTGTATCTTTCCAGGCTTTTATGTCGTCGTCTGTACATTCTTTCAATGCATCTAGACATCCCAAAATAAGATCCGTACATGGATCTTGAAGGATAGCGCACGTAAATGTGCCGGTAAGGAACGGGGTATTGATATGCGCTTTTGCCAGTGGATATTTCTCGATGGTTCCAGAGAAAGTACGGCATTTGACAAATTCACCCGTATAATCTTCAGGTCTAGCAAGTTCTCTCCTTAGCCCCAGTAGAGTGCTGCCGCTATCAACTAAGCATTGGCATGGTTGTCCATTGACCAGTGCATCGTAGAACTTAAGTTTACCTCTGGAGGCACACGCTGCGTTAGCATCTTCATTTGAACATGGTATTATATGCCCACATTCTAATTTCCCATCCGCATGAAATTGATGGCATACTTTACATTTAAAGTCTAAAATATCAGTTACTGATGATACACTTCTGACATTCATTCGTTGGCAATACATTGACAAGTTCGGGATCTATGTCACTCTCATCGTCTGATGATGTATCGATGAGGGCTGCGTTGTTTGCCTTCATTCTCTGTCTCCCAAGACATTTATTACTATAATGGCCATAACTAGAACAAAAATAACATTTTACAGCACGTTTAAACGATGATCTTCTGCTTTCTTGCTTCTTTAACACTTGTTCTAGGTGTGACGGATATGTGGGGTTCTTATCACACATCGAATAAGTTGGGTGAAAAAGATTGCAATAATTACATCGAGGTGGTTTCTGATATGGTTTGTCCTTCTTACTGTAGTCTTTCTGTTTATAGGATCTATCAGGGACTCTATTTGCAAAAGCTGTAATTTCTGTGTCATATGATGTAGTTTTAAATATGTCCCGATTAGAGGAAAAATAAGCTGACCCCCGTTTCTCTAATTGTTGAATGGAATCAATATCTGACTGTTGTAAGAATTTAGCAAAAGGGGTAGGCACTGTAGAAACGACTTTGTCCATTACCATTAGCTCTTCTAGTTTTTCATAGCTGTTACCTACTCTAGCCGCCTTAGTCCATTTTTTAAATGTGCTCTGCACGTTAGAAATGTAGTCTAAGAACGTTTCAGTTGCTTTTGGTTTAATCTGTGAGAATTGAATTTGGTAACCAGTAGCGTCCAAAAGAAAATGTTGCATTATCCTATCGTGTATGTACTGGTAATTGTTTCTAAGATCAGTAGGTATGGATTCTATTACTTTTAAAGGCTCCCCACTCAGGTTCCTCATGTAAATCATTGCCCAATCCTCTAAAGGTATTTTCTGTGTTTTTAGTTGGAACTCTATATTTTCAGTCCATGCGCTGATTGAATCACCTACAGTGTATGGTTTGATAAGGCCCTTGTACTTACTAAATTTGTTCTGTTCTTCTTGGCTCTTTTGTTTACTAGAGGCTATTTGTATGTTAGAATCTACCTCCATTTCCTTCATCTTTAGTTTAGTTTCTGAATCTACCTGTATCTGCTTTTGTTTGGTGGCTTCCTCTGCTTGTTTGTTAGTAAGTTCTACGTCTAACTGTTTCTGTTTGATAATTTGGTCCGACTCTAATTTCTTCTGTTCTAACTCTAATTGTTTCTGTTTGGTAGCTTGATCGGCCTCTAATTGTTTCTGTTTGGTAGCCTCCTCGATCTCTTTCATTTCTTTTTGATGTTGCCTTTCTAATGCTCTTTCATCTCTGTCAAGAGCAGCTTTTCTTTCTGTTTCTTCTCTCTGTAGAGCAATTTTCCTTTCTGTTTCTTCTTTCTGTCGAGCTATTTCTTCTTTATACTTTTGATCCGCCCATTTTTCTAGCTTATCTCCAGTGTGGCCCATTCGATGCCCGCCTGGATACATTCATTTAGTGACGCCATTTTGTGGCGTAATGTTAGTTCAAATGATAATATAATAATATGCACAGAATAGTTTACAATAATGTGTTAGTACATGTACATCTTTCGCTGGAAAAGAAGATGCATGATTAAGTTAGAGCATATCAAAATATTCGGAAAATATACTCATCTAATTTGTTGGACAGTACGGTACTTGGGATGTTCCACCGCAGTCTTTCACAGATATGCGCATTATTCTTGGATGTACAAGAGATACAGCATGCAGGGCGATGCACTACCTTCTTGATTTTCCAACCATTGAAGAGAGAATGCAAGTTTGCAGGGCACGCGCCTACCTCAGAATTAACGCAAACACACAGCATCCACTGCATAGTGAAATTAGGAAGGTGAAGGGCAGCAGGTTAAAAAGAGGACGGTCGTGGATGGGTCAAGCCGAAGACATTCTTCAACAGGTGTGTTCACTTGAGGACTTAGAACCTGGCGAGGAGTGGGTGCAAGTGCCAACAGACTTCTGCACATCCTTTTCAGTTTGCATCCAATTAGATAGAAAATGCAGACAAGAAAATCCGGCTGCTGTGGAGGCTGAAGTACAAGCGTTGATTTTCGAGAATTCGCTAGACAGTGACGCGGTCATCTACACAGATGGGTCGGTCGTCCGACATGTGAGAAGCTCATGGGCCTTTACAGCTCGGGCCGGAGGGAGAATTGTGAAGGAGGACTCTGGTGCTTTCACTGAAACCACAAGTAGCCTGACCATGGAAGTCATGGCAGTAAGTAAAGCAATAACATGGCTCGAGACACAGACATTCACTAGGGCTTGTTTCCTTAGCGACTCAATGAACATGATCAAGAGGATAGAGGAGGGGTCGATCCGAAGAGAATGGTTGCTGCCTCTGGAGCGGTCTCGACTGGCAAAGATTAGTTTCATCTTCGTGCCAGGTCATGCGGGAGTACAAGGAAATGAGCGGGCTGACAAGCTCGCAGGTGAGGCTACTGTGGAGGGCGGACGCGCCATGGACCAGGCTGACATTCTGAATGCTCTACGAGAAGTGAGACTTTTGCAAGAACCAAGTGATGACTGTGAATCTACAACAATGGCCAGACTGCGAGAGCAGCAAATTAAAAGAGGGGTGGCCAAACAAGAACACTACGCAGGAAGCCAAAGAAGATTGATAAACCAACACAGAACTGGCGTCGTTAGCCGCTACACGCTGCGGGATTTGCTGAGGAGGGGATCCGAGCACTTATGGACTGAATGGTCCGATGTGCAACGAGGATGATCTGTCGACTAACTAACTAACTAACTACTAAACTGGTCTTTCACACTACACACTGGTTTGATTTGCTGACACACGGGCTGCGTTCTGGTTAGTAGAGCAGCAAAAATTAGACACACGCTTAAGTTGTAAATACAAGCTCACAATTCATCATATTCTATCAAATATTTCATATTTCATCACGTTGTTAATATAATCTCCTATTTCATGCGACTGGTGAATGAGAATGTGCTAAATAGTGATAAATGGTATTAATGATGAATGATATGATCGTCTGAATGTTTGTTAGATGATAAATGAGATGATTAGTCGTATGGCCGTCAATGTCTTGTCTTCGCTGTTTGACTCTGGCGTACTTTCGTGCTAGGCTGCAGTTCGTCGCTAATCTATTTACTAATTTCGTAGAATGGTGACATTGATGGCTGTATCACACGCAATGGAATGTATACGGTGGTTACGATGGTAATGTTCACTGATGATTTTATACATTTCAATTGCTTTTAGTATAATACCACACTTTCTAAATAATATTGGTAGAATTTCACACTTTACCGATCTAATTTGACTCAATTGTGGTTCACACTCCACAAATTTGGCGATCGTATAATTCACCACAAGAAAAAAAATTTAATTTATAGCATGTATCACAATAAATTTGTATTACTTTGCAATATATCACACATCACAATTGTTGAAACGTGCATTGAATTATTCTGGTACAGAATTTTGTAATATCAATCGATAGCTAGCGTTCGTTTAGTGGTTTATAATACCACTTGCATGTTGGCGTTAACTGCTCGTTGAATATTACTACAACTGCCTGCTATGGCTGTTCAGAAACGTTCACTGAAATCTGACAGTAATTGTACTGCTGGCGTTCGTTCAATGTGTTCTGACACAACTTCAGGGTCTACTGGTGTTTATTCCCTGTGTTCTGACCCTAATTCGCCGCTGGCGTTGATTCTTTGACCATTCTGACACCAATTCGAGGTCTAGCCTGTCAGCGACTTGTGCGCTGCAGCTTTTCAAGACTCCGCTACTTTCGCACTGCACGAAATAACAATTCATGACATTTGCGAAAGGAATGCAATTTATTCAGAGCCGACATTTGAATGGCTCTACGAGCGTTAGGTTTCATCATTGTTACACAATATGAATACATCAACCTTGATGATAGATGATGCTAGCATTACACAATCTAAACGAACAGCCCTATGTTTGCCTATGGCCTAGAAAGCTATCGTATTGGTTAAGGATACGTCTGCCCTCTCTACCGTCTCCAGTCAGTCTGTCCCGCTACACATAGCGTGGACAAGCACGGACACTTTACTCTCCATGCAGTCGCTAGTATTGTGTGCCTGGTCTTGCCAGCACGCCGGCTGGTGAGTTTGAGTAACCTGGCATATCACGGTTACTCGCAAGGACCAGCAACCCAATTGCTTGGGGAAAGCCCTCGCTCATCTGTACTCGTTGCCCTCTGGTCTGACACAAATGTATCTCCCTGTGAGGCATTAATAGTACTCGGTGGCTTCCCTGTCTGATGTCTCTCTACTAGCCTAGTGTTAACTCCTTACTCCTGTAAGGTCTTATTGGGGATGCTGACAGTCGTAGATGTTGTAATTTGCCTGTCCAAGTCCAGTGAGCTAGAAGGAGGAAATAGTTAGAACTCTGACAGGTATATAAAAGGAAAGGAAAAAAAATGACGTGCCGTAAGCAGAGATGCGAGAGACGTGAACAGGCAAATCTTTCTTTAAGTAGAACGCAGGGTCAGGGCTGGCGGTGTTAAGAAATACCTACAGAGAATTATGGAGGTAAATAGAAAGGCAATGGTGAGAATTGTTATTAATGATAAAATAACACTAGGGTGAAAGTAAATAACTTTTGTGCTTGTGAAAGTTTAAGATGCAACCATCCTTTGGATTTTAAACAGGAACATTTTGACTTAGAGACGAACTTGCAGAGGGTGTGCCTCGTGTGAAATACTACAAGATGATGGCTCCTGTACATTCCCAGTTGGTTCGTGATCTCGTCCTTCGAAGTCGACTTGATGGTGAAGCAGTTACCATATATCTGCTTAAAAGACACATTTCTGCACTTCCAGTTAATTAGCTCACTTAGTCGTAAGATTATTTTCACTGCTCATTGAACCATCCAATCAATACGTGTTCAGATTTCCTCCTCAGTATCCCCTTCGATGTGTAGCATTATTCGACACTAGTTCTGGGTTGGTCCACTATTTTTCACCCCTTTTAACTTGATGTTCTTGTAGTCTGGTCAAAGGTGTAAATTCACAGCCATCACTTGATTCGTTTAATCGTCCCGCCTCCCAGAGAGTATCACTATATCAGCCCGGCCCATTGCTGTCCACTTTCCACAGTAGGCCGACCCGCAAGCCTATCAGCTGATTCATTTCTTCTTACACTCGTGTGACTTGGCACAGAAATGAAGCTAATTTTTGTCAGCCTTGACTCAACAGACTCGACCTGTCTTTTTAGCCCAGCCCATATCGATCTTCCTGAGCACACCCATTGAGGCACTGAAAGGCTGTGTCTCCAATCAGGCTACTTCTTCAGTTTCTGCCAAGATCTCCATAGTCAAGGCGAAGGCACCACAGTCTTCCTGTACAGTTCTCCCTCCGACATGAGGTGCAAAAGCCCATGAGCTCCTCACATGTGGATCAATCTGTGTGAATGACTACATCACCCTCAAAAAAGTTCTCAGATAACAATGCCTTAACTTCTGCCTCCACAATTACCGTGATTTGTTGTCTGCACCCCTATATTCAGTCTGATGCATACTTTAAAAAAAAAAAAAAAAAAAAACAACTGACGTGTTGCACTCTATTGGCACTTGTATCCATTCTTCACCTGGTACTGTCTTTAAGTAACAGACATATTGCCTAATGTCGTTTGCATGACTCTCACAGGATGGTTTGTTTTTAACCTGCCGCCCTTGTTTTCTTGATCTCACTATACCCGTGTATCGGGACTGACTTTGAGGACGGCATGTGCTCTGCAAATCCTTGCTCTGTGTCCCATGACTAGAAAATCGAGGTTCAGCATCGCCTAGCATTCAGTATTTGTTGTACATCCAAATGCGATGATCACAGTCTCGTTCTGTATTTTTCGGTCTCTTCTCCAGAGAGTGAATATTGCCAGGGCGAACTTAATCACCGGAAGAACCAGACCCTGGTACAGGAGACAAAGGCGACGCTAGTAACAGATTTTCTCGTAGCAGCCATGCCCTCCTTGCATTCATTACCACATGGTCTATGTACTCAGAAAAAGCCAGACTACTAATAAATAGAACTCCCATGTTTTTAACTGCCGTGAGTCTCTTCCACAACCACCTAGCGTAAACTTGCAGTTGGTGTTAGTTGTTGACAATACGATTATTCGGCAAGAACCATATCACTGCTACCTTTTATCGGACTGACCAATGGTTATGTAATCGAGTTCTGGCTGCAGTTTTCTCGCAACCAACTACCTACAATTCCATTGCCTATATAAAAGCCATCTTATAGTAACGTTCATGCCATTTGAATTAAGGAACTCTTCTATATAAAACTACATCTCCTATAAGAATATCGTCTGAAGTTTCAAATGGAATATGTCTGGTGACATCTGCAGACTTCACTGGGCTCACAAAAGTCTACCCAGCCTGTCCTTTTTAAACCAAGGTGTTTTAATAGAGACAGTCCATAGTGGAGATCCATTGCACCCAACCCTCATAGTGGAGACGGCACCTGGTTGATTTATTCTTTCCAAAAGCAAATAATGCTAAGTTTTCGTTACTTATTCAGTCCATCGTGGAAGGATGGGAGATATTGCTCGCAATAGACAAGTAATGTCTCCTGCGGTAGCTCTGGTGGGCCTATTCCCGCTGGTCGCGGGGTCCGCTAAGTCAGGTGGAGAGTTTGACGATAGTGCACGCTTTACACAGGTCCGGACACTTGTGTTTGACAGATGTGCGAGCCCTTAACGGTCCGGGCACGTACGAGGCCCTCACCTGTGGGACTTGGCTGAACGCCTCTAAGCCGGGTCCCTTGGGTGTCAGGGTCTGGCCATCACTCGCCACCTGCTCGTGGTGGCGAGGTCCTGGAGGATTTGACGCTGTGCCGCCAGCGTCTGCAACCTATCTTGTGTCAGACGTATTGGTTACCCATTCCTCTGGAATACACAAGAATTAGGTCGAGAGAGGGGACGTGTCGTTTGGGCATCACACGTTTCTCTGAAGCTCTGCCCAGGCATTGTGATGGAATTTTGGCCACATTCCAACTCACATACTTTGGTCTGTCAAGACTGCAAGGTGCCAAATATATATATATATATATATATATATATATAATATATATATATATATATATATATATATATATATATATATATAAGTAAAGGCGCTTTTATATGATTTGAGACATAGGGTGATAGCGTCATACGGTTTATGCTTGCTTGCTTGCGTTTGCTGGCTGTGAACTCCAGCGCGAAGTCCTGTATGTCGGATGAAGACATCCTGTTGTCCAACATCAGTGTGATGTCATACATGACTTGAGGATTGCGTGAGTATCCGTTGTCCCATGTCTGGCTTATTGGTGTGCAGACTGGTGGTTCCTCGCCGTGCAGGCAGATACTCTCCGACTTCGGAAGAATCAGCGATCCTACTACGTTAGCCAGGACCCCGAAGGGATCAGTTGCCCAGGACGCACTACTAGGACGTGTTAGTAGGTCCTGGCCAGTATAGAACCTGGCCCTGGTACCTTGGAACACCTCTGCGCCCCATTTTGTTTATAAACCAAGCGGCACTCAAGGAGTGATGTGGTCAACAACATGTCGACTACCTTTATTTCCTAGTACCTATTTAGATGGGTCAGCTGAGAGCCCTGGTCAATTTTCAAAGCCACTTTGATGCGAATTTAAACCCATGACCACCAACCAGCATTCTAGCCACTGCTCTACCACAGCTCCCTCCCCTCTTGTGGCGTCTGCTTGTCGACAATACACTATCTTGAGAGCAGTCATGAAATAATGAATCTAGACTGCTTTCCTAGTTTATTTGTTCAGAATACACAAATGAGCAAATAGATGAAAGTAATTTAAATTTTACATATATTTTCCAAAGAAGAAATACTGCAAATACAAAACACAAACACATCAGCTAGATGACACTACTTCTGTTTAATTTTACAAAGTAGAAAAATTATACAATGAAATATACACAATATGTTGCTATTTGTTTAAGATTGATACAAGTAACACAACCCCAGCACCATGTTGATAACATGCTTTCTGACTATGACTTCTGCAAGCTTGTCTTGTTCCAGATGTATTGGTGTTATAATATTGTTACCTTTTCCGTGGCAGAGACAGGCTGAGAGAGCGAACATGATGCATGGAGCAACACATGGTCTCTACAATTCAGCCCAGGCTTTTTACACTGGAGAGGTATAACTCCATTCCTGGTCCCCACCATGGGTTGTAGTCATTATTCCTTTTTTTTAAAGTACAATGTAACAAACTATTGTCTGTCAAGGCAGCAAGGTGGCAGTAGTATAATACCTCATTAGATACTACGATAAAATAGATAAAAGTTTAGTCTACAAATATCTAGACACAGCATTATGAGCTGGTGTGACCAATGACATTCCTTCCCAACAGAATTTCAGCTACACATTTCAATAAGTTGGGTTGACTTCTGAGCATGATTGGCTCGTAAAATATCTTGGCAACAATAGGGATTGAACCAAGGGCCAGTGTGTTGGTAACCTAATGCACTACACTATTCTGGTTAGACAGAAGAAAATTAAAAATACAAGAATTCATTGAAACTGTCAAGATAGTTACAAGCACTGCGGCATAAATTAATAGTCCGATATGACTGCTTTTAAAACTATCAGCAGTAGCACAGACAACAGATTTAGGTTTCTTTGCCACGAGTCATGACTCTTAAAGAATATATATCAAAAACATAAATAGAGAGAGAGAGAGAGAGAGAGAGAGAGAGAGAGAGAGAGAGAGAGAGAGAGAGAGAGAGAGAGAGAGAGAGAGAGAGAGAGAGATACACACACCATGACCCTTAAAGAATATATATCAGCGGCAGAAATGCTGGTGTTGACTGCGATGTCCAGTAAAAAGGATATGCAAAAAAAAAAATATACCAAATATCACTGAGATAATGTCTCTGATAAAAATATACCATGCAGTGTATGTTTGGTTTTATATAAATGAAACAATTGAACAATTAATTCTAGAACATTTATACACTAGTATGATGCCAAAAAATCAATGAGATAATTTATCTGTTAAAAATATACCCTATAGTATATGACTGGTTGGCGAAACCTCTGGAAAACCGAGTTTTAACTATTAAGCTTAATGCACTGGTAATCAGGTCAACTGACAATGGGTTGCATCTATTGGAATGAGGTTGGCGTAGAGACGTACCTACTGATCCAGTAACAAAGTAACATCCCATGGGGACTGCTACAGAGCTCTCCAAGCTCAGAAACCAGAGGGGTGTATAAGACCGGTACTGGAGCTTCACATCTATGGAGAGGAATATTAGGATATCAGGTACAGCAAATATGGACTTGGCTGGGATTAGGCCTAAGCTGGTCTTGTTTCACCACAAGTGTTAAATATTTCATTACCAACAGACTCCAACCAAATTCTCAGAGGGATACACTGCATTTAAAGAGTAAATATCAGAAACGTAAATACATATATTTTTATTATATAATTTATATAATTGGAAAATTCATTGCAAAATACTGAAACAATTATATTCTAGAATAATATCAAATAGGGAGGGACAACAGTGTAGTGGTTAGACACTCGCGTTGATCTGCATTGGGTAGATCAACATTTTAAAACATAACCCAGCCTCAAATGGGTACTATGAAATGGTGTAGAAAGTAATGACGACTTACATGACACTTACCACACCATCCATCAAGTGCCGAATGGTCTATAGAAATATAGTCTGGCACTATATTCAACCACCAAGAGAAACGTTTAAACAGCTTTCATATGCGGTGTTTGCGAAGAATTCTTGGTATTAAGTGGCAAGACAAAATCACAAATACTGAAGTATTGGAAAGATCAGATTGTGTGACGGTGTGATCCATGTTCAGTCTTCGTAGGCTTAGATGGATAGGACATCTTAGGAGGATGGATAATGGTAGAATACTGTCATGATATGGCTGGCAGGCTACGATCCCGATGGAGAAAATGACAGAAACAGTCAAGTGACGGTCCTGAAATCTTAAACCAGACGGCGATCGTGACTTCAAACACTGGCCGTACGTCTGGGACACGGAAGCGAAGCCCAACGGACGGACAAATTGTCTACCGGGAAAGATCAAAGAAAAGTCCGTATCGGACTTTGCGGAGAATCACCGGGTCCCATAAACATCGTTTATCTCCGAGAAGTTCGGAGCACGATAAAACAGTGGATATCTTTGAAATACGATTAACCAAATCATTTGGGCAACCGAAAAGCAACGATACCGGGAGATCGTCTTTATCAAAGACTATTGTTAGCATTTTGTGGAAGAAGGATCAAAGGACGGAATAGGAGCAGGGATGATTGAGGGGGACGGAAAAACCCAGTGACGTAGGACAGGAAATTTATATCTGGATAGAAACAGTTAAACTCAGTGGAGAGTTGGACTTAACATCGGTTGGAGTGGAAATGTGTTTCAGTGCCGTATAGAAAAAGAATATCACAGAGTTTAGGTTGTGTAAAAATAACCAACCCTGCCCCTTCATGGGAATTAAAATGATATCAGTCTAGGCAGGAAATATAATTCAATAAGTTAATTATACAGATATAGCTTAGAAAGCTAGCATAGGGATTTGCGTGTGTAAACGTAGTATAAAGAGTAGACAGGATTAGGCTGAAGAGTGATTTAAGTTGTGTAGAGTAAGGTGTCTGTACAGTCAGAAGGATAAGTCTATACTAGGATTTATGTGCTTTGCTTTAGCGTGTTTTTCTTTCACCTTGTATAGGGTAAAGTGCGGACTATTCTGTCTTATATAAGAGTATAGTTCTAGTAGGATCACTAGAGGTTATTTTCTGAATATAGCTAAAGTACCTACATTCACATATCATAGGTCGGAGTTGCGTTTCTCTCACAAGCTGTTGTTTTACTCAACAGGTTCCCTACACTTGTCATTTAAGGTAATTACCTATCTGAGCAGAAGAAATTGGTAATGCTCGGAGAAAGTGATACAGAATATCAAGTGTGACCCTGATTTGAAAAGACGGGCATACCAGTGTGAGTCAAGTTGACCAACGAAACAGAAGCACTCTAATGATGTAATATAAACACTAGAAAAAGGAAAAGACGATAAGTAAGGTTTTTTTTCCATGAAGGACAATCCTCAGTGTATAGCATGAGATATTGTTGGACTGGTGTTTATAACTTTTTCAATACCAGGAATATATTACCGATCGTGGATTTTTGGGAAACAGAAAGGACCATAATTACTCAGTAAAGCAGTGTTGATCTGACATTCACAGGAAATATAAATCTAACAGATTGTCGAGTGTGTATATGTGAAGACTCGAACATTAAATTAGAATTCAGTGGAGAATATAGTCTTCAATACATTTCCAGAACCTATGGCAACAAAACCAGCATCAGTCATCAAGAAGCAGCCGGGTGAGAGATTCCACGTTGTGTGTTGTGTGAGGTCTAATAGCTGTATAATGATGACAAACTCTGATACTGATCCGAGAGTATATTCTGTCACACTTTCAAGATAGATCACATCACATATATTCACACACATACCTTGCACACTCAACTGACATTTTTCTGCAATAAATGTTTTATCATTTTGTTCGAAAATGGTGTTAGTGGAGGTATGTGCTGAAGGAATGTGAAAGGGGGTATTGTCTGTGAGAGAGAGAGAGAGAGAGAGAGAGAGAGAGAGAGAGAGAGAGAGAGAGAGAGAGAGAGAGAGAGAGAGAGATTAAAAGACTTTAAAAATAAAAGGGGGGTGTAGACAAAGGTCCACCAGCAGAGGATAACCTAGACAAGGAAATTAACAGGTGTGCTGGTTGAATCCACTTTCCCCCCAGGGACAACTAGCTACATTAATGGGGGCTCATTCGGGATATATATTAGTGATATTAATGGGGACATGTCTGCGAGATATATATGGTGACTTTAAATGAGAACACGTCCAAGATATATATATATATATATATATATATATATATATATATATATATATATATATATATATATATATATATATAGTGACTAAATGGGAGCAGGTCCAGGGGATATATAGTGATATTGCATTATATATTTGGGCTACATTACATTGCTGTTGGGGACATTATTGTCGGGAAAATAAAGATCCAGACAGGGTGAATGTGGATAGGTGTTCAGACACAGTACCTACCTGTTCACACTTTAGACGTCTACATAAGTCTTTATCCTAATCTCCTCTTGTGGTTGAGAGATTGTTTGTGGTGTACTGTGTGGTGTCATAGTTATATATAGACCTTGATATATATAATAAATAAAATATATAGATATATATTTATTTTAGATATTGAGTACGTAATTACTGCCTTAGGGTCTCTTTACTCAACCTGCTGACTTACCTTCTTTAACTATGGCCACTCATAAACTGGAGATGGAAGAATTGAGGGAAAAGGGTGAAGCGATGGGGTTGTCTGGACAAGCCCTATCAGAGTATATACAGGTGGTAGAAAGAGAGCGTCGTCAAGCAGAAAGAGAAGATCGAAAGGCAGAGCTAGAGCTCAGAAAGATGGAACAGGAGGCCAAGAGACTGGAAATGGAACAGGAGGCCAAGAGACTGGGAATAGAACAGGAGAACAAGAGGTTGCAAGCTGAAGAGGCCAACAAGATAAGAGAACATGAATACCGCATGCGAGAACTAGAACTCAAAACACAAACTAAGGGAGAAACTAGATGGAGCAGAAGGAGGGATCATCTTCACATGGTTCAACCAACATGAGTGGACATGGCTACCATGCAATGAAGTTTCCCTTAGCTGTTTACGAGGAATCTTCAGACAAATTTGACCAATACAAGAATCGCTTTGAAGCCATGTCAGTCGCTATGAGGCTGGATAGAAGCCGATGGTGTCTTAAATTAGCCCAGGGATTACGAGGTTCGGGTTACGAGGTTTACACACGCCTACCACCAAGGACATGAAAATAACTACGAAGAATTAAAAGCCGCTTTGATGAAACACTTATGAGATCACCGCACAAACGTATCGAAGAAGTTTCGATCGGCAAGAAGAGAGCCGGGAGAGCTATTCGCCGCCTACAGTTTAAGGCTGAAATCATACCTCCAAAAATGGATGGATTTGGCAGAGTTCAAGCGGGACTATGAGAGTCTGGAAGAGCTGATGGTAGTAGACCAGATGCGCCAGCAAATGTCAGAACCACTGAAGACCTTTTTAGGAGAACAAGGGGTGGAACGGCTTGATGTTGTGAATAAGCTGGCGGAAAGATTCGTAGAAGTCCATGGGGAAGCTAAAGAAACCAATATACCCACCACTAAAGGTCAGGAGAAACAAGACCGAAAGAAATCTAAAAACAGGGAAGAAGAAAAAGTGGAACCTTATATGAAGCACACAGAGAAGAGTCCAGAGAGGAAGGAGGAGGGAGGACAGAGCCCACTCAACTCTCAACCGACACGACCGTGGTCTGAGAAGTGGTGTTCAATCTGCAAGTCGCCCTCTCACAATACAAAAGACTGCAGATCGAAACCGAAAAGCTATCACTTCACGGCATGCCAAATGATTCCTAAGAAGGTGATCACAACAAGGCTGAGGTCAGTGAAGAAGCTCTGAACAAAGAGAGCACACAGAAAGCTTGGAAGGGAAAATGGTGCACACAAGGCAGGTCGAAAGCACATAATACTGCAGACTGCAGAGGCAAGGCAAATGACGACAACTTCGCAACAAGCCTTGAGGAACCAATCAAGGATGTCAAGGAAAAGGTCGAGGTCGTGAAAGGAATTCTGGACCAATAGAGGCCACCTGTGGTTGAACTGATTGAAGTCAATGGCCAGCAGGTTGCTTGTCTATACGATTCAGGTTTGGATGGGGAAGCTGTGATAGATGCCAGCCTGGTAAGCCTAGACCAACTTACAGGGGAGACCATTGAGATACAGCCGGCAAAGAGGAGTGCTGTTACCGTGACGCTGCCAATCGCCAAGGTGGAGATTAAGTCCAGGTACGTCACGGGCATTATTCCTGCAGCTGTATTAGCTGAATCCCTATTTCCCATGATCATTGGTACGAAATATGTGTTCTTGGGGGTGCCCAAACAGCCCGCCCACAGAGGAGCATTAGCCAGTGGATCTCAGGGGAAGAAAGAAGAGGCAGAGACACTATGCGACAACTCAGTGCTAGGGGAATTGCATACTGCCCAGAGGAAGGATACTACGTTGCGTCCTTGCTACAGGAAGCTGCAAAGCAGTGCTGAGCCACCAAAACGGGGACAGTACTTTCTGAAGAATCGACTGCTCTATCGGAGAGCTGGAAGAGGAGACAACTTGCACGAGCAGTGGGTGGTTCCAGAGACCCACCGTCCTCACATTCTTCAGAGTGGACACACCATAGCCGAGAATCGACATATGGGTGTCAGAGAGATATGGCAGAAGATTTCCGGCCATTATTGCTGGCCAGGAATGACCGGAGATGTACGCCGGTTAGTGAAGTCTTGTTCAGAGTGCCAGAAAGCACCACCCAACAAGCGGACTAAGAGTAAAATAGCTCTTAAGGTGGAAGACCAAGTGGAAGTATGGGGTCCAGAAGAGACTAATATACTCCAAGTAGGATGGAAAGGACCTTATCCTGTGGTAAAGGTGGTGTCCAAAAACATCTACAAAATCCGGATCGGGGAAGAACTGAAAAATCTCCCTAGGCATCCTAATAAATATGAGGAGAGATTCGAGAGCAAAGCTTCGCACTTTATGGTGATGGCAGCCATTGGGAAAAAGGTTACAGGTCCAGACGAAGACCATAGATCGCCAGTACTACATAGGAGGGCCTATGGGAAAGTACGTGATAGGTCAGATTTACCCAACGAAGGGAGGAGGGAAATCACACGTCAGGGAAAGGACAATAGTGAAACCTTCACTAGTAACCCAGTTCAGAAGGGGTGGGTAACGTCGGGAAAGACGAGAGATACCCAGGACTCCAACCGAAGATTGGCTGACCAGATCCAATATCGCCCGAGATGGTCCTGGAAGGAAAAGTCCAGGAGTTTAGGGGAAAGACGATTCTGTCCAACGCGGACGAGGCGGAAAATCCCCAGATTCAAAGCCGGGTGAAACCAAGAGGACATGGAAACAGTGTTACAGTCAGGATGGGACAATCCGTCTGTATTGTGAGCCGTCGCTTACGGAAGTCGAAAGTAGGTCGAACGGACGTACAGGGGCGATGTGCCAACACTAGTGTCGGTCATGAGTAGTATAATAGGCTGTCAGTGAGATCGCCTTCTTGATGAGGAAGTGAGCCATGTGAGGGTACAGTCAGATCATCAACGCTTGGTGTTCCTAGCTACTTCGCAGAAGCTCAACGCAAGGGTGATGCGATGGTCGTTGTTGCTGCAGCCGTACAACTTCACAGTGGAGTACATCCCAAGTAAGGAGAATGTAGGACCGGATTTCCTATCTAGACATCCAACACCAGAGGAAGAGGAATGGGTTGGTGGATCATAGGAATCAAAACTACAGTGAGGAATTTTTCCTATCTAGACACCCAACTCCTGAGGAAGAAGAGGAGGAAGACCATCAGGATCGAACCTCCAGGGAGTAAGAGTCGACGCGGTCAACTCTCTTAAGAGGGGGCCTATGCCATGATATGGCTGGCAGGCTACGATCCCGATGGAGAAAATGACAGAAACAGTCAAGTGACGGTCCTGAAATCTTAAACCAGACGGCGATCGTGACTTCAAACACTGGCCGTACGTCTGGGACACGGAAGCGAAGCCCAACGGACAAATTGTCTACCGGGAAAGATCAAAGAAAAGTCCGTATCGGACTTTGCGGAGAATCACCGGGCCCCATAAACATCGTTTATCTCCGAGAAGTTCGGAGCACGATAAAACAGTGGATATCTTTGAAATACGATAAACCAAATCATTTGGGCAACCGAAAACCAACGATACCGGGAGATCGTCTTTATCAAAGACTATTGTTAGCATGTTGATTTAGAAGGATCAAAGGAAGGAATAGGAGCAGGGATGATTGAGGGGGACGGAAAAACACAGTGACGTAGGACAGGAAATTTATATGTGGACAGAAACAGTTAAACTCAGTGGAGAGTTGGACTTAACATCGGTTGGAGTGGAAATGTGTTTCAGTGCCGTATAGAAAAAGAATATCACAGAGTTTAGGTTGTGTAAAAATAACCAACCCTGTCCCTTCATGGGAATTAAAATGATATCAGTCTAGGCAGGAAATATAATTCAATAAGGTGATTATACAGATGTAGCTTAGAAAGCTAGCATAGGGATTTGCGTGTGTAAACGTAGTATAAAGAGTAGGCAGCATTCGGCTGAAGAGTGATTTAAGTTGTGTAGAGTAAGGTGTCTGTACAGTCAGAAGGATAAGTCTATACTAGGATGTATGTGCTTTGCTTTAGCGTGTTCCTCGTTTCACCTTGTATAGGGTAGAGTGCTGAACTATTCTGTCTTATATAAGAATATAGTTCTAGTAGGATCACTAGAGGTTATTTTCTGAATATAGCTAAAGTACCTACATTCACATATCATAGGTCGGAGTTGCGTTTCTCTCACAATCTGTTGTTTTACTCAACAGGTTCCCTACACTTGTCATTTAAGGTAATTACCTATCTGAGCAGAAGAAATTGGTAATGCTCGGAGAAAGTGATACAGAATATCAAGTGTGACCCTGATTTGAAAAGACGGGCATACCAGTGTGAGTCAAGTTGACCAACGAAACAGAAGCACTCTAATGATGTAATATAAACACTAGAAAAAGGAAAAGACGATAAGTAAGGTTTTTTTCCATGAAGGACAATCCTCAGTGTATAGCATGAGATATTGTTGGACTGGTGTTTATAACTTTTTCAATACCAGGAATATATTACCGATCGTGGATTTTTGGGAAACAGAAAGGACCATAATTACTCAGTAAAGCAGTGTTGATCTGACATTCACAGGAAATATAAATCTTACAGATTGTCGAATGTGTATATGTGAAGACTCGAACATTAAATTAGAATTCAGTGGAGAATATAGTCTTCAGTACATTTCCAGAACCTATGGCAACAAAACCAGCATCAGTCATCAAGAAGCAGCCGGGTGAGAGATTCCACGTTATGTGTTGTGTGAGGTCTAATAGCTGTATAATGATGACAAACTCTGATACTGATCCGAGAGTATATTCTGTCACACTTTCAAGATAGATCACATCACATATATTCACACACATACCTTGCACACTCAACTGACATTTTTCTGCAATAAATGTTTTATCATTTTGTTCCGAAATGGTGTTAGTGGAGGTATGTGCTGAAGGAATGTGAAAGGGGGTATTGTCTGTTAGAGAGAGAGAGAGAGAGAGAGAGAGAGAGAGAGAGAGAGAGAGAGAGAGAGAGAGAGAGAGAGAGAGAGAGAGAGAGAGAGAGAGAGAGAGAGAGAGAGAGAGAGAGACAGAGAGAGAGAGAGAGAGAGAGAGAGAGAGAGAGAGAGAGAGAGAGAGAGAGTTAGTGATTAAGACTTTAAAAATAAAAGGGGGGTGTAGACAAAGGTCCACCAGCAGAGGATGACCTAGACAAGGAAATTAACAGGTGTGCTGGTTGAATACACTTTCCCCCCAGGGACAACTAGCTACAAATACCAAAGGACATCTTCTTTGGTGAATTACAGATGGGTAGATCTCAGGGTCGGCCTTGACTACGATACAAAGATGTGTGTAAGCGGGACATGGTTGATACAGGCATTGATAATGCACATTAGGAGCAAGTTGCCGCTGAACGTGTTGCATGGAGGGCAACTATCAGAAATTGAATAAAGACAAAGGAGAAAATGATTGCAGATAAAGCACACACACATCATGAGAGATGTAAGATGGTGCATGATGGTGGAAATTACCATGTTTTCACATGCATCCACTGTGGCAAACATTTACAGCACGAATTGGCCTTATCAGCCACACTCGCCACCGCCATGGGTTGTAGTTATTAAGCCTTTTTGAAGCACAATGTACCAAACTATCGTCTGTCAAGATGGCAAGGTGCCAATGTAATGGCACTATATGTCCAATGTGCCTTATGGCATGTAAAAGGATTCCTGACTTTACTTACTACGATATCAAAATCCCTTTCTCTGTTAAAAATACACCTTAAAGTGTATAGTGTTCTAGACAAAATCATGATCATTTACAGACCTCATTTCAACAGATTAATGTCTGAGAAAGTAATGTCTGAGAAAGTAATGTGCAGTATGAACTGAACAACAGCAGTCATATTTCAGGCTATAACTAAAGGACCCATTTCCCCGCCATGAGGTGTAGTGGGTATATGATGCTAGCCTCACATTTGTAAGACTAATCAGCACTCATTGGGTGGTGTGGCTTAATTTACTTCTCTGGACTTTTTCTGGTACTCATTTAAGGGGGGACAACCTGGGAGCCCAGGTTAATTTAAAACAAACCCCCACCATGTCACCCTTACTGCCTGGGACATTTCCTGGTGCCAGTTTTAGGTTGGGTCGACCTGGGAGCCAGAGCAATTTGTAAAAATACCCACTTTGAAGGGAATTCAAACACACGACCAGCGGACCAGTAAGCAAGCATTTAGCCACTCTGCAAACATAGCTCTCATAAGGCAGTACTGAAAATATCAAACATATGTGGAAATGCATGGACACTCACAGACATGCAACTGCATTTATTAATGTTTTTTTTTAAAAATAAACAAACGTGAAGACACCCACACAATTGCATTAGCAAATACATGTATAAGAAAGTTGACCAATCCAGTAAAGGCAAGAAATGAAGCAACCAAAAGCTGATTATTCATATCATGGAGATTATGATTACTAACAGTCACCTATATATTGCTTTAACCGGTTAAACAGATAAATCTGTTTTCTTCTGTCCAGCATGTGAGAATGAGTGAAAGTATATTCCTAAAGACAACACATATTATTCAAGACATTACAATGTTAAGGCAGCAGAACATGAGTCACATATACACTTGCGATTATTGTGCAGAATAACTGTATTTAAAAAAGAACAAAGGAAAAAACCCTAATGTTTTAAGGCACTAATTTCAGCAAACAAATCCCTAATGTTTTAAGGCACTAATTTCAGCAATCATTTTACTGACAAAACGTTACCCATGGTCTTGTTTCATAAATAACTCATCATCATTTAGCAGGTCTTTTGCAGAATGACATTTTCATCACAGCCTGCCGAAAAGACTCTCTCTCCTGCCATTTCTCCCGTGTCATGCACTCTCATGTCCCAGGTGTCTCAATGTCCTATGTCCATCTTCGTGCTGATTGTTCAACCCCGATTTTCTTCTTTAGTGATAGCAAACTGAACCATGACTCACAACCATATGTTGCCACAGAAAAGATGCATGTTCTCCAAATTCGACTTTAACTTGTTTGCTGGTGTTCTGCCATAGGTTGTTAATACTGTTTAACCTCTGCTATGCTTCGGTGAGCCTGCATGTGACTTTATTTTAAAAGTCCCCATTGTTGTTGATAATGGAGCTAAGATATTAAAAGTCTGTTACAATTTCAATTTCTTCACTGTTGATCTTGATTTTTGGTTGGCATGTTTTGAGTTGGCTCATAGTTGTGTCCATGGACATTATTTTTCCAGTTTGCTTAAATTTAGGAACATATTTTTATTACAATGTGGCTCATCACAGACAGGATCAACTCTTTTAATCCTTTAAATAACTTCCACATGAACAACAAGTAAATATACATAACAACAACAACAAACGACAATTTCAATACAAACTATAAAAAAACAACTAACGTCAACTATGGAAACACTAACATTTCCCTTTTAAAGAAAGGCAAAATAATGTGCGGTACCTCATAATAAACAATTTTAATCATTTCAGAATACTTCACTATATGACAATGATATAGAAAATATGGCAAGTAATATCTCAAGCAATGACAATTAATAATGTAAAAAATGACTATAAAATGATTTTTTTTTCCTGAGTAGAAGTTGTACAAAATGTGTGGCTAAATCTGAATGATACATATACTATACTGCTGTGAGAGCGGAAATTTGTGAGAAAAGATGCAATGTTTGAGACAATATTGTGATCCCCTAACATTAAAGTAAAGCAATTTCCTTACATTATTAGGCAGATAGAATAAATGGGGTTAGACCCTATCTTGTGTTCACATAAAATATGTGTTATTGTTCATACACAATGTTATGTATTTCTAAAGAAGAAAGGTTTGTGGATAATATATTAACTTCCATACTAATATAATTATCATTATACATTTACCTTGGACCACTTTGAAAACTTGATTGTATCAAAATAACATTAAAATGCGGTGCAATGAGCTATTTGCCACAAGGCAGGTGCCCGTTACACGCTAGACAGAGATTAGAAGGAGAATTCCCGACTATGCACTGAATTCAAGGGATGCGGGAATGCGTCACGGGAATGACAACGTGACGACGGAACGTAAACATAGGATACGCTGTGTGACTTTCGAACGGAGAGGTCGTGGTTCTAAGTTGGAGAAGAAATAGTGCGACTATTAAAGAATAGAAGGCTGGCAGTGGACTCATTTTGAAGATACGGATAGACACTGGCATAGCTGGAGAAAGTGGAGAACGACATTGATGGAAGGATAGTGGATAAATGACATTGGGAGATCAAGCAATGAATCAACGTCAACTGAAACCACTATGATCAGAGGTCACCTAGACACACTGATTCTTACAGCATCATAACGGATGGGTAGACGAAAAGGAAGAATACCGGTGATGAAAGCTTGAGGAGAAATAACGGGTAGTACACGCACGGATAGTTAAGTATTCATGCTGCTGCCGGCCTGGTGTCACAGGCCAGGTAGAGGACTATTTATGTAAGTACACTTACTGTTTGACAGCTGCATAATAAACAGCGATGTTTTCTCATTTATCAACAATCGTCTGCCGCATCATTTCTTTTGAATCCATTGAAGTTATGAGTTCCTGTTAAGTTTGAGCCAACACTGACTTATAGTTGATCACGTAGATTTTCATAAACAATCGGATCAGCTATAAGGCACTATTCATGCATGATAAAGCAGAAAGATGTTTTCCTGTCCAAAAAATACAACAGCAAACATATTGGTTATTGCTTCTTTGTTTAAATTCACTAAGGGAATGCATTGTTTTTAACAACAGTAAGTGTAAAATAAATGGAAAATAAAATGTAAAATAATACTCAATGTTGGAATATCTGAGTCACATAAGGAATGGAAGTTATCGAAAATCAAACAAACAGAATGTGAGTAGCACATCTGGAAAATATGATGTTTGGCATATTTTAAAAATAAAATACAATAGTAACTGGCTTTTTAAAGTAAGTGTGCAAGTACAGCACATGCATACATACATACTTTCATACATACATATGTATATATATAAATCAGAGGTAGTCCCATGGCAAATGCTGGCATTTGGATGGGAAATGTTATGCCTTTTATATTCCAGACTATGGCTTAATGAGGTGGGGGTGGTCAGTTCCCTTGCTCATCACATTTCCTTCTCATACTTTTCTTAGAAGATTCTGAAATTATCTGGTACCAATTTTATGATGGTCTGTCAATCCCAAGGCCAACCTTATTAGATATAAGATTCCTGCCACAGGCTGAAGACTGAACAAGGATAACTGTTATGATTGGCAAACACACAACTCTCTCCCTCTCATCCTTTCACGCTCCCTCCTCGTCTCTCTTGTTCTATGTGTGTTTGTGTGTGTGAGCGTGCATGTGCATATGTATGTATGCTTATGTATATAAGTGTGTGTGCACACGCCTGCTGTGTGTATTTGTATATATACATCAATGTTGTTGACTTTACAGTGAAAATGTTCGGGCATTCAATCTACAACTTATGAGCAACTAGATAACAAAGTAGAAACATACATTAACAAACAATACATTTGTGTTAGAGTTGGCAAGCTATGGCAAGCTAAAGATACGCAAGAAAATGCCCAAGGATAACATGAGGGGGATTAAAATTAAAATCTTAAAATATTAAAGAAATTAAAATAACCATGCCATTTTCTTGTAGCCTGTCAGACTGTCTATATTGTGTTAAGGATTCAAGAGTGCTAAGCATGCGACATCACATTACAGATGAACACAATGACGTCACAAGGACAGTTTAAAGATGACAGCCCCACTTTTGACTTCTGATTAAGCAAGTGGTCTTTGTCTTTCTCATCTCTGACAAGACAAACTCCCCAGCAGACACTAACATTGGTAAAGGATATGTCACATGGAGAAACTGTACTCATATTATTAAATACTTACACATAGGAAAATATAAGTTTTCAATGAAATTAGAAATGCAAGAAAATATAAACCTATTAAAATCCCCATCCAAATATAAGAGAATTAAAGTTGTTAACTACTGAGTGTAAATATTACCAATTAGTTGGATTATAATGAAGACATACTGTAAATGGCGCATATATGTTGTGGGAATGTTTACAGAAAATAACAGATAGTTTTACTGAGGTATGCCGGTCTCCCTGGTCGAGGGGTTAGCAGCTTTCTCCATGGCCCCGAGTGCTCTCGTGGTTGACGTGAGCGCACGGGAATTGGAAGCGGTTCTAATCGCGCCAGTGGCTTATGGGAGTATGGAACCGGTCGCTCAGAAAGCAATGGCAAACTACTGAGAATAGTCTTGCCAAGAAATCAACAATCAGCTGAAAGATGCTTATGTTGACAGCGATGTCCTGTAAAGGATATGCAAAACATTGTTTTTTTTACTGAGGTATAGTTGGAGATTGCAGGATGTAGAGAAGCTTGATCGCCTAAGCCAATCGGCAAGGCACTTGATAGTGACGATAGCACCAAATCATTCTTTGGTTAAAATCAACAGGTGTAGAGAAAAATGAGAATTTTATTCAGCTGTCATTCAAATAAAAAAATACCATGCACTTACATTGTGTGATCAGTGTTGTTTTATGTTTTCAGAAATGTATCAAGTTAACTTCACTGTCCCCTTATGGTGACAAAATGGGTGACTGAAGATTTGGAATTAAAAACTCATCATGTCAGCTATCTCATCAGTGTTCATATCACGCAAGCAAAGGTTCTCATTCCTGAAGTCATGACTATACTTTGACCAATCAAAAGAAAGTGGTTCAAGATCAAGGTTATCAAAAACTGCTTGAGTGTGTAGCTGCATTTCCAAGGATGGATGAATTCGAAATGGAACATCACTCACAGGCAGACTTGAGATTATGTGTTGGACACCTTTCATCCGATTCTAGATGTGGAAAATTGTCTTTAGAAAACATGGCAGGCCCCGAGACAATGGTACACGATCCACTTAGAACACTCAGATATGATGGTAGCTCATCAGTCTGTGAAACCTAAATACATTACATATAATTTGATATCATCTCAATAAAATGTACCTAAAGGTAATATTTAAAAACATAATTTACCTAATCTTCAAACTTACAATTGACAGAAAAATATTCCTGAGAACATCATGAAATAAAACTGTTTAAGATAAAATACAGAAAACTGGTCTCCATGGCTAAGGGCTTGCGAACGCAGTTTGTGAGCCCATATACCTGGGCTCGAAACACAGAGGTGCTGGTATTTTCGAAAAAGGTATAGATGCCGGTTGTTCAGAAAGCAATGGCAAACTACTGAACATAAAATTTGCCCAGGAATCATGAACAGCGAAAATGCTGGGGTTGACTGCTACGTCCTGTGAAGGACATGCAACTAAAAAAAAATACAGAAAAGTCTGAAAAATATTTCAAAGCCAGACTTAAAATCACTGAGAAATTAATGCAGGGGTAAAATTTAAAACAATATTAATGATCTGATAAACAGATAGCACAATAGGAACTGAATGCATAAATAAATTTGGGAAATTAAACATAGTAATATTGAATACATATGTAAATGGTAAATTTAAAGCTGAATATCTGCTGCAAGAATACCTGATTCTGATAAAAGACAAAACATGACATTTGCCAGTTCTCTGCTAGGAATAATGCATTGATAAAATAAAAAAACAAACATAAAAAGCAAAGAAAAAGACAAGAAAGTGTATTATATGGATCTTAGAAAATTAATTAGTACTGTGTAATTAAAAACCTATAATAATAGTTTGTTAGCTTTCAGGTCAATATGATGAGTTTATCACTGCTTTCTCTGTTCTTAATTGACAAAGCTATTGTTATACCTAATAGTTAACAATAAATTCATAAAACTCAGCGGGAGTTCCAAGGCACCAGGGCCAGGTTATATACTGGCCAAGACCTATTGACGTGTCCTCGTCCAGCGCCCTGGGCAACAGGTCCCGTCGGGGTCCTGGCTAAAGTCAGTAGGATCGCCGATTCCTCCGAAGTCGGAGAGTGTCTGCCCGTACGGCGAGGAACCACCAGTCTGCACACCAATAAGCCAGACATGGGACAACGGAAACTCACGCAAACCTCAGGTCCTGTATGACATCACACTGATGTTGGACAACAGGATGCCTTCATCCGACATACAGGACTTCGTGTTGGAGCTCAAGCCAACGAACACAAGCAAGCAAGCAAGCATAAAACTCAGCATAAATGGTATAGTTAGGATAGTTCTGTCTCCTTCAACAGAAAACTAACATAAATATATCATGACATGGTAGCAGACTTGTTAACTGCATCAGTTTATCAATGTACTGGTCCAGTCCAACTTTCAGCAGTGAAACAACTTTTTTTTTCTGACAGATTTCCCTTAATGGTTGATCCAGTTTAAAAAAAATATGTTCCAGTAAATTAGAAGAGTGATCTGACACTTACTACAGCACTCTTTTTTTTCCAGGAGCTATGCAGCTAGCACTCAGTCATTTAAATATGGGCCTGGTCATGTGGGGGGATGAACAGACTGATAGGCTGGCAGGGAATTCACCTTTCTGTGGTAGATTAGCTATGGACAAGGGAGAAGTGGTCCGACGCCTGTAGAACCAGGTGAAGAAAGCAACAGAACAGACTTGAGTACCCATATATGGAGAGAATGATATGGCGGGGGAATCGGCAGGGGCTATGGACGTATCTCAAAACAGAGGGAAGACCGGGAGAACTTTCAATCAGATGGCAGTTGGAACCATTAGCAGTATGACTCTTCGCTGGCTGTTGAATGAGGGGACAGAGAGCATATGGGAATGTCCTGAGTGCAATGATGTTATTTCTTAGCTCAACTCAACTTAAATATGAGCCTTAAAACATGCTTGCAATATACCATAAGCCTTTCTGTTCAAGGCATTTATGACTTCAACTCTTCACCTGCTGTCACTGTTACTTTAAATGTCTGAAGAAGTTAAAATACTAGCACTCTTGAACAGAAGGTGAATGGGGTACAGTGAGTTATTGTACAGGGGGATTAATAGATAAAAGGTATGAGGTCCACCTCTAATTTGTGCAGACCTGGTATGATTTACAGTAAAGGTGGTACGTAAGTAATTAAAGTAATGGACCCTTACACGCCTTAGGAGCATTTGGCATAAGACCCATATTTTATAGACCAATGGCTACTGGTAAGTGATGTGGTCAGTATCAAGCCTACTACTTAAGCCAAGACAATTACTGGTACCTGTTTTAGGCTGGGTTGACCTGAAAGCCCACTTCAATATTTACAAATCTGCCTTGTTGTGTATTTGAACCTATAAACACCAGGCCTGCAGGCAAGCGTCTAGCCACTAAACAATTGTGGCTCTCATAGGTGGCATGGATGTTTACAAAATCTTAAAAGTATGGTATATATCCACCTCATTCTCTGATAGTGGGTTGGACATCTAATATTCTCAAAAAAGAGGGAACAATTAGGAGGGTGGGTGTAAAAAAAAGTAAAGTATCCTTCTTGAAGGGTATTGGGTACATGATTATTGTAAACCGATCAACACTCAATGAGTGATGTAGTAACTATCATGCCAGCCACCTCTAAGTTCCAGTGCATCTCCTGGTACCCATTTCAGGCTGGTTCAAACTGGCAGCCCTGGTCTATTTTAATATAACCGTCTCGATGTGTGCTCGCACAAATGACTAATGGGCCGACAGGCATGCATGAGAGCCACTGCGCTGCCACCGTTCTCTAGAAGGGCCTGTGTGCACATCACCCTCAGTAGTTAGAAATAACTGCAGGCTAAATGCTAAATAGGCCACAGCCAAAGCTAAATTTCAACATTAGAAAACCTGCCCACCAAAGTATATTTATAGCAATGTGATTCTGGTATATACATATTAGGATCCCTGCCGGTGCTGTGGAGTTCGAGCACTGTGCTGCGATTCTAATTGTGTGATCTATGGGAGGTGACTGGAGCACGTATGGAGGTATAAGTGTGCAATGAAAGCGATAGTTTACAAACCAAACCAAACATTGGATGGGACCAAGAAATAAAAAAAAACAGCATTTCATATCAGGAGTAACAAATAAACACATGGTACCTGTGCTGGTACAGAAAGAGTTCTGTTGCTGCCTTTCATATCCTCATGGAACATTGGCCCCTTAACCAACTAATGCCAATCCCTTGTCCTGTTATAGGATTGTCACTTTGCAGATACATTTGTCAAGGTATTGGAAAAGAGAGCTATTGTTAAGTGGCAGAAATTCTTGCAAAGGGCAGAGCCACTCCCAAGAGGACTGGGGAGTTACTGATCAAGGAAATATACCTGGTTCAATGCAGCAACATTTGCTTTTGATATTTATAAGGGGTTTCAGATTAGACAGGAAACAATTACATCAGCATTGGATCTTGAGAACGCATATAACAGAGTCACATATGATCTCTTAATGTGCACTCTTATGGAGATTGTAAATCCCTCAATGGTGTGTTGGTTAGCAGCTGGCCTGCACTCTCGTAGGGTTACTCTCCGCCTAGGTTCATGGACCTTGGAGGTGTACATTAGTACCCAAGGATTACCACAAATATCTGCAATCTCACCTGTGCTTTTCAATGTTCACACAAACAAAAACTGCAAGCATTGAAGCACCAGAAACTGGAAGGAGACTAACATTTGTAGATGGTGTCCTTGCGTATAGGCAGAGGAGAGACAGGATGCAAAGAGTGCAAGAGTTTCAGTAGACAGCAAACAAAGTGACTGACTGGTGCACAGAGATGGGTGATGTCATCAACCCAGAGAAGATGACTGTGTTATGGTGCCCTCTGTACAACAGGACTATCGTCCTAGATCTCACAATAAAAGACAGAAATGCTAACAGAGAAAGTAGACTGAGGTACTTGAGAATCACCTTTGACAGAAGCCTGTCATTCATGGATTATGTGGAAGGAATTGTTATGATATTTAAGAAGGAACTTGGTGCAATGAAGTCTATGGCAGCAATGATCTTGATGCAAAGAATGTTGTCCATACTTTATCAACATCTGATTACTTCAGTAATTGAGTCTCGATTGGGACTGCTCACAGTGTCAGCTAGTAAGACTAGAGCGCATACAGAATGAAGCTATGTGAGTGATCCTGGGATGCACAAGGGACACAGCGATTGTCTATATGAGATACATAATTGCTTTGCCAATGATTGTTGACAGGCTCAAGGTGCAGCTGGCTAAGTCATGCCCCAGAGTGTCTGTGGACAAGGAACATCCCCTGCATAAAGCCCTGGACATGGTTAAGGGCGACAGGCTGATAAGAATAAAACCATAGGACAGTTAAGGCAGAGGACACAATTAGAGAAGTGTGTGCTCAAAAACATTGGGAGAGGACAGGAATAGGTCAAAATGCCAGAGGAAATGTCAGACCATGCAGGGTCATAATCACTTTGGATCTGGAGTATAGGGATTGGCCAGCAGGCAGCGATGATCTGGAAGTGCAAAAACTGTTACACGATGTAATCATCTACATGGATGGCTCTGTACTAAGAGGCAAAAGAAGTGCTTGGGGGTTTGTAGGAAAGGTAAATTGACTGTTTTAGTGCAGGAGAGCCTGGCATATAATACAACAACATATAGTCTGAGAATGGTGGCGGAGAAAGTCACAGTAGTGTTCTGTTGGCTGAAGGACAAATAAAACACTCATGCCATTATGGTAACAGATAGATTTAAGACAGATATGCTTTGTGCAGTAGGGCATGCTTCAATTAAAAAATCAAAGATGAGCATCCATTGAATCTTTTCCCTGGGGCATGCTGTGTTGAGAAATGAGCAGGAGGGCAATTTGGCTGGATCTGAACTGCTAGGTGGTTATTGGTGTACAATAAATCAGGGCTCTTTGGGATCTTGTGTATATAGTGTGGGTGAACAGATACACCGTCATTGTCTGGAAAGAATAGTGCTGGCAGGGAGTGAGCAGAGGATCTGGCTGACATTCAGTACTTCGAGGAAAGGTCAGACAAGAGACATAATAAGACTGGAACTGGTACCATTGGTATAAGGACTCTTCGCTGGTTGCTACAGATGAGGATGGCATGCATGTCATGGTATGGCCAATGTCCTGGGTGCTGTGATATTGCTTCTTGACTCAACTCAACTGCTAAGGCAATTATGGAGGTGTAACTACTTAGCCACGGAAACTCTGCTATTGCTTAGCATTTAGAAGCATAAGTAACACAACTTATCACAAAGATTAGAAAGAGGCAGTCATCCCTTTTTACCCACATTATAAGAAGACATAAACTAGAACATATTGTGACAACTGGTAAGATTTGTGGAAAGAGAGATTAAGAAAGAGAGTGAAAATTGTTACCAACTTTGTGTCATGGCACAGAAGGGAGTCAGCACATGAAATGATACAGTACATACTGTTGGAGATTCCAAGATGTGGAGATGCATGGTGCCCTATGCCTGTTGGCAATGGCCAATGCACTTAATGATGATGGTGGCAGCATTATGGCCTAAGAAAATGTTCAGATTAATTATATTTGAGCTTTATTTTTGTGTCTTCTAATTAACAAACCTGTCTATATGAGGGTGGTGAGTCTGGGTACTTTTCTGATGACACTGATCCCCTGAGCCTTGTGAATTGGTTATCTACTCGATCAATCACTATGTAATCATCATCATCCAGAGTTTGACGAAATGTACCAGCGTCTGAAGCCAAAGCCGCATCCTGAAAAATCATTGCTGGGGCAAAATTCTTCTTCAGAATCTGAATTTGAATTTGCGTGGTGAAAAATCACCTCCTTCCTTAGATTTGCTAAGAAACTTCTCATGGAAGCAGTTGATGGACTGCCAATTTTATTCTAATTCTACCAATCAATCCATGTGAGAAAATTATCAACAAAGTCAAAGTTTCAATGATCTGCAAAACTAACTTCTGTACTGAATATAATAACCGCACACAATTATATCTCTTCACCCACTTGAAACACTAAACACTACTAAACAGATGAGATCGGGTCAGATCACTCAACAACTGAACAACGGTAAAACTAACACTCACTCCATTCTCATAAGCGAGCGACATGTCCAGCAAGTTAGTGACGGTTTGAGTTAGAATAGGCACTTAATGACTTAAGTAAGTTATGACTCTTTTAATGGTTAAGTAAAGTCACTTCAGCTACTTTACTCAAGTGGTAGTATTTAATACTATACTACACAATTTAGTAACTGTTTTAAAAGTTTTATAACTTCGCGTTAGTTCGTTATAATGTTTGGGGAAGTCGTTTACTAAAGAGGTAAAAATAGTAATGCGCAATGACTTCCCTTTAATAGTTCCTTCAGACTTCACTCACAATTTTTGGTCACGTTATGAGAAGAAATAAATGGGAGAACTTGGTGACAACTGGCAAGATCGAAGGAAAGAGAACAAGGGGAGTGCAGAGAAGTAAATGCCTGGATGGATTGGCCACGTTGTATGGTCGATACAAGAACACTGAGCTAATCCACGACGCGACATGGCAAAACATGACCGCCCAGGCTTACCGGCATGGCACATAATGATGATGAACAGTTCCTTCAGATTCGTTATTTCGAGGCAGCGGGCTCTAAAGAACAATATCTATCGGTGTTTATATTTTCTAGCGTGTCCTCTGAATTATACTTCTTTTTCCGTTTACTTATATATATGAGTGCCAATCAATAACTGTGAATTTAAAGCAAGACATAAGCACCTTGCAGGAAGCCAAAGACAATTTATCAACCAACACAGAACTGGTGTCAGTTGCTAAACGCTGAGGGAGGTACCCAGGAAGGGATCTGAACACGCATGGACTTAGAATGTGTAATGAGGACGATCTGTTGATGAACTAACTTTGGGATTTAATTATCGTGCTACTTAATTTAGGAAAATACAAGCTGAAATGGTCAAAGAACAATGTGGCTTTGTTGAAGGCAGGGGTACACATGGGTTGATGGGGCAGATTTTAGACTTGTAAAATGTACATAATGGAACCAACAAAGCTGTTATAAAAATTGATAATGCAGTAACGAAGTCCGTCAATACCAGCCTATCGAGAAAAGTGTGCTTCAGGAATGGATAATGTCTTAAAACACACACACACACACACACACACACACACACACACACACACACACACACACACACACACAAGCACACACACACACACACACACACACACACACACACCCACTACACTGAAAATGTGATACATTTAGTTGGTATGATGGGTATCGTCATCGGAGGACATAACTTCAATAAAATATATGCAGATGATGCAGTATTGATTTGAGAAAATGATCATGAACTGCAGCATTTAGTGTATGCAGTTAATACATACAATGAGCAACTAGGGTTAAAATTAAATTGTAAGAAAACGGAAATTATGGTTGTCTCCATGAAGAAAGAAATACCACAATGTAACATCCAAGTAAATATGGACATTCTTAAAGTAAATCAGCTTTCTTGGAACAATCATAATATCTGATAGAAGATAAGAATAGTTATGACATAAGCAGCCTTGTGTAAGATGGACAATACTGACAACACAAAACTGTCATTTGCAGTCAGAGAAAAACTGTTCAAGTGCTATAAAACCTTTTACTGTTATATAGGGTGTATTTTTAATGACTGTGCAGTTTGAAAATATTGCCGGTCCAAATTTTGTATTCACCCTCTGTAAAGTTAATGCAACATAGTATTGTAATAATGTTTTTGTGCAAAGCTGACTAATTTCACTTCCAAAGTTTCGTTAATTTACTAACAGCATTTTTATAGCATTACAGAAGTTAAACCAATTTAATTTCTCGCAAAAAGCTATACTATTTCTATACAAAAAGCTAGGAAAGGCAACAACTCGAACTCGCAGAGGCCTGGAAGCAAGTCATGAATGAGAAGACGACGCCCTGTAAGAATCGGACAAGCCTGGTCAAGAAATACAAATGGGATGAATTCTGCATGAAGCTGTTCTCTGAAAAACCCCGTTCGACATTCTGGCGACTTCATCGGAGCATGATTGCAACTGCACGACACAGCGGTGTTCCAGATTTCCAGAGCACAGGCCACACAAGTCAGAAGGCAGACGAGAACAATATAAACAAAAAACCCTTCCTAAATGTTTTGTAGAGCCGACAGACTAGAATGACGAAGCTGCAAGACTGGCTATTCGAGTTGTCGTCTCAGATATGTGGACGCTGTGTTGGACGAAGACATCTGTGTCACAGTGGAGGCCATCCGGGCAATATACAAGAAAGCGCCTCAGGCTTTGGCGACATTCGTTATGATGATATTAATATTTTATCAGATGTTGACATAAAGGACCCAGCCTTGGGCTTGGAAGCAAACAGCCTGGGTGGCTAGATTAGAAAGGATTGGCTTAACAGCTACCCAATGCAAATATCGAAACTTAACAAAGATCATTCTTAAGATAGCGGCTGCTGAATCATCAAACTACACAATACGTAAGTTCTTCTGGAGAACTGTCGTGGTCAGACTGCTAGAAGCGTCTAATATTCCCCATTTCTGGTTACAGAACCAAACAGTGAAATGCTGCACCTTCGCCATGAGTTGAGGGTTCTCATGTACGTGCCTGCCGGCCTGGTGGTCATGTGTTCAAATCCTCTTCGAGATGAAGATTTTTCTTCAGTGACCCTGGTCGACCCAGTCAAAAGTGGGTGCCAGTGAATTACCTGGGAAGTATGACAGCTCGTGAGTTAAGCCAAAACACCAGAGAAAACAACTTTATATATGTGTGTGTGTGTGTGAGAGAGAAAGAGAGAGAGAGAGAGAGAGAGCGAGGGAGAGAGAGAGCGAGAGAGAGAGAGAGAGAGAGAGAGAGAGAGAGAGAGAGAGAGAGAGAGAGAGAGAGAGAGAGATCACGTATGATACTGACCGCATCATCTATCGAGCGCTGATTGGTATAAACTCTAATCTAGACTACCAATCTGGTACCACATTCCCAATGTGCCCTTGGCACCGTTTGCCCTTTTGCTTTAATTTAATACCTGTGTATTTGTTTCTCACACGATTTCAGTGGCTTCAAAGCAACCCCCCCCCCCCCCACCCTCTTCCTCAGAGATATGTATTAATTTTAAATAATGACATTTAGAAAACTGTTTCTGCGTTATTTCCGAAGTAAATATTTAATCAGTTGTTTGTTTTTTCATTGAAAGAAGGGGAAAAAAAAAAAAAAAAAAGAGAATAAACAGATCTATCCCAATAGAACTCAGTATTTTAGCAGAACTGTTATCAAGACAAATAAAGCGAATGAAATATTTTGGGAATGTGAAAAGAAATGAATGTCTGGAAAGGGAAGTGTAACACACACGCACGCACGCACGCACGCACACACGCACGCACATACATACACACACACGCACACCACTCCAAAACACGGGGGAAAGCTTAAATATGTTTAACTCTGCTTCAAATATAAGCTACGTTTTCTACTTATTCATTGTGTTATTAATTATTTTGTGCATAATTATTCTCAGGGCTCCCAAAATAGCCATAAGCGATATTAACTTTTGTGTTTTCGTGTGTTTTTTCTTGATGATGTGGCCAGGTCTAGGAGGCCAGGTTTCATGATGACAGCTGGTGAGTCGAAGCCAAAGCACCAGGAAAAAAAACAACCTTTATGTGTGTGTGTGTGGGGGGGGGGGGGGGGGGGGGGGGGGGGGGGGGGGGGGGGAGGGGGGGAGGGGGATAGAGAGAGCCGCAATTTCAATGCTCAGTGGACGGAAATTTACATTATAATACTTACATTATAATACAGGGTGTGTTTTTAATGACTGGGGTGTTTGAAAATATTGCCGTTCCAAGTTTTGTATTTACCTTTCATGTTGCATGTTTCCACAGAGTGTAAATACAAAACTTGGAACGGCAATATTTTCAAACACCCCACAGTCATTAAAAATACACTCTATACTTGTTCATTTGATTATGTATTTGTTTGGTCCACACCTACCTTTTGTTTTGCACTGAATCAGTTAACATAGTAACTTGTGCATTCGTTTTTCTACGCCTTGATTTAAGGTGTAACCGTTAGTGGTGGTAAGAATTTTCTTATTGGTTGCCAAGCAGTCTCCGTCATGAAATAGTTACGCCGCCTGCCTTGCATTCCGACGGTTGTGGGTTAGATTCCGGACTGCAACATTTGCTCCACGAGTGCAATTTTTACGCAGACTTCTGGAGGTTGTCGCTGGAGATACGGAGTTTGTGCTGTGCGCGATGCCTTCGGCAGATCATCCTGCGGAAAGAGACAGAGCCATACGCGACGAACGTGACGAACCTCGGTGTAAGTCGATTCTCTTGCCTTGTAAGCCCATATTTATTGCTTGCTCGAAAGCTGGGGCTAAATGTTTATTCAACCACTAACATCACAGAAACCCGGAACAGATGCCGTCTCCTTAGGCAAATATCGTAAGGTGTACTCACAAAACTTTCCAATTACACGCTGGCTGTAAACATGTCAGCTTCGTCCCCTCACACGCCCCTATTTGTCGGGATCTACACTTATATAACAACTTCAGTATCCTTAAACTTTTTGTCTCATCTGTTACTGCAGCGGGCGCATACCCGAAGTTGATAGGGAACTGCCCTGCTATTGTCATGACCACGGTCGGGAGCACGTTCGATGCCTGGGTTCATCGCTTGTCAAAGTGAGGGCAAGACTGACCACCGTTTCCTCCTTGCTCTCAGGGCAATAAAATGTGATGGTGCTATTACATCACAGAGCCATGGCAGGAAACTGCTTCGGGACAATTTATTACCTTTTTAAAACTGTTGTTGTGTCTTCAATTAGCAGTCGTTGAAAGATAATAATCAAATTAACTTCCTTGTCCATCTGAAATTCTCCAACTGGCAGTCTTTAACCCAACAACGCCGCTCGCTTCGTTGCATCACACTCCAGCACTATCTGGACAGTATACCCATGTCCATTCTTTAAGAGAGAAGCATCAAACCAACTAACCAACCAACCAACCAACGCAACCAACGACCAACCAACCCTCTCTTCCTAACATGCTGATTATTTGAGTGAAGCCGCATTTGTGTCTGTCGCTGCCATTTCATTCCTACCACCGTTGCGGTTGTCAAACTGTGGTAATCTACAAAATGATATCTCCTGCCTGGACCATCATCGACGAAGGAAAATAGACAGCATTACTCAGCTGGTTGATCATGGAAAATATGGATTTATCACCGTTTTCCCAATGTGCCTGCCTTTGTGGCAATAAACGGGTCATTGACTTTTAAAAGATGGAAAACATTCTCACCAATTAAAACAACACCCCCCCCCCCCCCCCCAAAAAAAAAAAAGTTGTCAACTACAATGAAAAAAGAGTGTTAAAACGGCAAATATTGTAGTATTCACTGTGAGAACTAGCAAATAAATAGACAAGCTGAGAAACATGTTGTGGCAGCAGAAAAATAGTTTCTTGAGGGCAGGTTTCTTTCCTAAAACTGTTGTTAGAGCTTGTGGCAAACTCACTGGCAATTTTCAAAGGGCGTGGAATTTTTAGCGTGGGCGACTTACACATGAGGCCTGCTCATTAGTCACCTTTATTCTAGAAGGCTAGTTATCTGACCTCATTGTCCAAAAGATCAGGTGGGTGGGTGATATCGTAAAAACTATTGGTTGCTTCACAAAAATATAGTTAAAAAAGCTCTCTTCTGGGATTCGAATCCGTTAACTTTTGATTCTGACGCGGACACCGTAGCCACTCAGCCACAAATCCCTTAAATTTGACCGGAGATTTGACATGACAGAGATTCTTCTTCTCCTTACATCTGAAGACGTCAACATTAATGTATTATTTTAAAAAGCAGCAGTCAGCTTGAGTTTATTGGCATCTTGATAAATAGATAATATTCTTTGTTCTGTATATGTTGGACTCTCTTGGAGCAAATTTCAAGTCGCCCTTTTGAAAATTCCTGGCGTGGCATATCATGGTGATGATGACAACATTTTACTTTTTTTTAAAATAGTGTTCTTACCAAATGGAGTCAGAGAGAAGTTAGCCTCTAGGAATGGGGTGCTGTTAAGAATTTATATGTGAAACAAATGATACGATTCCATGACTGGATTCTCACAATAATTTTATTTCAAAGAAAAATAATCATATAAGAGTAATAATAATGTTATAAACTGATCGTACGACTGTAAATGGTCCCGTTTATTAAAATAAGTCATAAGTAGACTGCAGGCGTTAGCAATGCATGTGTTAAGAAATATTATAAGCATATGGCACAACGCCAGCAAAGAAATTAAAGTATAATTTTTGAGAACAGTGCATCCTTTCTGTATAAACATATGGATGTGAGTCGTTGACCATTTTGCAATCATTGAAGAAGGAAACAGGGGTTTTTGAACTTACATGTTTATGAACAATGCATATAATGCAGTGGACTAAAATAAAGAAAAACACGGTACAAGAAGATATGAACATGGAAGTAAGACTGGACCATATACTGCAACGTGTCTCGGAAACCGAAATAATTGGGCCATATTAAATGCCACAGTGGTATGGAAAGAACGTTCATTGAGTGTGTAGTTCACGGAAGACA